>CM064345.1:14402005-14787005 GCA_032595735.1 Pelochelys cantorii
CCACCACATCTGTCTCTGTCTGTCTGTCCTACTTCGTTCACGCCTCTCTCGCTATGTTTACCCTGCAGGCAGCACCTAACGCCAACGGAGCTCCCACCCCCACGCCCCCCGGCGGAGGACCCTGACGCGCCCCCCCCCACCCGACGGAGCCAGGAGCCGGGCGAGCAGGACAGGACCCGTCTCCGTACCGGCCGGGCACCGCAGTGAGAACGGCTCAGACCCCCTCAGAGCCCGTATGGACCAGCCCCTCCCCCCACTGCTGCATTGATGGGGGGGCCTATATATGGCTGTAGAGCCCCCCACCCCCTGCCCAGCACAGCCCGACCCAGTAGGACACCGTAACGAAATAAGGGCCTGCCTGCTACCAGTGTTCCAGTGAATCGGCTCCATCCATGTGCGGAATAAATTTGTTCTGTGCACCGAGGAGTGTTCAGACGTGCACCACCAGCAGACACACAAGCCTCACTGGGGGCGCTCTGCTATTCAGCGGGGTGGCGTTCAAAGCCCCTCTGAGTGGCTGCCCACGTGCCCGGCTTTCGGGGGCCCCCTGCTGCTGCCCTGTCCCAGCCAGTGCCATTTAGCCAATACCGACCAGCGGGCCCATACAGAGATATAATGACCAGAGCACAACACGCCCCCAGCACCCCCGGGCTCAGCCTCTCCCTGACTCGGGGCCCCACAGCCGCCCGTGTGCACACTGGGGCCCACAGATGGATGTAGGGACCCGATTACAGACCCTCCTATCCCCTCCAGACTGTGAGTCCCTGAGCCCGTGTGGACTGCCTGGATAGCAGGGCCCACAAGGGACACAGGGCCCCTGGGATAGACCCCACCCCCATCCCCACAGAACTGGGGCCCTCCAGTCAGTACAGTCTGGCAGGTCAATACGGGGCTATAACGACCGGCTCAGATCAATTCGCCTCTCCCGCGATCCCTTAGCCCTGGGGTTGTGCCAATTCCCTATGACTTCTAGCCGCCCCCTACAATCCCACCGCCCCCCCATGGGTCAGCCAAGACCAGGCGCCCCTCCTGGGACATCACATGTTCCCCCAGTTCTCATCCCCCCAGTCTGGGAGCTGACCTCCCTCCTACGACCCCTCCCTGCCGTGTGGCTTCCCCGCTGTGCTGGCTGGCGGGGGACTCCCAGTGGGGAACAACCTGCCTCCAGCTGCGTCGCAGGGGGCGGGATATGCCGGGCTATCTGGAGCCGGGCGACTCGTGGGAGGCAGCTGACCGGCCACATGGTCCCCAGGCATCAAGCGCAGCTTTACTGTGATCCACAGGGCCCCACGGGCTGGGAGGGGACAGTGGGGGGCAGCCCCCTCTTGGCTGTGCAGTTACCGATTCTGCACCTGGCTGGAGCATCCTTTCCCTAGCCCCCCGCGGCCCAAGGGAAACTGAGACCCGCGTTCTCCCAGCAGGCATGGCCTGTCGGGAAGCTGGCCCCGTCGTTGAGCGTCGCTCACACGCGGCAAAAAGCTGGAGGAACGCAGCTGGGGTGTCCGAGCGCTTGCCGCCGGGGAGGGAAAGAGGCGTTCCAAGCCGGTGGGATTTCAACTTCCCACGTGGCTCGTTGGACCGAACGAGCAGCAGCCTGGTTGGTACCTTTGAACCAGAGACCCGCAGAGCTGCCGTTCCTTTTCCCACGGCTTTGGAACAGGAAACGTGTTCTCTGCGCTCCAAGGGCAGCTGAATCGGCAACTCGGCTTTCCTCCCGCCAGCTGGCATGTTTCATGAGCTCTCTTCGCAAGAGCCAGGGCTTGTTCCCGCTGGAACGCCACGATAACGATTTAACCCCGTCCCCCAGCCGGTCCCGCCGGAAAAACTCCCGCAGGCAGCTCATCCCAGTGGCAGGCTTGGGTGTGCAAAACGTGGGGTTTGTGGGTGAGCGGGAGGTAGGACGTTAGTTGTCACAAACATCCCCAAACAAGCTCTTCTGTCTGCGTCTCCTGAACAGACGGACTCATGGCCAGGCGGACTCGCGGACACACACTTACGCAGAGGCTATGTCTACCTGACACTTGTGTTTTGGAAAAAGGTGCACGAATTGCGCTCCTTTTTCCGATTCTTTTTTCGGACGAGGCTTTTCTGCAATTGGGCCCATCTACACTGGGCCAAAGGCAGGGAAACTCTCCTCCTTCGGAAGAACCCTTCTCCCGCGTGAAACGAGGTTTCCAGGGCTTCCGAAAGCGCGCGTTTGCTCTTCTGAAAAAAACTTTGGACAAGCAGACGCCTTCACTGGACATGGCGGAGTTTTTCCGGGATACCCCCCAGAAAGGCTCCATAGCGTAGACGTAGCCAGAGCAATAACAAGCAGGATTTTCGTGGTTGCAAGTGAAACCGGAAGGATCAAAGCCACGTACCGAGCTAAAACACACCGAAGCCGCCCGCCCGGCCCACGTCACTAAGAAACGTGGCACGTACCAATTCCCACCGGGCGCAGGGTCCAATCCTCTCCCTGACCAGTCTCTGATGTTTCCAGCAGGCCTCTTAGGTGGTAAGGGGGGTCTCCTGGCATCTGGCCACTGCCCCTATGGTTTGGATCCCCCCCCATAAGCCCCTTGTGCCCCAGGCGGGAATTCTCTGTGCTCAGTTCAGCCGTTGCGTGCCCTGAGCGGCAAAGTGCCAGACCGCACTGGGTTCCAGAAGCGGGGGGGCCTGGCCGCAGGACTTGGTAGGACCAACCTCAGTCTGGGCCCCCCGACGCAGCTCCTCAGAGATCATCGGCATGAGCACCGGGCCATTATGTCCCTGGTGTAGCCCCCGTCCCTCATGAGCACGGCTTGCGCCCTGCCCGGAGCTGCCCCGCCCGCCTCATTCCCCATGCGAGCATGGGGTGGGCAACCCCCCAGACCGTGGGCACCCTTCAGGGCGCAGCTGTGAACAGGCATTTTGCCCCCCGTGGTTTGAGTTCTGCATGTTCACCAGTGTAAGCCTGGGGGCGTGATGGGGGACCTAGGCCTGGGGCAGCTGCTGGGGGCAGCAGGGGCTCATGGTGAGAACCAGGGTGTGGGGAGGGGTGGGCTGCAAGGGGCAGCCGAGGGAGACCTTCCACCTCCCTGTGGCCCCCATGCTGAGCCAAAGCCCTGCCCCCCCTTGGAGACAGGGCCCAGGGGCATGGGAGGGACGTGGGGTCTCCTGAGCATGGCAGGGATGTAGCGCAGGAGAGGGAGTGGGCAGCCCTGAGTTCCCCCCGACCCTCCTCTCCCTGGGGCAGTCCCTTCGGCCCCCAGCCTGGCTAGAGACCGGCTGGGTGCTGTGGGGCGGGCCGGGGCGGGGGGTTCCCAGCCCTGCCGGCGCCGCAGGGGTTAACGGCCATTCCCAGAGGTTCCTGTCTGGGGGAAAGTGAAAGCAACGTGGGGTGTGAGGGGGAGGGGGGCCGGGCTGCTCACTGGACTCGGGGCTCTTCCATCCGCAGTGGACCCCCGGCCAGCCCGGCCACCTTGGCCCTGGGGGTGGCTCTGGGGCTGTGCTGGGGGGTGCTGGGGGCAGCCGTGGCTGATGGTGAGTAGAGGCAGGGGAGGGGGATCGGGCATGTCTGGGGGGACCCAGAGAAAGGAAACGGGGGTGGGGGGCCTGGCCAGGAGCTCTCTCTGCGGGGCCAGGCCTTCCTGGGGTCTCCGCTCTGCATTGCAGGCACCCGCCGCTGGGACGTGCGGGTCACCGGGGAGGACGGGTTCCACCGCTACGCCGTGGCGGAGCAGCTGGACGACTTCAGGCTGATGGATTACAGCCCGGCCCGGTGGGAGGTGGAGCCCACCGGGGCCTGGATGGCCCAGGCCGTGGGCCAAGCGTATTTCCAGGCCAAGACCCAGGAGGGGGCCTGTGTGATGACGCAATCGGGGGTCCCCCTGATTCTACAGCCCCGTAGCAGCCAGACCAGCCTCCCCCCGCCAGCAGAGCAGAGAGGGGTTTCTTGCGTTTCCAGAACACAGCCCAGCACAGATGTGAGGTGGCTACAGGAGGGGGGCGAGGATGCCCCAGACCCCTTAAGGCGGGTGCCTGAGCCCCTAGTCTCCAAGTCCCCTCCCCAGGCATCTCCATCATGTTTCCAGCCCCAGACTCACTCTTCCTCCCCCCACGTCCTTCCTTTGTTCCCACCTCCTTCCCCCCCCCCTGCACCCCCCACCCAGTCAGAACCGGTCAGGGCAGTGCCTGGCCCCCCCCCGCTGGGCCGTGCTCACAGACAGGGCCAGGAGAGGACAGCCCCAGCCTAGTGACCAGCAGGATGCCCCCTACATCACAGCCTGGTCTGCAGACAGCCCCACCACCCCCTCGCCCAGCCCAGTGCCAGTTCTGGGAACACCCCGGGGCAGCTTCTGCTTTCGGCTGGGGCGGGAAGTCACCGGGGTGGGGGCGGCAGGGAGGAATCCGTGGGTGATGCTATTGTGGGAACACAGCGGTTCCCGGGAGGCTGACTGGGGGTTCCCGCAGGGGGGGCGCCTGGCCCGGCCTGGCTCAACGGCTTTAGGAAAAGCTTGGCCCACAGAGCGGAGAGGCGGCTGCTGAAATCTGCAGCCAAGCCCAGGACATTTCATTTGGTGTCCTCTAGTTCTTCTATTATGGGAACTAATAAATAACTTCTCTTTATCGGCCCTCTCCACACCACTCATGATTTTATAGACCTCTATCATATCCCCCCTCAGTCTCCTCTTTTCTAAACTGAAAAGTCCCAGTCGCTTTAACCTCTCCTCATATGGGACCCGTTCCAAACCCCTCATCATTTTAGTTGCCCTTTTCTGAACCCTTTCCAAGGCCAAAATATCTTGGACCCCTGAGACTTTAGGGACGCCTTAGTCTTGTACTGACTGCTTCCCATTGGGATTGAGAGAAACACTGGCTTCGCCGGAGTACGGATCACAGGGGTGAGAATATACCTGCTAGGTGTCTGTTTTGCGCGCATTCAGTAAGAGCTCAGAGAACCAAAAGGGTTTCATGGTATCTGTAAGTGACGTTTTAGTGTAATTTCTGCCTTGCCTTTTGTAGTGGCTGTGTTATCTGTAACACAGCAGTAACATTTAACAGCTAAGCTTGCCCTGTAACAATAAAATAGTAACTGTTTAAGCTTTAACCTGACTCCTTCTGTTGCTATAACAGAACCAGACACAATTAAAAGGATCACAGCCGGTCAGAGGTAAACGCAGTAAGAGCTGAGCATTGGGTTGTGCCGCCTCCATGGGGCTGACTCTTGGGGCGCCCGTCAGCCTCCCTGGCTGCCCGCTGCGAAGGGACTTTTGTCCTAGCAGTTGAAGACTCGGGTGTGTAACAGGGCTCACAGACCACTCACTGCCCCGGCCACTGGCTGACAGGGTGTCAGGGCCGATGAGGGGTGAGACCGTGAGGGGGAAGGTGGGCTGATGGCACCACAGTAAAAACAGAAAAATGTTTCATGACCGTTTGATTAGATTTAACTCATGTTTTAAAATCACACCAATTGAAGTTGGCTACTCAAGCCTTCTACGAAGCACTACGTCGACATCCTTCTTGTTATAATTTTGCACAACTCTGTTAATGAACGTCTCGAATGCAACGCGGTCATCTCCGGTGGCTTCTCGTGTGTCCGGTCCTTCCATTCCTTCAGTGGATATGCTCATTAGTTCATTCACATGATGAGAACACAAAATTCTATTCAATGATGAAAAAGATCGCTCAACTGTAGGGCTATGTCTACACTGGCAGCTTCTTGCGGAAGAACAGCTGTTCTTCCGCAAAAACTTGCTGGCTGTCTACACTGCACGTGCATTCTTCCAGAAGTAAATTTCCAGTCTAGCGTTGGAAAACAGGGCTTCTTCCGGAAGAGTTATTCCTCTCCCCACGAGGAATAAGCCCTTTTGTGCAAGAGCTCTTCCACAAGAGGCCGGTGTAGACAGGCAACATGAATTTCTTGTGCAAGAATCCCTATGGCTAAAATGGCCATCAGAGCTTTCTTGCGGAAGAGAGCGTCCACACTGCCATGGATGCTCTTGCGCAAAAGCACATGCCAGTGTAGACGCTCTCTTCTGGAAGAGTTTTTGCACAAGAACTCCACATGTTCCACAAAAGAGTTCTTGTGCAAGAAGCTGCCAGTGTAGACGTAGCGCTGTTGTGACTGGGAGTAGCAAGAGATGAATTCCTACTTCTTGCATCCCAGGAAACACAGCACAAAGATCCGGTCGAGCCACTAGTGATGATAAAGAAGAAGTTGAAGTCAAATCTTCATTCATTCGTCGTATGATATGCCACTCTGTGTTCAAATTCTCTATTCTGTCCTGAGCACATGGCAGCCCCGTTGCTGGGAGCGCCTCACTCCACGCAACTGTCGGCATCTGTAAGCGCTACGTAGAGGTTGAGTAGAATCTAGAAGTCGCTGTTGTAGATTTTTAAGAATCAAGTCTGTGTACTTTTTCAGTTGTCTTAACAAACACTTCTTGTCCTCTTCACTTAAGGATTCGATATAAATGCCTTCATTAGTCAACTTCGGGACTGAAATCTTTGCTTCTTCCAGTACTTTTTCAATGGATAGCTCTCTGATTGATCCAAATGTAGCTTCTATTGCTGGACAAAGATCTATTACTGTTGTAGCAGATGCCTGGATGGCATTGTTTATTGACCCAAGTGGTTTCAACAGTAGATTTACGAGAGAGAGAATGGCAATAGTCTTCTCTGAACGTAGTAGCAAAAGTAATCCACCAGCCTCACTACTTAGATCCATCCCATCTTGGCAGATACTTTCCAAAGCCAGTAATAACGGCTGGAGTAATTTCAAGACAACAGCCAAGGATCGCTCATGAGAAAGCCAGCGGGTTTTCCCAGGTTGGACTAATTTGAACTTCAGTCCCAGTGTATCTTCGATATTTTCCAAGATATTCAGTCTTTTTGGACTCTTGCTGAAACAAGAATATAATGAAGACATTACATTTATAGCTTTTTAAAATGTCTGTTGAAGATTCTGCAGCTTGTACTAGTGCTAGTTGGAGCCGATGGCCTCTGCAGCGTGTATAGGAGAGATTAGGGTTACACTTTTCTCTGAGCAAAGCTTGTCCTCCACCATGTCTTCCAGAGGAGTTTGCAGCTCCATCAAATGCACAAGCAATCATCTGTTTGGGGTCCAATTGACAAGCATTTAACTCTTCTAAGACGTGGGTTGTCACAGATGCAGCCGATGTCTTTTCTATAACTTGAACATCTAGAAATGCATCTACTGGCCTACCACGGACATCAGGATAACGTACACAATGACTTAATACTCGATGCCCATTTGCACTGGTGCATTCATTAGCCATGTATGCAAATTTTTGGAATGCGGTGAGAGAGTTCTTCACTTTTTCAACTGTTGAGTCTTTCACTGCGGCACCGCATGCTGCTAGCCAGGCAGTTGAGTTTCTTACAGCAAGATAGTGAGCATTTGCTGGGCTTGTTCGGAACCAGTGTTCAACTTCAGGCTGAACAAGTGACAATGCATGTAGCATTGGCCTCCAGTTTGTAGTGGGTGGTACCTCTTGCTTAAATAGCAAGTATGATGCCACAGCCATGTGTGTTCCCATGAACTGTGTTGTGTCTCCAGCATTCGTAACAACCCAATGAAATTAACAGGCAGCAGGTTTTAAAAAAACAAAAGGAAGTACTTCTTCACACGACAGAAAGTCAACCTGTGGAACTCCTTGCCAGGGGATGCTGTGAAGACCAAAACTAGAACAGGATTAAAAAAAGAACTAGATAAATTCCTGGAGAATCGGTCCCTCAGTGGCCGTTAGCCAGGATGGGGAGGGATGCGATACCATGCTCTGAGTGTCCCTAGCCTGTTGCCAGAAGCTGGGAATGGCAGCAGGGGAGGGATCACTTGATTACCTGTTCTGTTCACTCCCTCTGAAGCACCTGGCCTTGGCCACTGTCAGAAGACAGGACACCGGGCTCTATGGACCACTGGTCTGACCCAGTGTGACAACGCAGTCGGGGTTCCCTGACACTGCACCCCCGTAGCAGCCAGAACAGACTCCACCAGCCAGTAGAACAGGGGGGTTTATTGCTCCTCCAGGACACAGCCCAGCACAGACGGGATGTGGCTACAGGAGTCTGGGCCAGGATGCCTCAGACCCCTTGAGATGGGCCCCTGGGCCCCTAGATTCCAGCCCCCCCCTTAGACTGGTTCCTTCATAATTCTAGCCCAAGACTGACCCTTCCCCCGAACACTCACTCCCCTAGGTCCCTCGCTGCCCCCACTCCTCTGGCCGGTTGGGTCTTTGTCCAGTGCCTCAGGCAGCCCCCCTGCTGGGCAGCGCTCACAGGCAGAGGCCAGTAGGGGTCAGTCACAGCCCAAGCACCGCAACCAGCCAGGTACTGACACTCCATCACCACGTGTGGGGGAGTCAGTGGGAACCGCACCTCACCGCGCAGGGGGACCCCGGGATACGGAGCAGACAGCCCCCCACTACGCCACAGCCAGTATGACCATTCTTATGTAAAAATTAATTCTACTAATAAAAATGTTTAGTCCAGAAACTCCCCAACATAATGACCGCCCAAGATAGCAGCGATGTGACAGACCAACCTTGGCAAACGATGCATTTTAACCATCTTGGCCTACTAGGAAACACATTTGTATAAGTGTCCGTTCCCAGTCACAGATCTAGCATGCTGGAGCACAGTCACTAAAATAGAGTCCAACACACAACTGTTGGTGTAACATGCCCCTCATTTCCCCCTCCACCTCACCCCACTCACCGCTGTTCTCCTTGATCAGTGGTGCCTCCGAGTTCAGAGGTGCTTTCTCGTGAGTACAGCTCCCAGGTGGGGGGCAAGAAGGCACCTTGCTTGTTCCTCCAGCTGCTCACTGCTCGCTCTGGCTGCTGGTGTGCGTTGTGCCACCGTCCACTCCATCGCTCTGTTGCCAATGGCCCCGCGCCGTCACCTTCTGCTGCCACCTGCCACTGCGACCTCTGCGAGTTGGTCTCTTGAGGGCCCGGCTGTCAGCCGTAACAGACGCCGAGGGATGGAGAGAGCGAGACCAGCCGCGGACGCACCTGTCCATCGTAGGCCCCCTGTTAATGAGGCTACGTAAGTGGGCTGGACGTGGCCCATGCGTGGCAGTTGGCGTGGAAATGCGGATGTTAAAGGCAGGGGAAACTGGCTTTGTAAGGCGCCAGCCAGCGGACGGCGGTGTCCAGGCCCAGGGTAACGGTGTCCGATCTGCCGGTGAATTCCTGCTCTGCGGCCGCTCCCGCTGGCTGGCTGGAGAAATCCCACGGGGGCAGGATGGGGCGCTGGAATCCCTGGCCGAGTGCCTGGGCAGGTCACAACATTCCCCTGCAGGGGTGTGTGTGTGTGTGTGTGTGTGTGTGTGTGTCTGTGCCTGTTGTGATGTCGTGTGTGTGTTCCCCTTGTGACTTCGGATGTGTGTGTGTTCCTGTTGTGACATCAGACAGGTGTGTGTGTGTGTGTGTGTTCCCGTTGTGACTTCGGGGTGCGTGTGTGTGTGTGTATTCCCGTTGTGACGTTGGGGGGTGTGTGTGTGTGTGTGTGTGTGTGTTCTCGTTGTGATGTCAGGGGTGTGTGTGTGTGTGTGTGTGTGTGTGTGTTCCCATTGTGACGTCGGGTATGTGTGTGTGTGTGTGTGTGTGTGTGTGTGTGTGCCTGTTGTGATGTCATGCGTGTGTGTTCCCCTTGTGACGTCGGATGTGTGTGTGTTCCTGTTGTGACATCAGACAGGTGTGTGTATGTGTGTGTGTGTGTGTGTGTGTGTGTTCCCGTTGTGATGTCGGCCTGGGGCCCATGGATCCCCTGGCACGGAGCCCGTCTGTGTGTGATGCACACCGGCTGTGGGACTAAGTCTGGAGTCATGGGCTGTTTCAGGGCAATGTCCCTGCAGGGTCCCTCCTGTGGGGATATGGGTGCAGGGAGTGGGGAGGGGGACCGGGGGAGCAGGAGGGAGCGGGAGGAGTGTGGGGGAAGCAAGGGGGGAGCAGGGGAGAGCAGGGGAAGGAGTGGGGGGAGCAGAGGAAAGTGGGGGGAGCAGGGGGGGAAGTGGGGGGAAAGCAGGGGAAGGAGCCGGGGGGAAGCAGGGGAGGAAGCAGGGGGAAGGGGGGAGCAGGGGAAAGCAGGAGGGAGCAGGGGAGGAAGCGGGGGGAGTGGGGGGGAAGCAGGGGAGGAAGTGGGGGAAGGGGGGAGCAGGGGAGGAAGTGGGGGGAAGGGGGGAAGCAGGGGAAGAATCGGGGGGAAGGGGGGAGCAGGGGAAAGAAGGAGGGAGCAGGGGAGGAAGCGGGGGGGAGTGGGGGAGGAAGCGGGGGGAAGGGGGGAGCAGGGGAAAGAAGGAGGGAGCAGGGGAGGAAGCGGGGGGAGTGGGGGGGAAGCAGGGGAGGAAGTGGGGGGAAGGGGGGAGCAGGGGAGGAAGCGGGGGGAAGCAGGGGAGGAAGCGGGGGGAAGGGGGGAGCAGGGGAAAGCAGGAGGGAGCAGGGGAGGAAGCGGGGGGAGGAGGGGGAGCAGGGGGAAGTGGGGGGAAGGGGGGGGTAGCGCTCCATCCCACGCTAGCCCCCTCGCCCTCCTCAACACACCCAGCCCGGCGTCGGTCCCCTGCCCTGGCCGGGGCCAGGCCCAAGCCACGGGGCACGTGGGGCAGAGGCGGCTGCCAGCTCGCCGCCTGGCCCTGCCCAGCAGCGTCTCATTGTGCCTGTGACTCCGTCAGGCTCTACAGTCGGGGGGCTCATCCCCCCCCCCCCCGCCCCGTGGCAGCTGCGCCAGGGGTCTGAGGCCAGCCGGGACCAGCAGCTCCGCCGGTCCGACCCCCTGGGCCGCAGGGCACCAGCCCCCACACGCTGCCCCAGCCACGGGCCCAGGCCAGGAGGGGCCGAGGGGCCCCAGAGCCCCAGGCCCGGCAACGGCAGGGAAAGGGTTAAGTGAGACGCCCCTCCCCCCCGGTAATCCAGCCCAGCCCCCCCACTGCAGGGGAGGGTGAAACCCCCCAACTCACTGCCCGTCTGACTGGGAGGGGGGTCCCTGCCCCACCCCACACAAGGCCAGCCGGCCGCGCCCTGCACTGAGTGAATTCGGGGGTCCCCCAGCGCCCGACACCCCTCGCCCAGGGGCCCGGCCCCACCGGGAGGGGATACAACACCAGCCCAGCACACGCTTGGGGGCCGAGGGGGTCCCTGCCTGACCTCCCCCCCGCTGCAGCCCTGAAGCATGAAGGTGAGGACTGAGTCCTGCGCTATGGCCCCGCCCTCTGGACCCACAGCTATGTGGGCCCAGCTCCCCCAGAACCGGAATTCCTCCCCCCCCAGCTCCTGGGGGGGGCTGCTCCGGCCTCGCCCAGGGCACACGCAAAACCCATCTGCGCCTCCCCAGCTCGATTTGATCCTGGGACCTGCCGCGTCCGTGTGCTGCCAGCTCCCCCTGCCCCCCGCCTGTGGCGGGGCTCCCCTACCCTGCTGCCCGGGCCCTGCCGGCTGCCTTGGGATGTTGCCCAACCTGGCACAGCCCCTCTTGCCCAGCGACTGGTGACAAACAGCCTCTGCCTGGCCCGGGCTGGCCGCCGGGAGCTGGGTCACGGGGAGAAGTGATAGTGATAAATAGTGCCAGTGATAGTGAAAGTGTCTCTCCCCCCACCCTGCTCCGCGCCAGGCTGCCCGGCTCACCTGCCCCTGCTGGGCCGAGCCCCCCTCCTGCTGGGACCCGACAGCCGGACACTCCCGGATTCGTCCTTCAGCCCCCCCCAACACACGGACTGTGCACCCCGGTGATATCGGCTGACCCCCCCCCCGCCTCCAGCACAAGGGCCATGGCCTGAGGGCTGCTGCTGGCGCTGTGCGGGGGGCTCCTGGCTCCAGCCGTGGCTGAGGGTGAGTGAGGAAGCTGGGGGGGCAGGGGGAGCCCCAGCTGGGGGGGTGAGTGTGGTGGCCTGGGGGGCAGGGTGATCCCCGGCTGGGGGTGAGTGGAGGGAGGCTGGAGGGGCACAGGGTGAGCCCCGGCTGGGGGTGAGTGGGGGGGGCTGGAGGGGTACAGGGTGAGCCCCGGCTGGGGGTGAGTGGGGGGGGCTGGAGGGGTACAAGGTGAGCCCCGGCTGGGGGTGAGTGGGGGGGGCTGGAGGAGTACAGGGTGAGCCCCGGCTGGAGGTGAGTGGAGGGGGGGCTGGAGGGGCACAGGGTGAGCCCTGGCTGGGAGTGAGTGGGGGGGGCTGGAGGGGCACAGGGTGAGCCCCGGCTGGGGGTGAGTGGGGGGGCTGGGGGTGAGTGGGGGGGGCTGGAGGGGCACAGGGTGAGCCCCGGCTGGGGGTGAGTGGGGGGGGCTGGAGGGGTACAAGGTGAGCCCCGGCTGGGGGTGAGTGGGGGGGCTGGAGGGGTACAGGGTGAGCCCTGGCTGGAGGTGAGTGGAGGGGGGGCTGGAGGGGCACAGGGTGAGCCCCGGCTGGGGGTGAATGGGGGGGCTGGAGGTGATTGGGGGGACTGGAGGGGCACAGGGTGAGCCCCGGCTGGGGGTGAGTGGGGGGGGCTGGAGGGGCACAGGGTGAGCCCCGGCTGGGGGTGAGTGGGGGGGGGCTGGAGGGGCACAGGGTGAGCCCCGGCTGGGGGTGAGTGGGGGGGGCTGGAGGGGCACAGGGTGAGCCCCGGCTGGAGGTGCATGGGGGGCGGGATGGTTGCCCCGGCGGATGCCCCTAGACACTCCCCCCTGCACAGGGCAGCAGCAGGGAATCCCCCCCCCCCGGCAGTCAGGTAGGTGGGAGAAGGGGACGTAGGGTCCCAGGAGTCCCACATCAGCTGTGACAGGGGTGCCCCTGGGTTCCCAGACAGCAGAGGCAGGATGGGGATAACCGGCCCATTCTCCGCGTGGAGGGAGGGAACTCACGGGGTCCCCCAGGGACAGGCCGTCCGGGGAAGGGGTAAGCGGGGAGGGGGCAGAATGTGCCAGTGGCACCGAGCCGCTCCCGAGAGGAAACAGGGAAGCGCTGGTTCCGGCCCGTAACACAAGAGCTGGGCCTCCCCCATGGACACCAACAGGCAGCAGGTTTCAAACAAACCCGGGCAGAGAGTTTCCCTGCAGGGGGTGCACAGACACCTGTGGAACTCCCTGCCACAGGATGCAGCTGAGGTCAGGACTTAAACAGGGCTCAGACAAGAGCTAGCAATACCCTAGGGGCTGCTGTAAGCCACCTCCCGTCACCCCTCCCACCCTGGGGCACTTACCCAGGGGGGCCGCTGACAGGAGGCCGCCAACCCCTCTTAATGTCTGGCCCCCCCAGAAGCCGGCGGTGCTGGCGGAGAGATCCGCGCTGGGTATCACCGACAGAGCCCAGCTCCTCCCTCGCCGGGGGCTGGGGCTGGGCGGTCTCTGAAGGGCCCCTCTCCCCTCACTGCAGGGCACCACAGCCTGGCCGTGCTGGTCACCGCGATCACCCACGAAGACGGGACCCACCGCTTCACCATGAGCACCCAGGTGCACGGCGTGCGGGTGGCGCACTACAGCAGCGAGGAGCGGGAGGTCCAGCCCAGCCAGCCCTGGGTGGCGCAGGCCCTGGGCGCAGGGTATCTCCGGGAGAAGACCCAGGAGTTCTGGCGGCACGAGGAGGGCTCCAGAGTCGAGACCCGGAGGCGGATGCAGCTGCACAACCAGACAGGCGGTGAGCGACAGCTGTCGGGGGCACCAGGGCGAGGGTTGCCTGCCCAGAATCCCTCCCCTGGGGGATCGGGGCCTCGCGGGGCTGGGGGCTGCCCGAGCCAGCGCTGGCCGGAAGCGGGAGCTCTCTGCCCGCGGAACCAGCCCGGTCCCCAGACATCGGAAATGGGACCCTATGAGCCCCAGTGCTCCCCCTCCAGTCCAGCCGGCGCCCCGTCTCTGGAAGGGCGGAACAGGGCGGGGAGAGGGCGACCACTGGCCCGGGGCCAGGAGGGGCTGAGCATGCCCGGGCACCCCCGGGGGTGGGGAGGTGAGCGGAGATGGGGCAGACACAGAGGGGGGCTTCCCGGGGTGCGGACACCCGCCTCCTCGCTCTCCGGGTCTCCTCACCACCCTGTCCCGCCGGGCCGGCTCCCTGGTCTGCCCCGTCCAGGCCCAGCGCTGAGACCCCCCCTCCCCCCGGAGTGGCACAGTCTCTTCCGGCCGTCGGGGCCCCGCTGCGGGGATGCCACTCCCCCAAGGGGGCCAGCCCCCAAAGCAGTGCCAAAGTGGGACCGGTCTTGTTTGGTTTTTTTGCTCGACAGAGGGTTGCGTGGCCAAAGGGAACACAAGGGGATGCTTTGGGAGGCGGGTGGCTGGCAGTGGCCTGGCTGGGCACCGGGCGCTGGGCTGGCACGGCTGCAAGAGGGGACGCTTCCGGACACTTTCCAAGGAAACCAAAGTGGAGGGATGCCCCTCCCCTCGGCACATTTAAAGCCAGAACCCGTTCCACGCGCCATGTCTCCGGCGGGGCACGCACCGACGTAAGAGCCACGGAGCCGGCGCCCGCTCACACGGGGGCGGGGTTTGCCCCAAGTACTGTCACGCGACGCGTACTTGCGCCCCGTGAGGGAATTCCCTACGGCCGGGCACAAGGCCGACACGTGGGAAAGCTCTGACCTCGCCGTCCAGCCCAGCCCCTCTGCCCTCCCCCCCGCCGCCCACAGACAGGCTCCCCGGCTACCCGGGCAGGCCCTGACCTCTCTCCCGCCCCCACAGGGCTCCACACGGAGCAGATCCACGTGGGCTGCGCCCTGAGCGACCAGACCCCCGTGGCCCCGCGGTTCCAGTTTGCCTACGACGGGCAGGACTTCATCGCCTTCGACAACCGGACGGGCACGTGGGTGGCGGCCGTGCACCTGGCTTTCACCCCCAAGCAGCACTGGGAGACGGCGGGCAAGGCCTTCACGCAGTTCGTCCGGCAGTATCTGGCGCAGGAGTGCCTGGGGACGCTGCGGAGCCTGGTGCGGCAGGGCCAGGCTGTGCTGGAGCAGCAGGGTGAGTGAGCCACGGGGCTGCGGGGCCCTGCCAAAGGCAGGCCACGAGCTCAGAAGGGGCAGTGTGACCTAGTGGTTAGGGTGCCGGTGGGTGTCACGGTACAAACCCCTGCTCTGTTTCTGGTGAGCACGTGGGGGAGAGTCCAGGGCTCCCTCTGGCTTGGGGGGCATGGCTGTGAGGAAAGAGGGGGCCGGGCAAGGCTAGCGAGTGGAGCAAGATTTCCTGTCCCCCCTCCCATTCGCTGAGGTTCGCACATGCCTGCCTTGGGCCGCTCCGTGCCTCAGTTTCCCCAGCTCCCCAGCGGGGAGCATGCACTTGCATGTGGCACTTTGAGACCGAGCGATGGGAGGGGCCGGACAGGAGCTACGGGTTGTTATTAGAGCAGATGGGTCCTTAGCCGGTGCTGGCTGCCGGGGCGTCCCCTGCTCCGCAGGGCCTTTCCCCTGGGCGCCCAGCTGCCTCAGTTTCCCCCGCTGGGCTGAGACGTCGTCACAAGAGGGCGCTGCTGCTGCTCGGGTGATGAAGCCCAGCAAACAGCGCTCCTGATGGTGTATTATAACCGGCTCGCAGAACAAGAGACCCACAACAGACAGACTGTACCTGGACAAGTGTATTGCAAGCAGTTCTGGAGCCAATTTTAAAAACACTTTCTGTATATTTAGTACTTAAGGAATTAAAACACCAGTGAAAGACATTAAAAGGCACCGCAAGCATGAAGAGGCTTTAAAAGCAATAATTCAATGGAATACTTAACAATTTAAATCTAATTCCTAACCCAATTTAGCAGCCTAATTCTTAATTCAGTTTAACACACTCTCACACACACACATACACACACTCTCACACACACACACACACACACACACACACATACACACTCTCACACACACATACACACTCTCACACACACACACTCACATACACACACACACACATACACTCTCACACACACACTCACACACACACATACACACTCTCTCACACACACACACACACACACACTCTCACACACACATACACACTCTCTCACACACACGCTCACACACACTCACCCTCTGGGGCTGGCCAGACCCCAGGTAATGTTGGTTAATTTGGTGGAGGCAGAAGTCCGACGTGCACATCCCCCCAATGTGCCAAATCGATGGCCGCCCACTCGTGGGGCAAAACGGTGTGGTATATAACCCCTCGGCAGGGGCCAGTCCGGTGGGATGCCATCCACTGGCTGCACACAGTCCCGGTGGGGTGCCGTCCGTTAGCAACACCCCCTTCTTCCTACTGGTGTGTCCACGACTGATCCAGAAACACCCCGTTTCTGCACCACCCCATTTTGCTTGTCTCACCCCGAGTGAGAAACAAGGGGCTGTCCTGGGGTAGATTCCTCCCTTGTTACTTATCCGGCAATGCTGGGAACGCAGCCTCAGCCGCATGCGCGGTTCTTTTAGTTCACACGGTCCTTCCTCAAGTTGTAAACACGTCCATGATGCTCCGGGGCTCTTGCCCGGACCTCAGCACGGCCTCTCTTTGGCTCACTTCCTGTTGATTCACTCGTGCCGACCAGTCACGCTACCCGTGACCGGACAACGTCCGAGCGCCGGGCTGCGAGTGGCTTTTCCTGGCATGGGTGAGGGTGAAGGGGGCGCGGGGCAGGCGGGACAGGGGTTGCACGTTGTCACTGTACGTACAAAAAAACCCGCTGGGAGCTGCAGCCCTGCCGCCACGGGCAGAGCAGGGACGGGGCAGGGCCTGGGGGCGTGTGACAAAGGGGTTTAGGCGCCGGACAATGGAGACGGGGCCAGCTGGGAGTTCCGAATGGCGGCGCCCGACCCTGCATTCAGACACTGGGACGAGGTACCAGGGGTGCTGGAGAATCTGCCGCTTAGCCCTGAACTTGCAGGCGCCTGTTTGCACGGCCAGTGACGCCTGCCCGGGCGCAGCCGGGTCACACAGCAGGGCAGGTGAGAAGACCCGGCCAGGCCTGTTCTGGGAGCTGCCCAGCTCCACTACCCACGTGGGGCTGTGGGAGTGAGTCTGGGACTGACACCGGATTCGCCAGCCCCAGTACGGATCAGTGTGAACGGGCACAGACAGGTCTGGCACACACAGGAGGGGTCGACGTGCTACAGGGCCTGTGTCTCCTGCCGCCTACGTTGTCCCATGTGGCTCACGCTCTGTCTCCCCCCCCCAGTCCCCCCCAAGATCTCCGTGTCCCACAGAGACGCCCCCCCCACGGCCCCGTCACCCTCTCCTGCTGCGCCAGCGGCTTCCACCCGCGTCCCATCCACCTCTCCTGGGTGCAGGACGGAGGCGATGTCCTGGTGGAGATGAGCTCCAGCGGGATCCTGCCCCTCGCGGACGGCACCTACCACACCCAGTCGTCCCTGGAGATCGCCCCGCAGCCGGACGGGCCCTGCTACACCTGCCGGGTGGAGCACAGCAGCCTGCCCACACCCACCCTCGTCTGGGGTAAGGGGGGGGCAGGGGGAATCGCAGAGATGGGGCACAGCCCGGCAGTATCCAACCTCCCTGCCCACTGGCCGTGTGAGCCCTTCTGGCTCTGGGGATTGGTGTGACCCACAGAAACAGCCAACCCCTCCGAAAGTCTCACTGTGTTCCAGTGGCAGGGAGTTCCCCAGGCTGATCACCTCACAAGGGAAGGGCTCGGGTGCTCACTTTGCAGCAGAGCACCTGTCTGTCCTCCATGACCCTCTGCCCACCCCCACTGGGCCCAGCCTCCCTCCCACTGGGCCTATGCTACCCTCCCTCACTGGGCCCCGTCTCACCGCCCCCGGCCAGGTCGGTGCAGAGGTCCCTGGGCAGACATTCAAGGCCAAGGCCTGTGGCTGCCCCAGGAGCAAGGTTCCCCTTCATTTCCCCCTCCATGTGCAGAATAAGTGTTGTTCTGTGCAGCGGGGCCGGTGCGGCTGTGCACCACCTACAGAAACACCTGCTGCCGGCGGGGAACGCTCTGCTAATCAGCTGGGCAGCAGCTGACTCTCCCCTGGGTGGCCTCCCAAGCACCCAGCTTACAGGGACCTGCAGTGGAGGGGGCCCCAGCAGAGACCCCCCCCCCGGTGACTGAGCCCTTCTCCATCCCACAGCCCCTGAGAAGAAGGGCTCCCTGCCCCTCAGGGTCCTGGCCGCCATCGTCCTGGTCGCGCTGGGTCTGGCTGGAGCCGCAGGGGCCAGTGTCTGGCTGTGGAGGAGAAAATCATCAGGTGAGAGCGGGTCCCTGCAGGGCCAGGATGTGGGGAGGGCTGGGGAGCGGGGGGCCCGGCCCCACGGGGAACGGTTCCTCCCAGTGCCCCCAGGGAGAGGTGGGGCAGGGCCAACCCCCATCACCCTGCTGGGGTGGGCTGTGTCGTTGGCTGGGTGGGCGCTGGGGTGGGGCTGGCCCAGGAGAGGGGCCATGGGAGTCACAGGGAGCCCTCTGTCGGGGGGAGGGAGTCGGGGTCACCGTGGGGGAGGGGTCACCCTGCTCCCCTGCACTCACCCCCTTTCCCCGCTTGTGTTTCAGGCTGTCAGGAACCCGGCTACGCTCCGGCAGCCAGTGAGTAACCCCTGGGAACGGGGCCTGGGCGCCCCAGTGCATGATGGGCGGGGGGTCCCACGAGTGACCGGGCGTGGGGGGGTGGCGCTGGGCGGGGGGCATCCCAAGTGTCACTCCCAGGGCAGGTCACAGAGGGGCCCTGCCCGTGGGCCTGCGGGGTCTGTCAGGAGGGGCGGGGGGGGGTACGGCCGGGCTCACCTGCTGCCTTTGGGTCCCTCCCAGCCGGGGGCAGGGCACTCTGGGGATGGGAGTAGCTGGGGGGTGCAGTGGGGGAGCCGGGAGCTGAATCCCCCCCCCGGGCTGGGAGCCCCCCAGCTAACGCCGCCTCCAGGCCATTTTCTCCTCTCCCCACAGCAAAGCCAGGAGAAGATTCGGCCTCCAGCTCGGCCTCGGGAATGGAGCCCCGGAGCGCGGGATCCCAGAGCTAGGGGCGGCCCTGCCCCACTGGCTGGCAGGGCCCTGTGTCCTGCCCCCCCTGCGCCGGGGGATCCCCGTGGGTTTGGCCCAGCGACTCCCTGCTCCAGGACATGGGCGTTGGGCGCTTGGGCTACAGCCTCCCCTTCGGCGGCCGGACTTGGGCCCGACTTGGGAGCCCCGTCCGCGGGGGCCGCCCTGCCTGCGTCAGAGACGGGCCCGTTCCGGGGCCAGCGGCACCGAGCCACGGCCTCTCCGACTGTCCCCCGTGGGGAAGGCAGGTCCGGTGCTCTCCCGGGCCCGTTCCACCCTCCTGCTGGCTCGGCTCTTCCTCCCCAGTGGGGCCGGGAGCGCTGCGGGACGGGACGGGTGTCGCTGGGCCCGGAGCCCCGTTGGCTCGGTCCCGACGGGCCAGGGGCTGCGTCTCGGGCCTGCGCCTTTCCTGAGCCCCCCGTTTTGGGAATGAGGCGCAGAAAGGCCCCACTCCGACCCCATCGTCGCAGACACCACGTCCAGCTTTGATGGGCCACTGGAGCTCGCGGTTTGGCCGTCCCTTGCTAGGGCGACCCAGCCACGCTCCACGGGCCTCGTTCTCCCCTGCAGAGCTGCCGGGTATGAACCCGCAGCGTGGCCGGTACGACTGAGTCACGGCGAGCGGGCCGCACGGCCACCGGCCGACGCACGAGGCCGCCGGCTGATCGCACCCCGGCCGGCTGACCGCAAAACCCACCGCCCCTCCGAGCGTTTGCTCGGGTCCCGCAGCCCCGTGGAGACACGCAGGGACGCCTCTCCTCTCGGGAGCTTTCGCGGGCAAACCCACCTCCTCAGCTGTTACACGGCCCCGGCCGGGGGTAATTTATGGGGGGTAACAAGGGCAGGGTGCGATGCACTTTCGTGTTTATATATTTTGTTTGAGGATGTTGCTGGAACATTTTGGGAATAAAACCCAGACGGTGGGAACGGGGGTCGCTCGGCTCCTTGCTCATCGTGCGTCAGGGCGCTGGGGCCCAGCCCGAGGCAAAGGCGCCTTCCCTGCCTCGCAGCCAGGGACTCGGGACAAGCACATCATGCTCCGTCCTGGCGGGCGCTCCTCAGGGGCCCTGCCCGCGTACCCCAGTGCCCCCATCCGTAGCTGGGACGCCTCCTTTTGGCGTGCTGCCTTTTCCTGTCGGCTTCCGCACAAAGCGCACGGTCCCTCCGCCACGGTCCCCAACCTTTGCCAGCCATGGGCGGATTTCTGCCATCCGTGTGTGGAATAAATTTGTACAGGCGCAGAGATGTGCACCACCAGCGGACACAAGCCTCACCCGCCGGGCAGCGTCTGAATCTCTCCTGAGGGGCTGCACGAGTGCCCGGCTCACGGGGGATGCTGCCCATCGGCTACGGGGTCCCCAGCTCGTCATCCGCAGTCACCTGCCAGCTGCCCCCTCCCCGCCTCCGCCACCCGCCCGGGGAATGCCGGGATGTCCGAGGGGCCCCCCGGGGGCTGTTCCCTCGCGCTGGGGCAACGCAGGCCCAGGCCAGGCGATGGCTGCGGAGGCCGGTGCCTCCCTTGGCCGCAGGACGGAAATGCCAGAGCCACGGGCCCCCCGGCGCCTTCCAGCCGCACCGGGACCTGGGCATGAGGCCGGGCAGTTCTCAGGGGATCCCGGCCGGACAGTCCTTCCTGGGGGTGCCCCAGGCCCTCGGGCGGTGCCCTGGCCCCTCCCGGCCTGTCCCAGGCTCAGCAGGGCTTTCCCGCAGCTGGGAGCCGTGGGCGGGACGGGGGCTGGCGACTGCCCCTCGCCACGGCCCAGCCCCTTCCTCCCGCAGCCCCGGGGGCTCTGCCGGGAACCGGCCGCGTGGGGCGAGTGCCTCCCGGGTGCGTCCGGCCAGCGCCTGCCTGTCCGCCGGGGTGAGGGGGGCCCTGGAGCATGAGTGTTGGGAAGTGGCCGCAGGGCTGCTGCACCGGCCCCGGGCGTCGCACAAGGGGGCCCTGCCCCACGGCCCTCGGTCGCCCCCCCCATCAGAACATGACCCCCCTCCCCCGGCTCCCACCAGGACACCGCTGATGCGGGGTGCTGCCTGCGCCCTGACTGGCCCGTCCTGGCGGCTGCCACTGGGGGACGTGACTGTGACCATGAGGGGGATGCTGAGAGCGACCTGGCCGTGGCCTGGGGGCTGCTGCTGGCGCTGGCTGGGGGTGAGTGGGGGGGGCTGGGGGACAGGGGGAGCCCTGGCTGGGGGTGAGTGGGGGGGGCTGGGGGACAGGGGGAGCCCTGGCTGGGGGTGAGTGGGGGGGGCTGGGGGACAGGGGGAGCCCTGGCTGGGGGTGAGGGGGGGGCTGGGGGACAGGGGGGGCCCTGGCTGGGGGTGAGTGGGGGGGGGCTGCAGGCTGAGAGTTCGTCCTTCCTGGTTCCTGTCGGCTCCGCGCTGGGTGGGTCTGACAGAGCCCAGCTCCTGGGGGGCTCGGGGTCGGGGCTGAGGGCCGGGCCTGGGGCTGGGCTGGGAGACGGGGTCGGGGCTGGGTTGGGAGGTGTCTGCTGCCCCCGCTGGGTGCCCCGGTGCCCCAGGTGAGGGAGGAAGCGGCTGCCAGGCTCCACCCTGCCCCGCAGAGACGCCCCCCCCACGGCTCCGTCACCCTCTCCTGCCGCGCCAGCGGCTTCCACCCACGTCCCATCCACCTCTCCTGGGTGCGGGACGGAGGCGACGTCCTGGCGGAGACAAGCTCCAGCGGGATCCTGCCCCTCGCCGACGGCACCTACCACACCCAGTCATCCCTGGAGATCGCCCCGCGGCCGGACGGGCCCTGCTACGCCTGCCGGGTGGAGCACAGCTGCCTGCCCACGCCCACCCTCGTCTGGGGTAAGGGGGGCATGGGGCAATGCCCTGTGGGAATTGCAGAGATGGGGTGTGGCCCGGCAGTATCCATCTCCCTGCCCACTGGCCGTGTGAGCCCTTCTGGCTCCGGGGATTGGTGTGACCCACAGGAATGGCCGACCCCTCCGAGTCCCATGGGGTTCCTGGACGTGCTGCCTTCCAGTGGCTGGGAGTTCTGTAGCAGGGTCACCGCCTGTAGCAGCCAGATGTACCGGTGCGGGGCCCCAGCAGGTCTCCGGTTCCGCCGATGAGGATCATAGTCGGCAGAGCGCGTGTGTGCCGGGCTGTCTTTGACTCCGTGGTGTGACCCACAGGAATGGCCGACCCCTCCGCGATTGGTCACTAAGCCGGGGGGAGAGGTGGATGTGCTGGAGGGCAGGGATCGGGTCCAGAGTGACCTGGACACATTGGAGGGTTGGGCCAAAAGGAATCTGCCTGGGGAGGTTGTGGACTCCCCATCTCTGGGGATATTTAAGAGCAGGTTAGATAAATGTCTGTCAGGGATGGTCTAGACAGTATTTGGTCCTGCCATGCGGGTAGGGGACTGGACTCGATGACTCTCGAGGTCCCTTCCAGTCCTAGTGCTCTGTGATTCTATGATGAGGTTCAACAAGGACAAGTGCAGAGTCCTGCCCGTGGGACGGAGGAATCCCAAGCATTGGTACCGGCTGGGGACCGACTGGCTAAGGAGCCGTGCTGCAGAACAGGCCCTGGGGGTTACAGTGGATGAGAAGCTGGATGAGTCACCAGGGCGCCCTTGTAGCCAAGAGGGCTAATGGCATATTAGGGTGCATTAAGAGGAGCATTGCCAGCAGATCCAGAGCAGTGATTATTGCCCTTTATTCAGCTCTGCTGAGGCCACATCTGGAGTGTTGTGTCCAGTTCCGGGCCCCCACTACAGAAAGGATGTGGGCGCATTGGAGAGGGTCCGGCGGGGGGCGACCAAAATGACCTTCTCCAATCTCCACAGCTTTCCTGGACACAATCCTCCAGCTGAGGCCTGACCAGCGCAGAGCAGAGTGGGAGAAGGGCTCCTCGTGTCTGGCTCACCACGCGCCTGTGCATGCCGCCCAGAATCACGCTGGCTTCTTTTGCAGCAGCC
This sequence comes from Pelochelys cantorii, assembly GCA_032595735.1. Classification (NCBI taxonomy): domain Eukaryota; kingdom Metazoa; phylum Chordata; order Testudines; family Trionychidae; genus Pelochelys; species Pelochelys cantorii. The sequence continues at coordinate 14,424,826 of CM064345.1, forward strand.
TCACGCTTCCTAGTAGCCTATCTAGTTCCTTGCCTGTCCTGCAGATAAGATGGCTGTGTTAATTAGCTGATAGTTAAGAGCCCTACTGCAAGAAATCTGCTAACGGCTGCTCTGCACAATGTGCCCTACCTACCCAGTGCCTCAGACAGGAGCAACTGGGCGGCAGGCGGGGGAGGGAGAGCATATCTGCCTGGCCAGAGGGCTGCACTCAGGGGGGTGGTGGTAGGGCAGGCATTGTAAAGCTGCTCTCAGCATTCCCGCAGGCCCTTTGTGTGAGCTTGGCTGATGTCTGCTGCTGGTACCTGTCTGTGGGTGTGTGCTGCTTGCCTCCCCCCCCGCACAGCCACCACAGCCTGTTGGTGCCGTGCACTGACTGGGCTGTAGCCATCCAGATGCCACTGAGTGTGGGAATAGCATTGCCAGATTGTTTAACCAAAAATACCGAACACCCCCCGACCAAAAAAAAAGACACCGGGGAAAAAATTCAGTTGAGGGGGAAAAAAAAGGGGGAGACCAAAGTTGTTGAGACAAAAAAATAAATAAATAAATAATAAAAGAGCATTAAAACAGCATGGCCCTTTCAGAGTGCGTGCAGAGTCAGAATAGGGATAGGAAGAGGGGAGAGGTTGAGCACTAAGACCCAGGGGAGGCATTGCTTCCCTTTGGTCTTTAGGCTTTTTGCCAGCGGCCATCTTGTTGTCTTGATCAAGCCAGAACGCAGCTTCCCTGCAGAACCAGGTAAGCTGGGGGACTGGGGAGAGGGAGGACGGGGGCTGGGCCCAATTTCTGAGTGTGTCGTAGGGTTGCCAGGTATCTGGTATTTTTGCCTCCTGGCCGGGAAAAAAAAAGAGAAAATACCGACCATTTTAGGTGTCCGGTATTTTCTGAATTTTTTTACCAGGCAGGAGGCGAAAATACCGGACAGTCCGGGTCAATACCGGATACCTGGCAACCTTACATGGGAGCTGTGTGGGCGCAGGACAGCCCAGGCCAAGGGCTGTCTGGTGAGTCAGGTTCCCCTGCAGTGCCATGGCTCCCGCTCTAGGGTATACCAAACCGGTTCAGCCTCCGCATGCACTTCCCAGTGAGCCCCATGCCGGCACAAGGGCAGGGTTGCACGTGAATGAAAAGACACACACAAGCTCTGTGTCTTTTTTGTTAAAAAAAAAAAAAAAGGTGCCCGTAATTGGGTTGCCAGATGTCGAGCCAAAAAATTGTCGAGCAAAAAACCAAACCAAACCAAAAACCACTGGGGAAAAAATTGCTCCTGGGGCCGGCTGGGGGCTGGAACAGGCCATTTGGAAGAGCTGCAGAAGCGGAGGTGAGCAGACTTCCGTGGCTGAGACACAGTCTCACCCAGATACCGGTCAGAGCTGATTTCTCATTTCCCGGGACTGAAAGGGGGAACTTAGGTCTGGACCTTTGACCCCACAGAATGGCAGGGAAAATACCCTCAGACCCAGCAGATGTATTATTATATAAAAGCTCTCCGTCAGGATAATAGCTTTTCTCTGTTGCCAAGAGGGTAATAAGGTAAAATGGTTGGGAGGTGTTCAGATCCTGCAGCATTAGATAGAAATGTCCTGCCTAGTTTGGGATTCGCCTTAGTGCTTGTCTTTTATATCATGTGGCGGGGAGTTCCACAGGACAATCCAGTCCTCACTTTTTAAAACACTGGACTAGACTCTAATCTGAGTGACGGTACCTCCCAGACTGGAGCTGATCACGTGATCCAGTGACCTGTCTGTGTCCTTTCTATGCAAACAGCCATGGGCTCCCTGCTGGCCGGCAGCTTCCCAGCTGCATCCCTCAAGTGAGTCTTGGCCACACTTAAGGCCCAGTGTCCATGCAGCGTCGCTAGTCACTGGGTCACCGCCCCTCCCCACCGGTGGGCAACACCTGCCGCTGTCTGCCAGGCAGAGAACATGTAACATGCCAGCCCAGCGACACAGCGTCACACACAAACCACACATGTGCATGAGCCCCACAGACAGGCTCAGCAAAGCCTCAGTTTTCACAAGGCCCCTCACGGGGCCCCTTTGCACAGAACTTGGGGCAAACACCCACCGGGGGATGCACCAGCAACCTGCCTGCTCACACTCAAACCCAGTCCCTTCACACCCGGTGAAACCCTCCCCGACCAATTCCTCCATCTGGGGCTCTTCCTCGGATCTGCCATGGAGACCAAATGGCGGCAGGGTGGTGATTTGGGTGCCCTGTGTTGTCTGGTCTGGGGTTCACAGTTAGTTACTGCCTCACCTTTGGTGCTTTTGCGAGGTTGCCTGCAGTTTGCAGGCGTTTCACTCTGGTGCTGGCTGCATTTACGGCTATTCACCCGCCTTCCCCGGGTCTGCGTCACGTCCTGCTGTGATGTTCAATGGTGGGTGGTCATGGAGAAATTTCAGCCTCCGCCTTGCTCTAGCCCATGGATGCCCATGGCCTCCTCGGGCGGCTACAGGGCAGAGGCAGGCCAGAGACCAGGGCAGATGGGCCTTTTGAGTGGGGCCATAGGGTAGGTGGGTGGGGAGCCAGCAGGCCCGACGGGATAGGGGCTGACGCAGGGAGAACGGAGACACTGGGTTATGTGCACCCAGTCATTCACACTGGGCTGGATAGTAACAAAAAGTCACTTTATTAACCACAAGCAGTAGGATTTCGGCAGTTACGAGTGAGAATGGGCAGAGCAAAGCAGGTGACAAGTTTAAATCAACAATAAACACTTGGCTAATTGTAACACACACTCCAGCCTGTTTCCAACTCCCCCTAAAACTCTTCTTATTCCAGCTATGCCTCCACCCCAGGGAAGTCCCCTTTCCCTGGGGGCTTTAGTTACCCTCTTGGGCAGGGCTACTCAACTTTGGGAGCCCCGGGGGCCACAGTGATACGCACAGCACATGCCGAGGGCTGCAACTTCAGTGTGGTTGCATAGACATGCACACATATATATATATGCAAATAGCTTCTTTCACACAATGTGATCTAGGCCATCACATGCCAGCAATGCCCCTCGGCCATGGGTATTGGCCAGACTGGACAGTCTCCATGGGCGAGAATTAATGGGCACAAATCAGGCATCCAAAAAGGCGACACTCACTGCTGGGTCTCTCAGTGACCATATCACAAAGAAACTTCAGACACCAGCTGAGGGAGAAACTGCGGAGCTGGCCTTCATCTGCCAATCTGACACCCCTAGCCAGGGACCGAGCAAAGGCCTCCCTCGGCGGGGCCGCCACATGCAGCACCCAAAGGACACCAGAAGCCAAGTATGGGCCCTTCCAGCCCTCTCTGTCAGCCTCATGTAGCCGGACGCTTTAACTGACAGGGGGGGTTTTCTCATAGACTCATCGGCTGTGTCTACACGCCCGGCTTCTTGCGCGAGTAATATGCAAATGAGGCTAAGCGTGGAATATCGCCGAGCCTCATTGCATACCTAATGAGCCACCATGGCGCTAGGTCTGTGTTTGTTCCTCCCTAAGGGTACGTCTAGACTACAGGGTTTTGTCAACAAAAGTGGACTTTTCTTGACAAAACTATCCCTGCGTCTAGACTACCACCGAGTTCCGTCGACATAACGTTGACAGAACTCCGCAGTTTTGTCGACGGCGGTAAACCTCATTCTACGAGGAATAACGCCTTTTGTTGACACCGTTCTGTCGCCAGAAGGCTTATTGCATCTACACTGTCCTTTGCGTCTACACTCTGACGTCGACAGAAGCTTTGTCGAAAAGCCTGTAGTCTAGACGGACCCTAAGGCACGACAGGACGGCTCTTTTTTACAGTTTTTTTTAAGTTACAGACCAACACGGCTACTCCTTTGAGACTTTTAAAGCTGCGGCAGAGAACGCAAACCCTCTATAGCCTACGGCCCAGCCCCCACTGGGGGAAACTGGTCCAGCCCCCCAGCGGGCATCCCCCCAGCGCAGGGGGGAGTCAGTGGGGTCGGCAGCGGGGCAGGGCCACCCCTAGCTCCGGGATCCCGCGCTCCGGGGGTCTGTTCCCGAGGACGAGCTGGAGGCCAGATCTTCTCCCATCTTTGCTGTGGGGAGAGGAGAGGAGAAAATGGCCCGGAGGCGGCATTAGCTGGGGGGCTCCCAGCCAGGGGGGGATACAGCTCCTGGCTCCCCCGGACATGTCCCCTGATGCCCCCTCCTCCCCCCACTGCACAGACACCCCAGTCCTGACAGCAGGGCTGTGGCCAGGCTGTCAGGACAGAGCGTAACAGCCCCACGCCCGGCCCCAGAGTCCCAGGGACTGGCCTGCTGCCCCCCCCCAGCATCCCACTAAGGCCCCAGTGCATGCTGGGAGCTGGCCGAGTGCTACTCTGGGGGTGACCTTTGGTTGCAGCACGTTGGGGCCCTGGGCTGGGCACCGGCAGTCGGGGGGGGGGGGTGGCAATGGCTGGGATGGCCTGGCAGCTCCCACCAGCCCGGGGACTGTCAGAGCCAGTCACCAGCATGCGGGCCCTCTGCAGTCACTGCTGCTCCCTCTGCCCCCCGTGGGACCCCCACCCATCATGCACTGGGGCGCCCAGGCCCCGTTCCCAGGGGTTACTCACTGGCTGCCGGGGCATAGCTGGGTTCCCGATGGCCTGAAACACAAGGGAAGAAAGGGGGTGAGTGCAGGGGAGCAGGGGGACCCCTCCCCCACGGTGACCCCGACTCCCTCCCCCCGACACAGGGCTCCCCATGGCCCCCACGGCCCCTCGCCCAGGCCGGCCCCACCCCCATGGGGCACAGGGCACCCAGCCAGCGACACGGCCCAATGGCCCAGCCCTGCAGGGACCCACTCTCACCTGCTGATTTTCTCCTCCACAGCCAGACACCGGCCCCTGCGGCTCCAGCCAGACCCAGCACGAGCAGGACGATGGCGGCCAGGACCCTGGGGGAAAGGGGGCCCTTCTCAGGGGCTGTGGGATGGAGAAAGGCTCAGTCACCAGGGGAGCCCCTGCTGGGGCAGCCACAGGTCTTGGCCTTGGACGACTCCCCAAGGGCCCTGCAGAGACCTGGCCTATGGGGGAGGAGAGAGGCCGGGTTGGGAGGGGCAGAGATGGGGCACAGAGGACGGGTGCTCTGCTGGACACTGCCAGCCACACACACCACACAGCAATTGGGCCTTTCCTTTGAGTCCACTGTTAGCCTGTGGAACTCACTGCCACTGGATTCCACCATGGCAATAAAATCTTATTCTCTGAGGGATTGGCCATTTCTGTGGGTCACATGAATACCCAGCACTAGAAGAGTTCATATAGAAAATGGGCAGGGAGACCGACCATCCTGCAGCCCAACCGCACCTGTTTCTGCGGTTCCCACAGGGCAGTGCCCCTGTCTCCCCCTTACCCCAGACGAGGGCGGGCACGGGCAGGCTGCTGTGCTCCACCCGGCAGGCGTAGCGGGTTCTGTCCTGCTGCGGGGCAATCTCCAGGGACGACTGGGTGTGGTAGGTGCCGTCGGCGAGGGGCAGGATCCCGCTGGAGCTCGTCTCTGCCAGGACGTCGCCTCCATCCTGCACCCAGAAGAGGTGGATGGGACGCGGGAAGAAGCCGCTGGCGCGGCAGGAGAGGGTGACGGGGCCCTGGGGGGCGTCTCTGTGGGACACTGAAACCTCGGGGGGCACTGGGGGAGGAGACAGAGCGTGAGCCACGTGGGACAGGGTGAGAGGCAGGAGATACAGGCCCTGTAGCAGGTTGATCCCTCCCGTGGGTGTCAGACCTGTCTGTACCCGTTCACACTGATCCGTACTGGGGCTGGCGAATCCGGTGTCAGTCCCAGACTCACTCCCACTGCCCCACGCAGGTAGCGGAGCTGGGCAGCTGCCACACAGGCCTGGCCGGTCTCCTCGGCCGCCCTGCTGTGACATAGCGGGGATTGCGTTCGCTCTCTCCCCGTGTTGTGTTGTGTTGTGTTGTGTAGCATTTCAACCGTCCTGTGCTGCTCCATTGGAACTCGGTGTGTGCGTGTGCATGTGCGTGTGTGTGTGTGTGCATGTGTGTGTGTGTGCATGTGTGTGTGTGTGTGTGTGTGTGTCTCAGTTTCCCTGGCCCTGCACCGGTGCCTGGCTGGGGGTGGGAGTTCTGGGAGTGACTCACTGAGGGAGGCTGCCCCAGTCCAGCCCGTACTCAATGGCCCAGGCTCTCTGCAGCATGAGCCCAGCAGAGGGGGTGTGACCAGGTGACGCCTTTGGCCCAGGCAGCTACACAAAGGGGGGCCGGGACTGCCTCAGGGCTGGGGCCGGTTGCTGGCTAACGACCCGTCTGCTCTCATCACTGGTTGATCTCAAAGTGCTTTAGAAAGCTGGTCGATGTCATTATCTCACTGGGCACTTGGGGAAACTGAGGCACAGAGGGGCAGTGAATGGCCCCAGGTCCATGTGTTCAAAATCTCAGTGGCACGGGAAGTAATGTGTGTGTGTGGGGCGGGGGGGAGGTGCTGAGCTGCCGCTGCCCCCTGCTTAGACCCATTGAGAGGGGGCTGCCAACTCTCCTGAGGTGGACAGACCTGACTCCATTACTGCACGTGGTGGCAGGTGCGTCTGATCAGCATTTGATTACTGGAGAGTCGATGAGTCGCTCACATCCCCAGCTGCAGCACCCCCCACACCCTACTTCCACGCCTATGGCAGTGCACTATCCACTAGGCCATGCTGTTCCCTTTGCTCACTCACCCTGCCGCTCCAGGACCCCCTGGCCCTGGTGCACCAGGCTCCGCAGGGCGTCCAGACACTCCACCCGCATGCAGAACTGGACGTACTGAGTCCAGGACCTGTCCGTCTCCCAATGCTGCTTTGCCACAAAGGCCACGGGCACAGCCCCCACCCACGTCCCCGTCTGGTTGTCGAAGCTGATGAGGTCCTGCCCATCGTAGGCGTATTGGAAACGCGGGTCCATGGGGGTCTGGTCGCTCAGGGCACAGCCCACGTGGACCTGCTCTGTGTGAACTCCTGAAAGGGAAGAAAAGAGCTCAGGGCCTGCCCAGAGGTCTGGGAAACATGTCTGTGGGAGGGTGGAACATGGCGGGGCTGGGCTGGATGGTGGCACTGGGAGCTGGGAAAAGTGTCCGTGGGGGGGGTGGGACATGGGGGGTGGAGAGCTGGGCTGGATGGTGGCACTGGGAGCTGGGAAAAGTGTCCGTGGGGGGGTGGGACATGGGGGTGGAGGGCTGGGCTGGATGGTGGCACTGGGAGCTGGGAAAAGTGTCCGTGGGGGGGTGGGACATGGGGGTGGAGGGCTGGGCTGGATGGTGGCACTGGGAGCTGGGAAAAGTGTCCGTGGGGGAGTGGGACATGCGGGTGGAGGGCTGGGCTGGATGGTGGCACTGGGAGCTGGGAAAAATGTCCGTGGGAGGGTGGAACACGGTGGGGCTGGGCTGGATGGTGACACTGGGAGCTGGGAAAAGTGTCCGTGGGGGGGTGGGACATGGGGGTGGAGGGCTGGGCTGGATGGTCGCACTGGGAGCAGGGAAAAGTGTCCGTGGGGGGGTGGGACATGGGGGTGGAGGGCTGGGCTGGATGGTGGCACTGGGAGCTGGGAAAAGTGTCCGTGGGGGGGTGGGACATGGGGGTGGAGGGCTGGGCTGGATGGTGGCACTGGGAGCTGGGAAAAGTGTCCGTGGGGGGGGTGGGACATGGGGGTGGAGGGCTGGGCTGGATGGTGGCACTGGGAGCTGGGAAAAGTGTCCGTGGGGGGGGTGGGACATAGGGGTGGAGGGCTGGGCTGGATGGTGGCACTGGGAGCTGGGAAAAGTGTCCGTGGGGGGGTGGGACATGCGGGTGGAGGGCTGGGCTGGATGGTGGCACTGGGAGCTGGGAAAAATGTCCGTGGGAGGGTGGAACACGGTGGGGCTGGGCTGGATGGTGACACTGGGAGCTGGGAAAAGTGTCCGTGGGGGGGTGGGACATGGGGGTGGAGGGCTGGGCTGGATGGTGACACTGGGAGCTGGGAAAAGTGTCCGTGGGGGGGTGGGACATGGGGGTGGAGGGCTGGGCTGGATGGTGACACTGGGAGCTGGGAAAAGTGTCCGTGGGGGGGTGGGACATGGGGGTGGAGGGCTGGACTGGATGGCGGCACTGGGAACTGGGGAAACATATTTTGCCAGAGATAGTTGCTATTCTGTTGAGAAAGTGGAAAGGGGAGCTCTCAGGGCTGCCGTCTCTTTGCTGGCAGCTCTGCAGAGATGGAATTTCTGAAATGTTTCCTTCCCCTGGAAATCTCACATTTCTCACTTTCCTTCCAGGCAGGTGTTACCAGATGGGGACTGTTTTAACTAGGGACTGTATTAACTGTTCTGAGGGGGAGCCCAGAGAGTCTGTGATTAGAAACCCTTGAAAAACAACCAATAGTCTGGTAGCACCTTAGAGACTAACTAAACATGGAGATGGGATCCATGGAGCTTTCTTGGGCACAGTCCTCTTCCTTAGATGACCAGAGTGCTGAATGTCCAGAACCAAAATAAATAGGGGAGAAGGGAGGAGGAGTGGAGGAAGGAAAAATGGGAAGAGGGGGGAACAAGAAGAGGCAGTGGGTGAAAAGTATCAAGGGAAAAGCGGGGCTGGAATGCAATAGGAAAAATAAATAGTCTGTAAGCACCTAAAGACTGGATAGTCAAAAGAAGCAGATAAGAACCATTAATTGACAAACACCACACAGGGTAGGTCTACACTTGCCCCCTACTTCGAAGTAGGGAGGCAAATGAAGCATACCGAAGTTGCAAATCAAGCCCGGGATTTAAATATCCCGCGCTTGATTTGCATGTTTCTGGCCGGTCACCATGTTTGAAATTCACTAGCCTGAAGTAACTGCCCGCGTCTACACGTGGCAGTGAAAAGGGAGTCCGATTTAAAGCCCTAACTCGAATTAGCTGGTATTCCTCCTGCAGACTTGTTTGGTGGCTTGATAATGACCCAGCCGTCCCGTAGCTTTTTTCAAACCATGGGTGTGAGTATCAAACTTGTGAATGAATTGTAGTTCTGGTCCTTCCCTGTGCATTTGGCTTGTGGAATTGGTCTGTAACAAAATCGCCACCTGAAGATCTGTCAATGAATGCCCAGGCACATTGAAGTCTTCCCCAGCAGGTTTCTGTATGTTCCATAGAGATCCTGCAGGTGTTTGTCTCTGTCTGCGGGATCAGAGTAAACTGGAGGGGGGTCCTCCCCGGGGATGCACGGGCCGAGCGTGGGTACCACCCGTGAGCCGTGACACAAGGAAGTGGATTTCCCGTGTGGACTGGTCCAGGCTGAGGCTGATGGTGGGGGGAAGTTGTTGAAATCCCCGTGGAATTCTTCAAGGGGCTTTTTCCCGTGGGTCCATATGACGCAGATGTCATCGATGGAGCGCAGGTAGAGTCAGGGCGCCAGGGGGCGCGAGCCGAGGAAACGTTGTTCCAGGTCGGCCATAAGGACGTTGGCAGGTTGTGGGGCCATGCGGGTGCCCATGGCTGGGCCGCTGACTTGCAGATAGAAATTGTCTCCGGATCGGAAGCAGTTGCGGGTGAGGACGAAGGCGCGGAGCCCTGTACCAGGTGTGCGGTGCTGTCAGCGGGGACGGTGTCCCTGATGGCCTGTGATCCGGCTGCCTGTGGAGTGTTGGTGTAAAGGGCTTCTAGGTCCATGGTGGCCGGGGGGGGGTGACTCCCTGCAGGCGTGTGCTGGGCCCAGAGACGTGAGGGCCAGACACAGGAGATACCAACTCCTGCCCGGGAAGGGAGACACAGGGCTGGCGGGGCTGCACCAGGCTGGGGACCAGGGCCTGGGGGACGAGTGAGCCTCGGTGGGGTGAGGATGAGAGAAGGGGCTGAGGGCAGGAAGGGGGGGCAAGGGCCCCGGACCCCTCCCCCCAGAGGAATGAGGCTGCCTGCTCCTGGCTCCTGCGCTAACATCGATCCTGAGCAACACTGTGTCCCTGGGACCTAATGAACCTTCTCTTCTACCTGCCGCCTGAGAGTCCCCTCTGGCTGCAGGGCGGGGGGGCGGTGCAGGGCCGGGGACCCCGACACGCCATGACAGGGAATGAAAACACTCCCAGTGCTGGCTCAGGCAGCTCCCAGCCCCGTGAGGCCCCGATCCCCGAGGGGAGGGATTCTGGGTGGGCAGCGCTCTCCTACCCGTGAATAGCAAGAAGTTTCAGACACTCACCCCCTGTCTGGTTGTGATGCTTCATCAAGCTCCTGATACTTAGTTTAGAGTCCGCGTCATATCCCAAGTACTCCCGGGTCTTTTTCTGGAAAAACTCAGGGCCCAGGGCCTGCATTGCCCACTCCTGGCTGGGTCTGACCTCCCGCGAGTCGCTGCTGTAGTGCATGAACCTCACGTTGTCTGCCTGGGCCGTCATGGTGTAGTGGTGGGTCCCATCTTCACTGGTGACCGCCGTGACCATCACGGCCACCCTGTGGTACCCTAGAGCAGCAGCAGAGAGGTTGAGTCTGGAAGCCGCTTCCTCCCTCACTTGGTGCAATGGGGAGCAGCAGAGACCTCCCAGCCCTGCCCCACTGCCCTGGGTGAGGGAGGAGCTGGGCTCTGTCAGTGACCCACCCGGCGCGGGGCCGAGGGGGATCAGGAAGGACAATCTGTCAGCCTGCGCCTCTGAAAGCCGGCAGCTTGTTCAGGGGGTCAGACATTGGCAGGGGAGCTAACTGCCCCCCTATATACCTGCCCCCTGGGCAAAATGCCCCATCAGGGGAGGAGAGGGAGTGCAAAGTGCCCACGGCAGAACGGAGGCATTTGTGGTGTGTATGCAAGGCAGGGCCGGACTGAGGCATGGGCGAGCCGGGCAGCTGCCCAGGGCGCCAACTGATGGGGGGCACCTGATGGCAGCTGTAAGGGGCGTGCGGTGTCCCTTTCAGGTGTCATCAGGCGCCACGCACCTGGCTCCCACGGCGCCGGCCCAGCAGCGCCCTTCCTGCCCCGGCCGCGGGGCCCTGCATGGTCCGACGTGCGCTAGCAGCGCTGGCTGGGCCAGGCTGGGCAGCGCATGCACCGTGCGCCGTGCGCACCGGGGCCGGGCCTGCACATCCTGTGGGGGCGGGCCCGCACCCCACAGGCGGGCCCACGCATGCGCCGTGGGCCCAGGGGCAGTGCTGCGCGCCCAGGCCCAGGGCACCAAAAGGGCTTGGGCCAGCCCTGGCGCAAGGCTGTGGGTGTGTCGGGGCATGTCTGTGTGCTCTCTGCGCGTGTGAACGTGCGGGGATGGAGGAGCAGGGCACTAGTGTGTGCAAGGCTGCGGGGTGTCGGGGCATGTCCGTGTGCTCTCTGCACGTGCGAACATGCAAGGATGGAGAGGCAGGGCACTAGTGTGTGCAAGGCTGCAGGTGTGTTGGGACATGTCCGTGTGCTCTCTGTGCGTGTGAACGTGCGGGGATGGAGGAGCAGGGCAACAGTGTGTGCAAGCCTGCGGGGTGTCAGGGCATGTCCGTGTGCTCTCTGCACGTGTGAACATGCAAGGATGGAGAAGCAGGGCACTAGTGTGTGCAAGGCTGCAGGTGTGTTGGGACATGTCCTTGTGCTCCCTGTGCGTGTGAACGTGCGGGGATGGAGCAGCGGGGCACTAGTGTGTGCAAGACTGCGGGGTGTCGGGGCATGTCCGTGTGCTCTCTGCACGTGCGAACATGCAAGGATGGAGAAGCAGGGCACTAGTGTGTGCAAGGCTGCAGGTGTGTTGGGACATGTCCTTGTGCTCTCTGTGCGTGTGAACGTGTGGGGATGGAGCAGCGGGGCACTAGTGTGTGCAAGGCTGTGGGGTGTCGGGGCATGTCTGTGTGCTCTCTGCGCGTGTGAACGTGCGGGGATGGAGAAGCAGGGCACTAGTGTGTGCAAGGCTGCGGGGTGTCGGGGCATGTCTGTGTGCTCTCTGTGCATGTGAACGTGCAGGGATGGATGAGCAGGGCACTAGTGTGTGCAAGGCTGCGGGGTGTCGGGGCATGTCCGTGTGCTCTCTGCACGTGCGAACATGCAAGGATGGAGAAGCAGGGCACTAGTGTGTGCAAGGCTACAGGTGTGTTGGGACATGTCCGTGTGCTCTCTGTGCGTGTGAACGTGCGGGGATGGAGAAGCAGGGCACTAGTGTGTGCAAGGCTGCGGGGTGTCGGGGCATGTCTGTGTGCTCTCTGCGTGTGTGAACGTGCGGGGATGGAGCAGCGGGGCACCAGTTTGTGCAAGGCCCTTTGTCCTCAGCGTTTAGTAAACAAAACCTGAACACAAGGGCGGGTGGGTCTGTCTCTGCGCACCTGCCTGCTGCCCTTCCCGAGAACGGAACGCACCCGCCCTGCAGGGATGTGGGGCTCTCGGGGACCTGCCAAGCAGCCCCACCTCTGTGCTGGAGGCCGGGGAGAAGAAGCCTCCCCGCTCCCCCCGTGACCCCAGACAAGCAGCACCCAGACCTGCCTGAGGGTGCCTGCCAGACGACAGGCCCATAGCCGGGGGACTGGGGTTCAAGCCACATTCCAGTAGCCCCCCCCACACTCATTGAATGTGTCTGTGACAGGTAAGCGGCACCAAGCCCTTAACTCTGGGCGGCTGCTGGTGGCGGCGCTGGGCCGGGGACATCCATGTTTGCTGCGGCTACAGGAGAACTGCTGATTGCACCCCACGCCCGCCCCGCCCCCCACAGCACTGCTGCCCCCCGCCTGCTCTTAGGGCAGTGGGTCCCCCAGGCGCCCGGGAGCCCAGATTTCTCACCTGCTTCCCACAGACCCTCTTGTCCCCCCACCTCCCCGGAGAGCAAGCCATGACCCCCAGTTTGTTACCCCTGCCTTAGAGGGAGCCGTCCTGTCTGTCACAGTCACACACCCCCACGCTCACCCCCAGCTGGGCCCACCCTGCCCCCCCAGCCCTGCATGCTCATCCCCAGCTGGGACTTGTCCAGCCTCCCCAACCCCCCACTAACCTCCAGCCGGGGCTCACCTTGCACCCCCAGCCCCCCACGCTCACCCCCAGCCAGGACTCAGCCTCCCCCCCAACCCCCCACACTCACCCCCAGCCACGGCTGCAGCCAGAAGCCCCCCGCACAGCGCCAGCAGCAGCCCCCAGGCCATGACCTTGTGCTGGAGGCGAGGGAGGTGGGGTCAGCAGATATCGCCGGAGTGCACAGTCCGTGTGTTGGGGGGCTGCCCCATAAGACCAATCCCGGAGTGTCCGCCTGTCGGGTCCCAGCCGGAGGGGGGCTCGGCCCAGCAGGGGCAAGCGAGACGGGCAGCCTGGCGCAGAGCAGGGCACGGGGGCGCTGACACACCCAGAACACGTCACTATCACTGCCACTTTCACTTTCCCCAGTGACCCAGCTCCCGGCTGATCAACCAGGGCGCAGGCAGAGGCTGTTTGTCACCAGTCGCCAGGCAGGAGAGTCTGATCCAGGTTCTGCAGACATCCCAAGGCAGCCGGTCCTGGAGCTTGTCCAAGGCTGCCAGTGGGCAGGGCTGCAGGCTGGAAGGGAGCTGCAGGGCCTGCGGAGGGCTGGGTGGGAGGGGGGAGGATGCAGGGGCTGGAGAAGGACTGGGCCTGCCGTGGGGCAGGACGTGGGGCATGCTGGGTACCATGGAGGGACCCTGGATATTGGCATTGGAAAAGGTCCAGAAAAGGGTAACTACAGTGATTCAGGGTTTGGAACGGGTCCCATATGCAGAGAAATTAAAGAGACGGGGACTCTTCAGTTTAGAAAAGAGGAGACAAAGGGGGGATAGGAGAGGGGGTCTATACAATCATGAGTGGGGCGGAGAAAGTGGATGAGGAAGAGTGATTGACTTGTTCCCATCACACCAGAACTAGGGCTCGCCCAATGAAATTAACAGGCAGCAGGGTTAAAACAAGGCTGTAAAAGACTAGTCGACCATCTGATAAGCATTTCCAAGCTAGGAGGGGAGACTGAAGAAATTGGGCTTCTTCAGTTTGGAAAGGAGCAGACGGAGAGGGGATGTGAGAGCGGTTTTCAAGTATCTAAAAGGGCGTCACAAGAGGAGGGGAAAAATTGCTCCTTGGCCTCTGAGGACGGGACAAGCAGCAAGGGGCTTAAACTGCAGCAAGGGAGGTTGAGGTCGGACATTAGGAAAAGCTTCCTGCCTGTCCGGGGGTGAAACACTGGGCTAAATTGCCCGGGGGGCTTGTGGAATCTCCATCCCTGGAGATATTTAGGAGCAGGTTGGACACGCACCTGCCAGGGATGCTCTAGCTCAGGGCTGGGCAAGAGGAAGTGCAGGGGCCGGACCTGGCCTGTGAGCGGCACCCGGCCACTTTCTATTTGCAGCCTGCTGCCCATGCCCCCCAATTTCCAGGCAGCAGGGCTCTGTTGAAAGGGCTCGTGGCTCCCCGTGGCGGCGCTGCTCGGGCAGAGGCTGGAGCCACGAGCCCGGGTGAGTGCCAGGCAACACAGCAGCAGTGGGGCTGCGAGCCACAAGCCCTTCACATCCCTAGCCACGCCCCTTCCACACCAGCCACGCCCCTTCCGTGGGTGGAGCCGGCCCATGACCATGTATCGAAATTTGTTAAATGGCTCCCCTGTGAAAATTATTGCCCACCCCTGATCGGGACACGGCGGGGTGCTGCTGTGCGGCCGGGGACAGGACGCGAGGCCTCTCGAGGTCCCTGCCGGCTCTAGCGGGCGGTGCAGAGAGAACGGGGCGGGCCACGTTCAGCGAGCTCACACTGTGGGCTCAGAGCCTGGAGGGTTTCCGTGTCTGAGAAACTCGAGGGCCATGCGTGAGGGGAGCCCGAGGGGAGCCCGAGCCGGCCACACGGGTTTTGTTCCTGGTCTTCCCCTGCCGGGCTGTCTGTGAAATAAGAGTCGGTATCTCCGGACCGAGGTGCCCTTTGCGCACGGCAAGCGGGGGGGAGGGACACTAACGCCAGGGAGGGGAGGGCACGCCACGGGGAAGTAGCACACCCCACGGAAATGGATTGTCACAGCCTCCCAGAGGCGCTGAGTTCCTCGCTGGACTGGGCTCGACCCCACGCGCGCCCCAAGGTCCAAAGTCCATCCTACAGCTCCCTTGCCCACAGGGCAGTGCGGCCTAGCGGCCAGAGTCAGGCGCCCTGGGAAGCTGGAGCCCCTGGTGAGGTTGGGGCAGGAGGGGTCAGGGGACCGGCCCAGGCCCTATCCGCAGCCGAGCGGAGCACCAGTCGCTCAGCAGGGAGCCCTGCCAACATGCTGGGTACCGGGTGTCTCCGCGCGGCCCCCGTCTCTCCCTCGGGCCCTGCTCCAGCCCCGCCTCCGGCCCAGCAGGGCACCGCCGCGGAGGCCCCTGACTGGCAACAGCATCGGGGGGGGGCACCTCTGCTTCTCCGCCAACACCTCCCTCCCTGTGGGCAGCCAGCCCAGCCTCTCCCTTTATACCCGCCTCCGGGGGACAAGGCAGGGCCCGGGGCGGGGGGGGCGCCCGGGGCAGGGCCGAGCCCAGTGGGGGGGGCACCCGGGGCAGGGCTGAGCCCGGCAGGGGGGGCACTCGGGGCAGGGCCGAGCCCAGTGCGGGGGGGCCGGGGCAGGGCTGCCTAGTGGTTTGCGGGGGGGCCGGGGTTTGCGGGGGGGCCGGGGCAGGGCTGCCTAGTGGTTTGCGGGGGGGCCGGGGCAGGGCTGCCTAGTGGTTTTCTCGGCGCGGTCTCTGCTGTGGGGTCCCGGACAGACGCTCCGCCTGGGCCCTGGGGCTGCAGCCAGCGCCCGGCTCGAGCTGCCCCCCGGGGTGCACGTGTGCTGGGGGGCACCTGCGCGGGGGGGTTAATGCACGTCCCGGGCAGCCTCCTCCCCAGCGCTACGCGCTGCCCCCCCCCGCGAGCAGAGGGGGGGGCGGGGGGGCAGTACCCGGGCGCCGCGCGGGGGGGCGGGAGCGGGCGCAGCGCCCCCTGGCGGTGAGAGCGCCGGGCCGGGAGCTGCCCCTTTGCACGTGAGATCCCGCCCCCGGCCCGGCCTGGCTCTGCGGGGGGGCCTCTGGGGGGGCCTGCCTCTGCGGGGGGGGGATTTGGTTTGGGGGACCTGGGGGGAGGGCCCTGGCTCTGAGGGAGGGGGATTTGCTGGGGGGGAGGCTCTGGGGGGCCTGGCTCTGCCAGGCTGGCGATTTGATGGGGGGGGGGGCACTGTGGGTGCCTGGCTCTGGGAGAGGGGGATTTTTGGGGAGGGCTGAGGGGCCTGGCTCTGGGAGAGGGGGATGGGGGGGCCGCTGGGGGGGGGCTGCGGTGGAGAGGATGACTAACAACAGAACTGTGAATTTTTTCTCTGGAGTTGCTAATTTCCCACCCGAAGCAACAAATTCCCAGAGACCCGGCGTCTGGCGGCTGCTTTCTCCCAAGCCGGTGGCCGAGCGGATGCTTCGTGCTGGGCCGACCCTTGCTGCGCCGTGGTGGACGGGCACAGGTGGACGGCCAGTGTGAGTGCCAAGTGCCCCCTGCGCCCGGTCTAACTCTCCGTGTCTCGGGGACAAGTCGGTGGTTCTGATCCGGTGGCCGGTCGTGGCCGAGGCTCACCCGCTGGGCTGCCTGCGTCCCGACCTGCCTGGCTCCGCTGGACGTGACCACAGGCACCGCTACCCTGCAGCTGAACGCAGGTAAGCTGTAGTGCTTAGGAGCTGCCCAGTTCTACTGAGGCAGGGTGTCTCAACCTTTTTTTATAAAGTACCCTTTACAAATTATAAGTACCCCCTTAAAAAAAAAGTACCCCCAGTACCTGCAGTTTTCATACACACCATTTTTTTCTACCATTGCAACGCATTTCTTTAAACAAGTTAATGGCAGCCGGGTGGGCGATGAAATTGTTGGGTGTAAAAAGTACAAAAATAATAAAGTGTTGTAAAACTTACAACAAAAAATCAGTTTTCTTCAAATTTCAGTTGTGTTGACGTACCCCCCAGACTTTTCTCCAGTACCCCAAGGGTACTCATAAGAATATAAGAATGGCCAGACTGGGTCAGACCAAAGGTCCATCTAGCCCAGTATCCTGTCTGCCGACAGTGGCCAGCACCAGGTGCCCCAGAGAGGGTGGACCGAAGACAATGATCAAGCGATTTGTCTCCTGCCATCCCTCTCCAGCCTCTGACAAACAGGGGCCAAGGACACCATTTTATCCCCTGGCTAATAGCCTTTTATGGACCTAACCTCCATGAAATTATCTAGCTTCTCTTTAAACTCTGTTATAGTCCTAGCCTTCACAGCCTCCTCTGGCAAGGAGTTCCACAGGCTGACTACACGCTGTGCGAAGAAGAACGTTCTTTTATTAGTTTTAAACCTGCTGCCCATTAATTTCATTTGGTGTCCTCTAGTTCTTCTATTTAGGGAACTAATAAATAACTTTTCTTTATTCACCCTCTCCACACCACTTATGATTTTACAGACCTCGATCATATCCCCCCTCAGTCTCCTCTTTTCTAAACTGAAAAGTCCCAGTCTCTTTAGCCTCTCCTCATATGGGACCCGTTCCAAACCCCTAATCATTTTAGTTGCCCTTTTCTGAACCCTTTCCAAGGCCAAAATATCTTTTTTGAGGTGAGGAGACCATATCTGTACACAGTATTCAAGATGTGGGCGTACCATAGTTTTATACAGGGGCAGTAAGATATTCTGGGTCTTATTTTCTATCCCTTCTTAATAATTCCTAGCATCCTATTTGCCTTTTTGACCGCCGCTGCACACTGCGTGGAAGTTTTCAGAGAACTGTCCACGATAACTCCAAGATCTCTTTCCTGATTAGTTGTAGCTAAATTAGCCCCCATCATACTGTACGTATAGTTGGGGTTATTTTTCCGATGTGCGTTACTTTACACCACTGCTTGAGAAACACGGGTCTGAAGTGTGTAGAGGCCTGGAACCTGGCACCGTTTATTCTGCAGTTACTAAAGCATTTAGGCAGATTTTTTTTTTACTGCATTATCAGTCTGCAGTACTTATGCGTGGTAGCTGCTCATAACATGCTGAGGGGAGATCGGTGTCAGTGGTAAACGACTGCACTTTCCCTTCTCCCCTGTGAGCAGAGCATGTATTTTCCTGCATGTCCTTTGCAAACATGCTGGTTGCTTCTAAGTTGCATTTTGCATCCCCCAATCTCTCTGATTTAGACTGTTGTAAAAATCAAATGAAGTTTAATATTATTAAACCTAAGCTGAAGTGTCCAGCATCTGCAGAGGAGACACCAGGAGGAAAGAAAAATCTGGTTAGCAAGAAAAAGTGCCGGGAAGGAACCAACAAATGATATTTAGCAGCTGAATTTGCAGTTAGCACAGAATCCTAGAGACATGCGGCCAGGTTTTTCACTTGCACCAAATGGCTGGGTGAAGGGGCCGGGGGGGGGGGGGAGTGCACATGACTGATTATTACACCATGTGCTAACAAATGATTTGGAAAGTCCGTGGGAAGAGTAGCTGCCTTTAATGCTGCAGGTGGTTCGTTGCATTCTCCGCGTGTGCCGCTAACGGTTATTGCGGCCTTCGTCCGGGGTTGCTTTTGAAAAGACGGAGGCAGAGCTGGAGCGTGTGCAAGTGTGCATTGCAACAGTTAGCAGGAGGTCTGGGGGGCTGTGGATTTGGGCTGGTATTTCAGTGAAGGAATAATGCTTGTCTGTGTGATTGTGTTGACAGTTGCTGTCTCCAAAAAAGAAATGAGATGGAATGCACCCTGCAGTCCCTGCACGATGCCTCTTGCAAATCGTGCACCATTCCTCCGTGGAGCCCTTTACACCCTAACATCCTGCGCAAGAGAATGAACACGGTACCATGAACCTGCGGGATTTTTACCTGTTGGCCGCTCTGATTGCCTGTTTAAGGCTGGATTTGGCTGTCACTTACAACCTTATTTACACTGTTCAAGAGGAGCTGCCTGAAAATGTCTCCATAGGAAACATACTAAAGGATCTGAACATTCCTCACGTCCATACTGCCACAGGGACCAGCGTCATCTACAGACTGGTTTCTAACGTGTGGGGGGCCCCTTTGGTCACAGTGTCCATCCCCACGGGGGAGATCGTCACCACCTCGAAGAGAATCGACAGAGAAGAACTCTGTGCAGGCGCCTCGTTGGCTGGAGAAAACGCGTGTTTCTTTGAACTCAAAGGGGCGATCATCTCCGACGATGTACAGCTAATCAAAATAAAAATCATTGTGAAAGATATCAATGACCACGCGCCCGTCTTCCCATCCCCTGTCTTCTATGTGTTCCCACCCGAAGACACTGTGCTCAACAGCCGCTTTCCAGTCCCACCGGCGACAGACCCCGACGCGGGTTTGAACGGCGTGCAGTGCTACCGACTGTTCCATGGGCAGGGCGTCTTCGGGCTGGACGCGGTTGAAAGCCCAGGGGGAGAGAAACGGCCCCGCCTGATTGTGCAGCGAAACTTGGACAGAGAGCAGCAGGACGCCTACGTGATGACCATCCAAGCAGAGGATGGAGGAACCCCTCCGAAGTCCGGCACGGCCATGCTGCAGGTCATGCTCACCGACGTCAATGATAACCGGCCGGTGTTCAAAGAGACTCAGGTGGAGGCTTGCGTAGCAGAGAACGCCCCGGCGGGCACCTCTGTCATCCGGCTTCATGCCACAGATGCAGATGCAGGATTCAATGCAGAAATCCAGTATCTCTTTGGGCCCCAGGTGGCCCCTGCGACCAAAAGGCTTTTTGCTTTAAACAGCTCCACAGGGCTGATTACGGTCCAGGGGCCCTTAGATCGGGAGCAGACGGCTGTGCACAAGGTGACAGTGCTGGCCAGCGACCGTGGCCCTACTCCTGCTCAGGTGACGGTCACCGTCCGTGTCACTGATGTAAACGACAACGCCCCTGCCATACACCTCCGGTACGTTAGAAGTCCCATCAATGGCATAGTCTACTTGTATGAGAACGAACCCGTCCGCACAAAGATCGCCATGGTTACTGTTTCAGATAAGGACACGGGTGTGAATGGCAGAGTGACCTGTTCCGTTGAGAGGGAGGTCCCCTTCCGCTTGAAGGTCGTTCACAACAACCTGTATTTGTTAGAGACCTCTTCCTCGTTGGACTACGAGGGCACCAACGAATTCAGCTTTCAAATTGTCGCCTCTGATTCCGGCAGGCCCCGCTTGAACCAGACTGCCCTGGTAAGGGTCAGACTAGAGGATGAAAACGACAACAGTCCAGTGTTCAGCCCACCTGTCATCGAGGTGTCAGTTTCCGAAAACAACCCTCCTGGCCTGTCCTTAATGACGATTAGCGCCACCGATGAAGACAGTGGGAAAAATGGTGACGTTGTGTACCAGCTTGGCCCTAATGCCTCCTTGTTCGGGCTGGACCGGAAGACGGGAGTTTTGACAGCCATAGGCGTTTTTAACCGGGAGGAGCAAGAACGGTTCATTTTCACTGTCACAGCGCGGGACAGAGGCACCCCCCCGCTGCAGGGTCAGGCATCTGTCATTGTGACGGTGCTGGATGAAAACGACAACAGTCCCAAGTTCACGCAGAATCCATTTCAGTTTTTCGTACCGGAGAACTTACCAAAATGGAGCACGGTGGGTGTGGTTGCTGTGACCGATGCAGACGCCGAGGAAAACAAAGCAGTGACCCTTTCCATCCTGAATGACGAGGAGAACTTTGTGCTGGACCCGTTCTCTGGCGCGATCCAGTCCCACATCTCTTTTGATCGAGAGCAGCAGAGCGCGTACACGCTGGACGTCAAGGCCGTGGACGGAGGACAGCCTCCTCGCTCTGCGACAGGAAAAGTAACGATCCAGGTGACGGATGTGAACGATAACAGCCCCGTGGTCATCTACCCACCTTCTAATTCTTCTTTTACATGGGTGCCACTGTCAGCCGCCCCCGGCTCCGTCGTAGCCGAAGTATTTGCTGTGGATAGAGACACTGGCATGAACGCTGAACTTCAGTACACCATTGCAAGTGGAAATAACAAAGGGTTATTTCGGATTGATCCAGTGACAGGTAATATTACCCTGGAGGAAAAACCAGCTCCTGCAGATGTGGGGCTGCATCGTCTAGCAGTCAACGTAAGTGACTCAGGCAGGCCTAGATCCTTGCATACTCTTGTGCTGGTGTTTTTGTATGTAAACGACACTGTTGGAAACGCCGTTTATATTTATGACTTGATACGGAGGACTATGAGAACGCCCTTGGACCGGGACATAGGGAACAGTAGCCAACCTCATCGAAACGAGGACTCTCTTATTCTCGTGATTGCTATCGTGGCATGTGCGATGGTGGTCCTAGTGGTGATCTTTGTCGCCGTTCTCGTTCACTGCCAACATGCATCCAGGTTCAGGGCGGCACGCCGGAGCCAGCAAGGTGCCACGGGGCCAGCTGTCAGTCAGGAGAACAAACAGAACAAGAGAAAGAAAAGTTCGCTTTGGAACTTTCTTCCTGTCGAGGACGCGACACCTGATGATGCTGTTCGTGAACCTGTCAACGTGACAATAACCCTTCCGGCTGAGCTGGGGGAGCAAGGGATAGCAAGGTTTGACGGGGGCACCGTCCCACCCACCACCATTAAGCCGAGCAGTCCTGATCTTGCTAAGCATTACAGATCAGCCTCTCTGCAGTCTGCCTTTCAGCTTCAGCCTGGCACGCCAGCGTCCATGAGAAAGCACCATGTGATTCAGGAGCTTCCGCTGGACAACACCTTTGTCGGTGGTTGTGACACCTTTTTCAGCACTGTTCCGCTAGTTCCCGTGCCTCCGAGTGCAATTCCCAAGGAGGCTTCAAGAGAAAGGGCCCCTTCCACACCAGACGAGTAAATGAGAACTTTTGCTGGTCTAGAAGTAATGCCTACAAGGGCCCAATCAACCAGCATTCAAGTGCCAGAGTGTCTTTTGTTTAGGTCTACTTTTAGCTTCGTTATAATATGGAGAGAGGGAGAAAACGACCCCTTTCACATCTGTCTGGAGGCTTGTAAAACGCCTCTGATGTGTCGCAGCTTTAAGAGTCTCTGATTATTAGAAAGATCTACATGTTCACATACACACACACACGCATGCACACACACATGTATATGTGTGTAGATAAACAACAGATCGAAACGGAAAATAAAGTGTTAAAAGCCAAATTGTTTTCCCCAAAGAGTGTCCCACTGTAAAGGTAACTAAAGAAGAAAAACTGTGTTTCATAATATGCCACATTCCACTCCAAGAGAAAATGTGTCTGTTTCAGGATTAATGTGTTACTGTAGGAATATGTCAATTCTTTTTTTTTAATTTCTAGTGAGGCTGATTTGAGGGTTTTTTAAAACATATTTCAAACGAATGTGAAATATTGTTAAGTTACTGTTGTTAAAGGGGTTCTTATTTTTCACTTACAAAGACAGCAGAATTTCCAAGGAACTTCATCTGCGAAGCATATGGTTTGTTGGTAGGATATAACAAGGCCATAAGGAAGTCTTCCTCTATTTGGATTTAAAATGTTTGTGTTGTTATAGAGAAAAGAACAATTTTTTTGCATATTTTCAAAAATGGCCAAAGTATACTTTCGAAAGGAATGCGCTTGTGCTAAACAGAACTGAGTGATGCAGGAAAACATTAGCTCCTTGTAAATATTTTCTCATCTTTGTTATGCATAAGTGATCGGTCATAGCTCATTTTAAACTGTGAAATATGCCATACAAAGAGGGATTAGAAGGCTGAGACACTCATATTTCGGCCACATCCAGCGTTAGTTTGTTTTAGGGCTAATAATTCCTCGCTAATAAAGATTTAAGTGCAGCGCTGTCTGATTGATGTCATTGACGCTTGTCTTTTGCCACTGAATTAGAATGTCAGTAGAGGCCGTAGGTGGCCCGGAGGCACCGAACTGTGTCGCTTGTGCTGGCCGGTCCTGCAGTAGATCGGAAGTGGGGGAGGGAGGATCAAAGTGTGCTACAGCCCAAGAAACCCTCTCCTTTAATCATAGTTACACTGGAGCAACCAGGAGTTAACTTGGCGTGTTTACAAAGCAGCTTAAAGAGCTTTCAATGCAGAGGGGTTTTGTTTGAGTTACTGCAATGTGTTCTCACCTGGACATGCAGTGCCTCACTGTCATATCTGCTCATAAGAATCACACCACGCACAGTGGAAACAATAGGACCCTAGGAACTGAAAACTGCTGGAATGCCGTGATACCGTTCTTTGGGGGCTAGAGACACGACGGGGATTCGTCTAGTTACCATTTCAGATGTTCATTGCCAAAGAATCTCTTTTTCTATCACACCACAACCATATCGACCAGCTTTATTGACAGCAGTTGTGTTTTAGCGAGAGGCTTTGCAGTAAGGTGTTTTATTTCTGTTCCCTGACTCAGTGGACAGCAATTGGGGAATTAATTTTCTTGCCCCCGGCGTGCTTTCTTGGATATAAACAACAGATGTTAATAGGGTTGCCAGGTGTCCCATATTCAACCGGACAGTCCAGTATTTGGACTTTGTGTCCGGTAAACAAATTGAGAAAATACCAAACCTATAAATGTCCGGTATTTTCTAATTAAGGAAGTTTTTCTGCTTTCCCTGGGCTTGGAGCCCAAAGGAAGCCTGCTCGGGACATGCAGCAATTACGGGGGCTGCAACCGCATTTCGGCCTGACCTCCCGAATCCCACTCCTCCCCAGGTCTCCCTGGTTATTCCCTGGCAAGTTTTTGTTGTTGTTGTTGTTGTTCAACAAATTTTCCCCAGCGTTTTTGGTTTTTTTTCTGCTCAACAAATTTGTATCGAATTTTTGTCCGATAGTTTTTTTTGAAGCCATCTGGCAACGTTAAAGCAATGAAAACAGGGACCCATTTACATTTTACAACTCTTTAAGAACACAGTCTACCTGTGTGGGTGATGCAGAAGTTCATATTAGGGCAGAAAACAAAGGCACAGGATGGGACGTGAGGAAATGCTCATTGATAGGTACAGCGGTTGTGTGTATCCTGTACTCTTCATTTTCACAACAGAGTTGTTTATCCACATACCAAGCAGAGATACACGTATCTGTACACACACACACTCCTCAATTATTTCAGTGCCTGCTGTTTACTGGGCCTCATTTGGTATTCAACACACTGGATATAAGGCGCTAGTCAGAAAGCCGGGGATTCTGAAAGATCTAGCACGATTTGGATTTACTTAGCACTTTCCATCTAGAAAGAATCTAAATTCTTTCCAAACTGTATGTATTCCTCCAGCTGGGCTGTGCAGCTCTGGCTGGTATTTCCTTCCTTGCAGGTGTTGATTCAGTACAGCACAGAGGGGAAAAGTGAAGCTAAATCATTAAGATCATTCTCCAGTGCAGTGTTGGGGGTTTTCCCTTGTAACTCTCCGCCTGGAGTGGAACGTCCTGAGGATAATCGATACAGTCATCCGCGCCTGGCATGTTACCGTAGCCATCTAGGGCATTTGGGGTCACACCTGGGGGAGCGTCTCTCTGCCTGTGGCCAGGGCCGAGCTGTTCTGCAGCCTCTGGCCCCCACGGATGTCCCCTCCTCCCCCCCACCCTGAGTCAGCTTCCCCCCTGAGGACCTGGGCCACCCAGTCTCCGGTCCCTGCCCGGGCCAGTCCAGGCCGCTTCCCTTTGGCAGTGGAGCAGCCGGTGGAGGCAGCCCAGCAGGCACAGGCCTAGGCAAGGGGGGCTCTGTAGGATCCCCCTCTCTCCGTGGGGCCGATCAGCTGGCCTGGCAGGCCAGCCCCCTCAGGAGGACACGTCTGTGCTGGGATCCAGGCCAGCTCAGAGCTTCCTGGGTCCCACCCAGTGGGCCCGGAGACCTGAGCGCTTGAGCAGGGTGACGAGCTGAGCGCCCGCAGCTGGCGGCAGGTGTTTCTACGGGTGGTGCACACCCGCACCAGCCTTGGCGCATACAACAATGTTTATTCTGCACATAGATGGAAAACCTGGGTCCTACCCACCTCAGAGCTGAGCTGCTGTGTCTCAGTGTCAAATGTGGGTCTCTGTCTGTGTCTGGGGGGCAGGGACCATGGTCGGACACAGACCTGCCCCCTCTGGCACGGCCAAGGAACCCCCTGACTGATTTCTGCCCCACTCTGCCTGGCCTCGGGGATTTGAACCCTGGGGCGGTGCTGAGGCTGCCCCATCACAGCCCAGAGGGGGGCCCTGCCCCACGGCTCACACGGGCTCTGGTTTCTAGCGGCTCCGTCCCCTCTGGGCTTCCGGCACCGACCTGCTGTCTCTGGGCCCCACACTGGTTTGTTAATGGATACAGGCAACGCTCCTGATTTCTGATGATCTATGAAGAGCCAGTTCTTCCCCTGCCAGTCGTGGAACTCAGGAGGGGCGCGTCCGCTGTGCCGGAAAGTGTGATCTTTACCCTCCGCCTGAAAACACCTTTGTAAATGCCAAACCCACCCAGAGTCGTCTAAAAAAACCCCAAAAGAAAACAGAGCCTCGAGGCTGGGAAGTCCCTGTCCCCGCCCCACGTGGCTCTGTGCCCCTCCCCATGAGCGCCAGGCAGGGGGCGGGGCCAGCTGCAGCCCATGTGGTCCTGTAACTCTGCCCCATGGCAGGGGCGGCCAAGGGGGAGCCAGGGTGGGGCTGGCACAAGGTGGGAGCAGGTGCCCGGCCATTGGGCTCCTAAGGGCCCCGGGCAGAGCGGGCGGGGATGCAGGGGGCAGGACCTGTGCCTCATAGCAGCTCTGGGGTGCCCCCTCCCCGTCCTGCCAGGTGACATCCTCCGATCTCCTGCACTGGGGCTGAGTGGGGGCAGCTGTGTGAGGTGGGCACCTCACAATCTCAGACAGGCTGTGAGGCAGCGGGAAGTTTTAGGGGGGCTGCATGCAGAGGGGCGCTCAGTGTCCGGATGTTACTGGGTCAATGTGACAAGGGGGAGGGAGTTTTGGGGTTTGGGGGGGCTGCATACAGAGGGGCACTCAGTGCCCAGATGTTACTGGGTCAATGTGACAAGGGGAGGGAGTTTTGGAGGTTCGGGGGGCTGCATGCAGAGGGGCGCTCAGTGCCCAGATGTTACTGGTTCAATGTGACAAGGGGGAGGGAGTTTTGGGGGTTCGGGGGGGCTGCATGCAGAGGGGCGCTCAGTGCCCAGATGTTACTGGGTCAATGTGACAAGGGGGAGGGAGTTTTGGGGGTTCGGGGGGCTGCATGCAGAGGGGCGCTCAGTGCCCAGATGTTACTGGGTCAATGTGACAAGGGGAGGGAGTTTTGGAGGTTCGGGGGGCTGCATGCAGAGGGGCGCTCAGTGCCCGGATGTTACTGGTTCAATGTGACAAGGGGAAGGGAGTTTTGGGGTTCAGGGGGGCTGCATGCAGAGGGGCACTCAGTGCCCAGATGTTACTGGGTCAATGTGACAAGGGGAGGGAGTTTTGGGGTTCAGGGGGGCTGCATGCAGAGGGGCGCTCAGTGCCCGGATGTTACTGGTTCAATGTGACAAGGGGAAGGGAGTTTTGGGGGTTCGGGGGGCTGCATGCAGAGGGGCGCTCAGTGCCCAGATGTTACTGGGTCAATGTGACAAGGGGAGGGAGTTTTGGGGTTCAGGGGGGCTGCATGCAGAGGGGCGCTCAGTGCCCAGATGTTACTGGTTCTCCTGAGTGGAATGAATTTTGTTATGTGCCCAATGTGGCGGTGGCAAAGAGGGGACATGCAACACGTCACCTTCCTATTGGTGCACTGTCACGGGGCGTGGGGGCTCCCCGTCCCTGTCCCTCCATCTGCAGCCAGAGGGGACTCTCAGGCAGCCAGTAGGACAGAAGGTTCATTGGTTCCCAGGGACACAGCTCAGCACAGGAGCAATGTTAGCGCAGGGACCAGAGCAGGCAGGGTCATTCCTCTCGGACCCCTCACCCCTTCCTGCCCTAAGCCCCTTCTCCCATCCTCAGCCCACTGGGACCAGGGGCGGCCCGTCCATTAGGCAAGCTAGGCGGTCGCCTAGGGCGCCAAGTTAAATGGGGCGCCCAATGGTGGCGCAATATCGTTGAGGGGTTTGGAGGTGGGGGCGCCGACCGCATGGTTCGCCTAGGGCACCAGTTGCTGGCAGCTCGTCTAGGGCTGCCCCTGAGACTGACCCTTCCCCGAAGCCCTGGTCCCCAGCCTGGTGCAGCCCTGCCTGCCCTGTGTCTCCCTTCCCGGGCAGGAGTTGGCAGCACAGCAAAGCGAACCGAGTGGACGCGGTGGCTGCAGGAGTTAATTCAGTCCCCACTCCATAACAAAGTCCACGTGGCGGGTGCGGGCCAAGGGGGTCGGAGTGCAGGGGGGCTCGGGGCTGGGGCAGAGGATGGGGGTGCAGGGCAGGGCTGGCACCCTCTCCTGGAGGTATGGGCTCTAGGGTGGGCCTGGGGATGAGGACTCAGGGCCGGGGCAGAGGATCAGTGTACAAGGGCCCTGCTGGGGGCAGAGAGAATGGGATGGGGATGGGTTGAGGGATTTGGGGTAACAGAGGGTGCTTCTGGGCTACTGCAAGGAGAGAAGATCCCCCACTCTGCTCTCCTGGGTTGGGAGGGGGCACCTCTCCCTGGCATGGTAGCTCCAGGGTTGGGCTGCTTTGGCCGCTTCAGGGGGGAGGTCGGGGCCAGGGCGCGCTGCGGCAGAAGGACCGGGGACCGGACAGGCTGCCCCGGCTGCCCCAGTTGTGCAGGGCCAGGGCTGGGGCCGGGCTGAGACAGGCTGCAGCAGGGGCCGGGCAGGGTCAGCCAACCCGTCCCATGGGAGGCGAGGGGTCCGGCACAGCGACCCGCGTGGGCAGGGCTGTGGGGGTAAAAGGGCCGTGAGACCCGAACTCGGCTCATCCCCGCGAGGGGAGACCGAGGAGTCGGGGGCTGTTCCCGTGGGAGGGGAGACGCCGGAGGGGGGGGGTGCAAACCCCACGCGGGGCAGCCGGGGGTTCGGGAGCTGCTCTGGGCCCGGCAGCCCTGCCCGTCTCAGCGGCAGGGGCAGTTACCAGCCAGGGCGGCGGCGGTTCGGGGACGTGCACCGCCGGGAGAAGCCCCTGCTGCCGGCCGGGGGCGCGCTGCTCGTCAGCTCCCCCCGCCCCGCCCCATGGGGTGTCCTCTAGCCTGGCAGGGACACTCCTGCCCGGAGGCTGCTTACACGGGGGTGCTGCCTGCGCCCTGGTTGGCCGGTCCCAGCGGCTTCCTCACTCGGGAAAGTGAAAGTGACCGTGAGCGCGACTCGGGGAGACAGACACTGACCCTGATGGGGGGTCCCTGCTCCGTGCTGAGCCCCCTCGGCCCGCGGGCCATGGCCTGGGGGCTGCTGCTGGCGCTGGCTGGGGGGCTCCTGGCTGCAGCCGCCCCTGGGGGTGAGTGGGGAGGGGGTTGTGGGCAGGGTGATCCCCGGCTGGGGGTGCGTGGCGGGAGCTCGGTGGCACTGGGGGTAAAAGCACGGTGGGTACCTATCTCGGCTCATGCCCACGTCCCCAGGGAGAAGCGGGCGAGCTCCGGTTCCCCCGGTGCCCCGGCTCCGGCTGCGCGCAGTAACCCGGGTTTGTGCGGGGCACAGGGCTCAGCTGAGTGCCAAACCGAACAAACAGCTGCCATTTCCAGCCTCTCGGTGCCGGCCATCTCCTCAACCAGGCCGTGCCGGGCGGCAGACACCCGCTGGGAAACTCTGGCGCGGCTACTTTTGCAGGAGGGGGACTTGTTACTGCCCTGTCTCTGCACAGAATGGAGGGGCTGCTTCATGGGGGCCCCTGAGAGCCCTGCACCCTGGGAAGGAACCCCACCAGCCACCACATGCAACTGTTCCTAGGGGTGGGGCCAGTGTAGAGGCTCTGGGGGCAGGCAGCGGGGTTCAGGGCTGAGCATATAAACCCTGGCAGAAATCAGGGGGCAGGGTGAGACAGCCCATCCCACACCCCCCCCCCCCGGCCTCTCCTTTCCCATTTGATTGTGTTTCGGTTTTCCCGGGAATTTGTTGCTTGTTCATTCCAAACCTTTTACAAGGGTGGAAACCAGGCCCAGCTAGTAAGGTGACCATGTTCTGGGTCAATATCCAGGGTAGTCCTAGGACATGCCCCTCCTCCATGTACACATGGGTTGCCCTCCAGCCTCCCCATCCCGAGGGCCAGAGCCATTGCGTGGCGTATGTTAGGGGAAGCCACATGCTCCCCCCAATGTCTGACACCACCCCTATAATCCACCGGCTTTCTGAGGCGCAGGCTGGGGATTGTCCTTCCTGGTCCCCCTCAGCCCCAGGCCGGGTGGGTCGCTGGCAGAGCCCAGCTCCTCCCTCGCCTGGCGTGGGGCTGAAGGCAGGGGGCGGGGTTGGGGCTGGGAGGTCTCTGCAGCTCCCCAGAGGGTGACCCTTATGCCCCCTTAGTCAGTGGTTCCCAACCGCCAGGCTGCGGGCCTCTGGCTGCTGGGCCATGGTGGCTCGGGGGGGGGGGGGTTTCCCTCACACAGCGGGGGTGGGGGGGACGAGGTGAGCTGCTCCGCACTGGCTGGGAGGAAACACTGCACAGGGAACCCCCCCAGCCCCCACAACCAGGAGGAGACCCTGCCCCTGCCCTGGGCAGCATAGGGCTAGGTGGGAGGGCAGGGCTGGCACTGGAGGGCTCTGGATTTGGGGGTTCAGGGGGTGGAGTCTCTAAAGTGCTGGGGTAATCTGAGGGCAGGGCTGGCACTGGGGGGGCTCTAGGGATGGGCTAATATTGGGGGCTGGCACAGGGGGGTTGCTGTGGGGCTCTGGAAACAGGAGGCTGGCACTGGGGGGTCTGGTGGTGGTGGGGGCTCTAACGGGTAGGAGGTCTGGCACTGAGGCATTTGGGTTGGGGGGCTAGCACTGGGGGGGCTGGCACTGTGGGGGGGGTTGAGTGCACAGGACTCTGGGGGATAGTGTTGGGGTGGAGGGTGTTAGGAGTTAGGGCTGGCACTGGAGGGTTTTGGGGGCTGGAACTTTTGACAGACCGGGAACATTTTATTTGCGTATTCAAAATTTGCATAATGAACATGCAAATGTGCACAGAAAATGTTCCCGATCCACCAAGAGTTTGTGATGGGGTTTGCTGGTCCCCGGTATCGAATGGGGTGGGAACCAGCCCCCTGGGTGAGGGAGGAAGCGGCTGCGGGACTCAACCTCTGCTGTTGCTCTAGGGCACCACAGCCTGGCCGTGTTAATCACAGGGGTCATTCACAACGAGGGGATCAATGACTTCACCATGAGCACCCAGGTGGACGGCGTGCGGGTGGCGCACTACAGCAGCGAGACACGGGAGGTCCGACCCAGCCAGGCCTGGACAGCGCAGGCCCTGGGCGCTGGGTTTCTCCAGGAAAAGACCCAGCAGTTCTGGCAACACGAGGAGGGCTCTAAAATCCACACCAGGAGGTGGATGCAGCTGTACAACCAGACGGGCGGTGAGTGTGTGAGAGTGATGGTTGTGAATGGGCACAAGAGAGCTGCCTGCCCAGAATCCCTCCCCTGGGGGATCGGGGCCTCGTGGGGCTGGGGGCTGCCCGAGCCAGCGCTGGCTGGAGGCGGGAGCTCTCTGCCTGCAGAGGGTCTGCTATTCCCAGAGGTGTTTTCAGTTCCACTCGCAGGGGGAGTGAGTCGTGGGGGGTTCTACAGGGAGAATGTTTCAGAGATTCCTTCTCGGGAGAATCGCGCAGACCCGGATCCCCCCTCCCGGGAGGATTCGCCCTCCAAGGAACACAGCCCCAGGCCCTGGAGAGGAGTCCTGGTAAGCCCACCCCAACCCCCTGCCCTGACTCCTGCACCCCCACCTCCTTCCCCTGGCCTGAGGCCCCCACCCCCTGCCTTGGGGCCCCCCACATTTCCCAACTCTCTGCCCTAAACCACCCACCCCCTGCCTCTCCTTACTCCCAAACCCCCACTCCAGCCTTTATTTTTTTAAAAACAACCATTTAAATGAAGCATGTACAGTTTCCAAAAAAAGTGACTTCAGTTAAAGACCTGAGCAATGCTGGGTACAGCTGCTAGTACGTGTGTATTTACTGTTATCAGTGCTTTGGCAATCATACCGGGATATAAAATATATCGAAAGGATAGAGCAGGCCGGGTGGGTGGTGGAGTGGCACTGTATGTGAAAGATAATGTAGCATCAAATGAAATAAAAATATTAAGTGAATCAACATGCTCAATAGAATCACTATGGACAGTAATTCCATGCTCCAATAATAAGAAATTAGCAGTAGGGATATATTACCGACCACCTGACCAGGACAGCGGTACTGACATTGAAATGCTGAGGGAGATTAAAGAGGCTACCTAAATAAAGAACTCTATAATAATGGGGGATTTTAATTATCCCCATATTGACTGGATACATGTCACCTCAGGAAGAGAAGCGGAGATAAAATTTCTCAATGGCCTAAATGACTGCTTCTCGGAGCAGCTGGTGCAGGAACCCACAAGGGGAGAGGCAATTCTCGATTTAGTCCTGAGCGGAGCGCAGGATCAGGTCCAGGAAATAACCGTTACAGGACCGCTTGGGAATAGTGACCATAATATAATAACATTCAACATTCCTGTGGTGGGTAGAACACCTCAGCAGTCCAGCACCCTGGCATTTAATTTCAAAAAGGGGAATTACACAAAAATGAGGAGGCTAGTTAAACAGAAATTAAAAGGCACAGTGACTAGAGCCAAATCCCTGCAAGCTGCATGGAAACTTTTTAAAGACACCATAATAGAGGCCCAACTTAAATGTATACCCCAAATTAAAAAACATAGCAAGAGACCTAAAAAAGTGTCACCGTGGCTTAACTACCATGTAAAAGAAGCAGTGAGGGACAAAAAGGCATCTTTTAAGAAGTGGAAGTCCAATCCTCGTGCAATAAATAGAAAGGAACATAAACACTGTCAAATCAAGTGTAAAAATGTAATAAGAAAAGCAAAAAAAGATTTTGAGGAACAGCCAGCCAAAAACTCAAAAAGAAATAACAAAATGTTTTTTAAGTACATTAGAAGCAGGAAGCCTGCTAAAAAACCTGTGGGTCCCCTAGACGATCGAACTATAAAAGGCGCAATCAAGGACGATAAAGCCATTGCGGAGAAACTAAATGATTTCTTTGCTTCAGTCTTCACGGCTGAGGACGTTGGGGAGATCCCCAAATCTGCACCGTCCTTTGTGGGTGATGAATCTGAGGGACTGTCCCGGATTGAAGTGTCATTAGAGGAGGTTTTGGAACAAATAGAAAAACTTAATGTTAACAAATCTCCGGGACCGGATGGCATTCATCCAAGGGTTCTAAAAGAACTCAAATGGGAAATTGCTGAACTATTATCTGAGGTTTGTAACCTATCCCTTAAATCAGCTTCCGTACCTAATGACTGGAAGGTAGCCAACGTGACACCAATATTTAAAAAGGGCTCCAGAGGTGATCCGGGCAATTACAGACCGGTAAGTCTAACTTCAGTACCGGGCAAATTAGTCGAAACAATAGTAAAGAATAAAATTGTGAAGCATGTAGAAGAACATAATTTGTTGGACAAAAGTCAACATGGTTTCTGTAAAGGGAAATCCTGTCTCACTCATCTATTAGAGTTCTCTGAAGGGGTTAACAAACATGCAGACAAGGGGGATCCAGTAGATATAGTATACTTAGATTTTCAGAAAGTCTTTGACAAGGTCCCTCACCAAAGGCTCTTGTGTAAATTACATGGCCATGGGATAAGAGGGAAGGTCCTTTCATGGATTGAGAACCGGTTAAAAGACAGGAAACAAAGGGTAGGAATAAATGGTGAATTTTCAGAATGGAGAGGGGTAGCTAGTGGTGTCCCCCAAGGGTCAGTCCTGGGACCAATCCTGTTCAACTTATTCATAAATGATCTGGAGAAAGGGGTAAGCAGTGAGGTGGTAAAGTTTGCAGATGATCCCAAACTGTTTAGGATAGTCAAGACAGAAGCAGACTGTGAGGGACTCCAAGAAGATCTCACCAAACTGAGTGATTGGGCAACAAAATGGCAAATGAAATTTAATGTGGATAAGTGTAAAGTAACGCACATCGGGAAAAATAACCCCAACTATACGTACAGTATGATGGGGGCTAATTTGGCTACGACAAATCAGGAAAGAGATCTTGGAGTTATCGTGGACAGTTCTCTGAAAACTTCCACACAGTGTGCAGCGGCGGTCAAAAAGGCAAATAGGATGCTAAGAATTTTTAAGAAAGGGATAGAAAATAAGACCCAGAATATCTTACTGCCCCTGTATAAAACTATGGTACACCCACATCTTGAATACTGTGTACAGATGTGGTCTCCTCACCTCAAAAAAGATATTTTGGCCTTGGAAAGGGTTCAGAAAAGGGCAACTAAAATGATTAGGGGTTTGGAACGGGTCCCATATGAGGAGAGGTTAAAGCGACTGGGACTTTTCAGTTTAGAAAAGAGGAGACTGAGGGGGGATATGATAGAGGTCTATAAAATCATGAGTGGTGTGGAGAGGGCCGATAAAGAGAAGTTATTTATTAGTTCCCTAAATAGAAGAACTAGAGGACACCAAATGAAATTAATGGGTAGCAGGTTTAAAACTAATAAAAGAAAGTTCTTCTTCACACAGCGTGTAGTCAGCCTGTGGAACTCCTTGCCAGTGGAGGCTGTGAAGGCTAGGACTATAACAGAGTTTAAAGAGAAGCTAGATAATTTCATGGAGGTTAGGTCCATAAAAGGCTATTAGCCAGGGGATAAAATGGTGTCCCTGGCCTCTGTTTGTCAGAGGCTGGAGAGGGATGGCAGGAGACAAATCGCTTGATCATTGTCTTCGGTCCACCCTCTCTGGGGCACCTGGTGCTGGCCACTGTCGGCAGACAGGATACTGGGCTAGATGGACCTTTGGTCTGACCCAGTACGGCCGTTCTTATGTTCTTATGTTCTTATGTCTTTGACTGTATCCTAGAATAATGAAAATACCCCAATAATCCTGGATCTGTGCCCCATCCTTTTAATCCACCATTTCCACCACGGATTGTTACAGACTCATTACCTTCCTCATTAAATAGGGAATCGCTTCTTTTGCTTTATCCTTATCGTTAGCAGTTTCTATGAAATTACTCTTTATGAACTAACAGTGACTTTAACTGTAATCCTAGGGAAATTTCTTGGTTCCCCATCAAAGTAGGACACTTTAGGGCAGTGGTGTCCAACTTTTTTACACCCAAGAGCACTTTTAAAATGACAGAACAAGCCAAGATCTACTGCCCCACCCCTTCCTTGAAGCCCCGCCCCACCCTCTCTATTCTCCATCACTTGCTATCCCCAACCCTTATACTGCTGCTTTTTTCCCCAATTCTTCTGTAGGAAGAGGTTTTTCCAACATTTGGCCTGTCTAGACTGGACCAAATGTCAGAAAACCCCCTTCTTTTGGAAGCCCCCTTATTCCTCGTGGAACGAGGAATATAGGGGTGACCGAAAGAGCATGTTCGCTCTTCCACTAAAAGAAGCAGAAGAACAAACGCATCCCTGGATGCAGAAGAGTTTTTCTGGGGTATCTCCGGACTCCTGACAAACTCCTGACGTCTAGCCGGACCCTCGCTGGGTTGAGACAGGAGGTGCGGGCTCTAGGGTGGGAATGAGGGATTTGGGGGTGGGAAGGGGTGAGAGGTGCAAGCTCTGGGAGGAAATCTGGATGCAGGAGGAGGTGGATGAGGGGACGCTGGCTCGGGGAGGGGGCTCCAGGCCGGGCAGTGTTGGGGTCAGATGTAGGGTTAGGGGACTAAGCAAGCCACAGGCTTGTGGATGTGAGGGTGCAGGAATTTGGGTTGCGGTAGGTGTGGGGCTCAGGGCAGGGGGTTCCAGTGTTTGATAGGCTCAGATCTAGGGTCTGGGGGAAAGGGGAGTGCAGGGGTGTTCTGATGCTGTGGCCAGATGGGGGCTTGGCCCCAATTGGGGGTTTGTTGGCCAGGCTTCATTTTCAAATAAAATTCTATGTCAAACACAAAAAGTTTCTGCGTTGTCTTTATTTCTGAGAAGGGCAGGGAACCTGTGTTGAGTCAGGGGTCACTGACCCAAGAAAAGTCAGTTGGGGCCACAGAAGTGAGATGCAAAAAAAATCTCTTCCAACTCCCCCCCCCCCCAAGCTTCACTAATGTGGCCCCAACTGTGTTGGTGGGAGCAGGGGACGTAGCACTGGGGAAGGGTGCTAGTGGGTGCTGGGACAGGGTGCCAGTGGGGACAGAGTTCTGTGGCTGGGGGCAGGGGAGAGGGAACAGGGTGCTGGGGCAGGGGACAGGGTGCCAGTGGGGACAGAGTTCTGTGGCTGGGGGCAGGGGAGAGGGAACAGGGTGCTGGGGCAGGGGACAGGGTGCCAGTGGGGACAGGTTTCTGCAGCTGGGGACAGAGGAGTGGGGGTGGGGACAGAGGAGTGGGGACAGAGTTCTGTGCCTGGGGAATGGGAAGAGGGGGCAGGGAACAGGAGGGAGGGGCAGAGGGCACAGGGAGGGCAGGGATTCTCCTGCACCCACCTCCTCCCAGGATTCCCTTCCCCCCCCCCCCCCCCGAGGGAAGCCAGCACGTACCTCCTCCGGGGCCGACCCTCCCTCCCACGGCGTGGGGAAACCCACGCATGCGCCTGCCTTAGGGCCGACCCCCCCGACCCCCGCAGCACGGGGAAACCCCGGTGTGTGCCTCCCCCGGGGCCGACTCACCCCTCCTGCGCCGGTTCAGGGAAGCCGCCGCGCTCCTCCTCCGGGGCCAATGCCCCCTCCCGCAGCTCCCAGCATGCCACAGACCTGTGGGAGAGGAGCAGCCAGCGTACTTCCGGAGCCCCCAGAAGTGGTGTGAAGCTGCAGGACTTCCTCCACCCCATGGGAAGCCGGCACCACCTCCATTGTTGCCGGAGGTAGGTAGTGGGGCTTCTCCGGGGTGGAGGGAAAATGTGTGGGGGGAGCCCGAACGCCTCACGATTGACCGGTCGAGGCCTTGCGATCGACCAGTTGATCGCGATTGACCGGTTGGTGACCACGGCTTTAGGGTAAAACAAAAATATGCATTTGTGACAGAACACTCCAAGGGTATGTCTACACTACAGCACTAATTCGAACTAACTTAGTTCGAATTAGTTAATTCGAACTAAGCTAATTTGAATTAGCACATCTAGACCTAAAAACTAGTTCGAATTAGCGTTTTGCTAATTCGAACTAGCATGTCCACATTGAGTGGACCCTGAACCGAAGTTAAGGCTGGCCGGAACCAGTGCCGGCAGGGCATCAGGTTAGGACTTAGAGCGTGGAGCTGCTGCCTCAAGCTAGCCGAGGGCTGTGCTTAAAGGGACCCGACCCCCACCCCGGACAGACAGTTCTCAGGGTTCCCCGCTTGCTTGTCTAACTCGATGAGGGACAGCAAAGCAGTCCTGTCTTGGAGTGCCCTGAGTGCCCACCCTCGGCACATCACAGCACTCGGCCATCAGCCCGGCTGCACTTGCCGCAGGCTGCCATCCGGGGGGGTCAATCGGGGGGCTGTCAGGATCCAGGAAGCCCTGCAGGAGAGCTTCCACCCCGAGGAGCCCGCAGAGCCACCCCAGTCCTCCCCATCAGGGGCTCGAGCCCCATTCCTCCCTCACCTCCTTCCACTTACCCCTCCCTAGCCCCCCTTCCTGATGTAAAAAATAAAGGACACGTGTGTTCAAAAATGGAAACTCTCTTTATTTAACAAAATTGAGGGGGGGGGGGGATTAACCTCTGGGGAGACTGGGAAAAGGAGGTGGGAGAGGGGAAGAGAGAGGGTGGGAGAGGGGAGGTGGAAACCTGGGAGGAGGGAGCTGGAAGGGGGAAGCCGGGGAAGAAGGAGGAGGGGAAGTCTAAAACTATGGTACGCCATATCTTCAGTATTGTGTAGAGATGGGGTCTCCTCACCTCAAAAAAGATATTTTGGCCTTGGAAAGGGTTCAGAAAAGGGCAACTAAAATGATGAGGGGTTTGGAACAGGTCCCATATGAAGAGAGGCTAAAGAGACTGGGACTTTTCAGCTTAGAAAAGAGGAGACTGAGGGGGGATATGATAGAGGTCTATAAAATCATGAGTGGTGTGGAGAGGGTGCATAAAGAAAAGTTCTTCATTTGTTCCCATAATAGAAGGACTAGAGGACACCAAATGAAATTAATGGGTAGCAGGCTTCAAACTAATAAAAAAAAGTTCTTCTTCACAAAGCAAATAGTTAACCTGTGGAACTCCTTGCCACAGGAGGCTGTGAAGGTGAGAACTAGAACAGAGTTTAAAGAGAAGTTAGATAAAGTCATGGGGGTTGGGTCCATGGAGTGCTATTAGCCAGGGGGTAGGAATGGTGTCCCTGGCCTCTGTTTGTGGAAGGCTGGAGATGGATGGCACGAGACAAATCGCTTGATCATTGTCTTTGGTCCATCCCCTCCGGGGTACCTGGTGTTGGCCGCTGTTGGTAGACAGGCTACTGGGCGAGATGGACCTTTGGTCTGACCCAGTACGGCCGTTCTTATGTTCTTATGTTCTAAGCTCAGGGTTGGGGGTCTCACTGGACCAACTTGATTTTCCTGGGTTCGCATGTGGCCTTTGGTGGCCAGGCTGGCAGCTATCCTGCCCTAGACGGCCGCTTTCCTGTGTCTAGTGCGGAGATTGTGGACGTTGGAGGCCTGCCCCCAATCCTGGATCAGATCGCAGGCCCTGGTTCTCATGGGGGACTTTAATCACCCTGGGTATGTCTACACTGCCACCCTAGTTCGAACTAGGGTGGCTAATGTAGTCATTCGAAGTTGCAAATGAAGCCCGGGATTTAAATATCCCGGGCTTCATTTGCATCTTGCTGGGCGGGCGCCATTTTTAAATCCCCTTAGGTCGAACTCCGTGCCCGCGGCTACACGCGGCACGGAGTAGGTAGTTCGAATTAGGATCTCTAATTCGAACTACCGGTACACCTCGTTCCACGAGGAGATCCTAATTTGAACTACCTACTCCGTGCCGCGTGTAGCCGCGGGCACGGAGTTCGACCTAAGGGGAAATCCTTGGTGAACTTAAGCACAAAAAGGAAGCTTACAAGAAGTGGAAACTTGGACAGATGACCAGGGAGGGGTATAAATGTACAGCTCAAGAATGCCGGGGAGTTATCAGGAAGGCGAAAGTGCAATTGGAATTGCAGCTAGCAAGGGGTGTGAAGGGGAACAAGAAAGGTTTCTACAGGCATGTTAGCAATAAGAGGATCATCAGAGAGGGTGTGGGGCCCTTACTGGATGAGGGAGGTAACCTAGTGACAGATGATGTGAGGAAAGCTGAAGTACTCAATGCTTTCTTTGCCTCTGTATTCACGGACAAGGTCAGCTCTCAGACTAATGCACTAGGCAACGCAGTATGGGAAGGAGGTGGGCAGCCCTTGGTGGGTAAAGAACAGGTTAGGAACTATTTAGAAAAGCTAAACGTACACAAATCCATGGGTCCGGACTTAATGCATCCGAGGGTACTGAGGGAGTTGGCAAATGTCATTGAGGAGCCTTTGGCCATTATCTTTGAAAAGTCGTGGAGATCGGGAGAGATCCCGGATGACTGGAAAAAGGCAAATGTAGTGCCCATCTTTAAAAAAGGGAAGAAGGACAATCCAGGGAACTACAGACCAGTCAGCCTTACCTCAGTCCCTGGAAAAATCATGGAGGGGATCCTCAAGGAATCCTCTACACTGGAGGAGAAATCTGATTTAAGATATAACGGGTCCTTACTAGACCGGCTAAATCAAAGCCCAGAAGATCAATCTTCAGAGTTTCAATCTCCAGGTAAATTTAAACAAGGCCTGAATCAGCCTCACCAGGCACAATGCTGAGGATAACTTATTCCACAAGTCCTCTCCCTGGCGTTCACACAGAAAGGTGTCTGTCTCAAACACGTTACATCGCCAGATGTACCTAACCTCCAAAAACTCAGGGTTTCCCAATGGGCTGTTAGTCTGTATAGAGCTTCTTTGTGTGGATATTTAAAAAAAGTTTCAAGACTGATACTAACTTGCCGAAGTTAATTTGCTACAGGATACAAGACTGTGGGTTACTTGCACTCCTGCTGAATCCAGTCTACAGCACCATATAATAGCAGTGACTGTGATGAAGCTGGAATGTAGCAGCAGTAAATATAACAAAGGCAAACTAGCCCACTGCTCTACAGACACGTTTCCCAGCTCCCGCTGCCTGGTGTCACCATCTGGCTGGGCCCCTCCCTGCCCCACCCGCCCACAGACACCTGGTCTGAGCTCTCTCCCTCCCCCTCAGGGATTCACACGGAGCAGGTCCATGTGCGCTGTGCCCTGGAGGACCAGGCCCCCGACAGCTCAAGGTTCCAGTATGCCTACGACGGGCAGGACTTCATCAGCTTCGATCCCCAGACGGAGACGTGGGTGGCGGCCGTGCAGCCGGCCTTCGTCCAGAAGCAGCGCTGGGAGACGCGCAAGAGCTGGACGCAGTTCGTCCAGCGGTTCTTGCAGAAGGAGTGTCTGGAGATCCTGCAGACCCTGGTGCAGAAGGGCAGGATGGTCCTGGAGCGGCAGGGTGAGTGAGCTGCGGGGATCTGTGATGCGGGAGGCCGGGGTGGGATGCAGTGACTACAAAGGGAGACAGCTGTTCCCTCAAGCACTGTGTGGCCTAGCAGATGGTACCAGGGGCTGGGTTTCTGGGTTCTGGCCCCAACTCTGGCCTGCTAAGTCATTTTGTGCCAGTCACTCCTGTGTCCCCTATTGCCTCAGCTTCCCGATCAGCAAAGCAATGGCTTCCACTCCAACCTCCTTTGCAAAGCGCTTTGAGATCAAGTGATGGGATGTGCCAGACAGGAGCTGTGGGTTGTTATTAGCACAGATAGGTCCTTAGCCAGTGCTGGCTCCCTGGTGTCCCCACTTCATAGGGCCTTTTCCCCGGGCACCCAGCTGCCTCAGTTTCCCCCGCCGCACTGAGACATCCCAGCTCTGGGCTGCGAGTTGATTGTGTTGGCACATTGCAGCTGCAAAAGGCACCGCGGTCTGGGAGGGAGAAGAAGGCAGGATGTGGGGGGAGAGGGGGACCTGTGCTGTTGTGATACAAAGGAAAAACCCATCTGGAACTTTTTATGCACAGGGCTGGCAGCCCTGCAGCCGAGGGCAGAGCAGGGACCTGGGGGTTATGATTCAAAAGCTTCAGAGGGGGAGCTGAGTGAGTCTGTAACTGGAAACACTTAGAAACAGCAAATAGTCCTGCAGCATCTTAAAGACCAACACAACCTGTCGATGGGGTTGTGGCATAGTGGGGGGCTGTCTACTCTGTAACCTGGTGTCCCCCTGCGCTGTGCTGTGATTCCCACTGAATCAACCACACGTGGATTAACCCAGACACCTCGTCCCTGCCTCCCAAGGAGAGAGACAAAGGGAGGAAGGCGGAGACCAGCACCTGGCTGGGGAGCAGGGCCTTATAGAATCATAGAGCTGGAAGAGACCTCAGGAGGTCATCAAGTCCAGCCCCCTGCCCAAGGCAGGACCAATCCCAACTAAATCAACCCAGCCAGGGCTTGGTCAAGCCAAGACTTAAACACCTCTAGGGATGGAGACTCCACTAGGGACCCATTCCAGTGCTTCACCACTCTTCTAGTGAAATAGTTTTTCCTAATATCCAACCTGGACCTCTCCCACCGCAACTTGAGCCCATTGCTCCTTGTTCTGCCATCTGTCACTACTGAGAACAGCCTCTCTCCAGCCTCTTTGGAACCTCCCTTCAGGAAGCTGAAGGCTGCTCTCAAATCCCCCCTCACTCTTCTCTTCTGCAGACTAAACAGACCCAACTCCCTCAGCCTCTCCTCATAGGTCAAGTGCTCCAGCCCCCAAATCATTTTGGTTGCCCTCCACTGGCCCCTCTCCAGTGCGACCACATCCTTTTTGTAGTGGGGGGCCCAGAACTGGACACAACACTCCAGATGCAGCCTCACCAGAGCCGAATAAAGGGGAATAATGACATCTCTGGATCTGCTGGCAATGCTCCTCTTAATGCAACCTAATATGTCATTAGCCTTCTTGGCTACAAGGGCACACTGTTGGCTCATATCCAACTTCTCATCCACTATAACCCCCAGGTCCTTTTCTGCAGAACTGCTACTTAGCTGATTGGTCCCCAGCCGGTACCAATGCTTGGGATTCTTCCATCCCACGGGCAGGACTCTGCACTTGTCCTTGTTAAACCTCATCAGATTTCTTGTGGCCCAATCCTCTAATCTGTCCAGGTCACTCTGGACCCTATCCCTGCCCTCCAGCGTATCTACCTCTCCCCCTAGCTTAGTGTCATCTGCAAACTTGCTGAGGGTTCAATCCATCCCCTCCTCCAGGTCATTAATAAACATGTTGACCAAAACCGGCCCTAGAACCGATCCTTGGGGCACTCCGCTAGAAACCGACCACCAACCTCACATTGAGCCATTGATCACTACCCGCTGGGCCCGGCCTTCTAGCCAGCTTCCTATCCATCTTACCGTCCATTTATCCAATCCACATTCCCTTAACTTGCTGGCAAGAATATTGTGGGAGACCGTATCAAAAGCCTTGCTAAAGTCAAGGTCTATCACATCCACTGACTTTCCCATGTCCACAGAGCCAGTTTCCTCATCATAGAAGCTAATCAGATTGGTCAGGCACGACTTGCCCTTGGTGAATCCATGCTGACTATTCCTAATCACTTTCC
This sequence comes from Pelochelys cantorii, assembly GCA_032595735.1. NCBI lineage: Eukaryota > Metazoa > Chordata > Testudines > Trionychidae > Pelochelys > Pelochelys cantorii. The sequence goes on from CM064345.1 coordinate 14,466,256, forward strand.
CCTCTTCCAAGTGCTTCAAAATGGATTCCCTGAGGATCCCCTCCATGATTTTTCCGGGGACTGAGGTAAGACTGACCGGCCTATAGTTCCCTGGAGTGTCCTTCTTCCCTTTCTTAAAGATGGGCACTACATTTGCCTTTTTCCAACCATCCGGGATCTCTCTCGATCTCCACGAGTTTTCAAAGATAATGGCCAAAGGCTCCTCAATGACATTTGGCAACTCCCTCAGTACCCTCGGATGCAATAAATCCGGACCCATGGATTTGTGTACGTTTAGCTTTTCTAAATAGTGCCTTGGAGAGAGGCAGTTGCTGTTGGGGAAGCATGGGGAGAACAGGCTAAGCTGGGGGTTAGGGGTGATGGACCCCTAACCCTAGGGCCTGAGCCATCCTGGCCCTGCCGCCGGTAGCCACATCCCGTCTATGCTGTGCTGTATTCTGGAAAATCAATAAACCCCCCTGTTCTACTGGCTCGTGGAGACTGTTCTGGCTGCTACGGGGGTGCAGGATCAGGAAACCCGCAACTTGCCGTCACAGAGGTCATGAGCCGGGTGGTGCCCACGAAAGCTCAGGGACCCATCTCCATGTTTGGTTAGTCTCCGAGGTGCTGCCAGAGTTACAGCTGTTCCACATTCACGCTCACACTGCAATTCAGCCGTGTCTCATAGAACATGGTACAATTCCACACACAGCTCAGACTGGCAGGCCCCAGGTCACCTTCCCCTGCAGCCTGGGGCCGGGTCCCTGGCAGGGTTCCACGCGGGTCCATGGTGGGGTCTCTGTTTCCTGACGTCTTCTACCCACGGCTTGAGGCCCTCAGAGACTCGGCCAGAGCTGGGACTGTTACGGGAAGTGGAGGGGGCAGGTTCTGGGGCCTGCGATGGGCAGGAGGCCGGACGAGACAATCCTGATGGTCCCTTGTGGCCTTCAGTCCCTGTGGGGCGGGGCCTTTGCCTCTCCTCTGCTGCGCTGTCCCAGTCTCTGGCCCGTAGCTCACGTTCTGTGCCCCTCCCCACAGTGCCCCCCGAGGTCTCGGTGTCCCGCAGAGACGCCCCCCACGGCCCCGTCACCCTCTCCTGCCGCGCCAGCGGCTTCTTCCCACGTCCCATCCACCTCTCCTGGGTGCAGGAGGGAGGCGACGTCCTGGTGGAGACGAGCTCCAGCGGGATCCTGCCCCTCGCTGACGGCACCTACCACACCCAGTCATCCCTGGAGATCGCCCCGCGGCCGGACGGGCCCCGCTACGCCTGCCGGGTGGAGCACAGCAGCCTGCACGCGCCCACCCTCGTCTGGGGTAAGGGGGAGGCAGGGGGCACCTGTGGGAATCGCAGAGATGGGGCGCAGCTGGGCGCTGTCCAACCTTCCTTCCTATGGTCCATGTGAACCCTTCTAGCTCTGGGTATTTCTGGGTATCTGTGTGACCCACAGAAATGGCCGACCCCGCAATCGGATTTTATTGTCATGGGGGTATCCAGTGGCAGTGAGTTCCACAAGCTAACAGGGAAAAGCCCAATTGCTGTGTGGTGTGTGTGGCTGGCAGTGCCCAGCAGAGCCCCGATCCCCTGTGCCCCATCCCTGTCCCCCTCCCAGCCCATCCTCTCCCCTCCCTGCAGGCCAGGTCTCTGCAGGGCCCCTGGGAGCTGTTCAAAACCCAGGCCTGTGGCTGCCCCAGCAGAGATCCCCCCCCACCCCGCCCGGTGACTGAGCCTTTCTGCATCCCACAGCCCCTGAGAAGGGCCCCTTGTCCCCCGGGGTCCTGGCCGCCATCGTCCTGGCTGCGCTGGGTCTGGCTGGAGCCGTAGGGGCCGGCGTCTGGCTGTGGAGGAGAAAATCAGCAGGTGAGAGCGGGTCCCTGCAGGGCTGGGACATTGGGCTGTGTCGCTGGCTGGGTGCCCTGTGCCCCACGGGGGAGGGGCCGGCCTGGGCGAGGGGCCATGGGGGCCACAGGGAGCCCTGTGTTGGGGGGAGGGAGTTGGGGTCACCATGGGGGAGGAGTCACCCTGCTCCCCTGCACTCACTCCCTTTCTCCCCTTGTGTTTCAGGCCGTAGGGAACCCGGCTACGACCTGGCAGCCAGTGAGTAACCCCTGGGAATGGGGCCTGGGCGCCCCAGTGCATGATGGGTGGGGGTCCCACGGGGGGCAGAGGGGGCCCAGCAGTGACTGGAGAGGGCCCGCACGCTGGTGACTGGCTCTGACAGTCCCCGGGCTGGTGGGAGCTGCCAGGCTGTCCCAGCCGTCGCCCTTCCCCCCCTCCCACCCGGGATTCTCTGACCCACCCGCTGCCGGTGCCCAGCCCAGGGCCCCAATGCGCCACAGCCAAAGGTCACCCTGAGAGCTGCGCTTGGCCGGCTCCCAGCATGCACCGGGGCCCTTGGCGGGACGCTGGGGGGGCAGCAGGCCGGTCCCTGGGGCTGTTACGCTCTGTCCCGGCGGCCTGGCCACGCCCCCGCTGTCAGGGCCAGGGTGTCTGTGCAGCGCTGGGGGGGCCACTGAGGGACATGGCCGGGGCAGCACCAAGCTGTATCACTCCCCCCCTAGCCTGGGAGCCCCCCAGTTAACGCCGCCTCCGGGCCATTTTCTCCTCTCCCCACAGCAAAGACGGGCGAAGATTCGGCCTCCAGCTTGTCCTCGGGAACAGCGCCCCGGAGCGCGGGTTCCCGGAACTAGGGGCAGCCCTGCCCTGCTGCCGATGCCAACCCCGCTGGCTGGCAGGTCCCTGCCCAGTGACTCCCCCGGCCGGGGGCTCCCCGCTGGGGGGCTGTACCAGTTCCCCCGTGGGAGCTGGCCCTAGGCTGTTGCAAGGCAGGGTTTGCATTCCCTGCTGCAGCTTGTTCATTGGTCACTGACTCCTGGGACCTTCTGCCCCCCCACTTTGCCTCAGCTTCCCCCCTGAGGGCCTGGGCCACTCAGTCTCTGGTCCCTGCCCGGGGCCGCTCCCCTTTGCCAGCGCAGCAGCCAGTGGAGGCAGCCCAGCAGGCCCAGGCTGGGGCAAGGGGCTCCGTGGGATTCCCCCCTCTCCGTGGGACAAAGAGCCGTCTGGGAGCCCGTGTCCGGGGGCAGGAGCCGCTGAAGGCCGAGGGACCGTCCCCCTCTGGCACAGCCATGGGAAGCGCCAACTGGTTCTCCTCCAGCTCTGCATTCTTCAATGATTGGAAAACGGGCCCTAACCACGCACCCCATGGTGCCATCCATGCACAGGTGAAAGCCAGGGGCTGCCAGGGGAGAGGGGGATAATGACTGTGCATCTCCCGGCTCTGAGCCCAGCGTGCAGCCTGTGGGTCCTGCCTGCCCCAGACCACTTCATAAGGCCCAGGCCCAGCTCTAACACAACGAGGGACGGTCAATTCACTGGGCCTGGAGAGGGCCCTGAGCTCTCTGCCACGCTCTGGAATGGAGAGTGAAACGCCTGCAAACTGCAAGCAACTTAGCAAAAGCACCAGAGGCGAGGCAGTAACTAACTGTGAACTCCAAACCAGACAACACAGGGAACTAAATCACCACCCTGCCGCCATTCGGTCTCGGTGGCAAATCCGAGGGAGAACCCCAGACGGAGGAGCTGGTTGGGGAGGGTTTCACTAGGTGCCACGGGGCTGGGTTTGAATGGGAGCAGGCAGAGGTCACGGGTGCACCCCTTGGTGGGTGTTTGCCCCAATGTCGGTGAAAAGGGGGCCAAGTGAGGGGCTTTGCTGAGCCTGTTTGTGGGACTCATGCACACGTGTGACTTGTGTGTGTGATGTTACAGCTCTGGGCTGGTGTGTTAAACATTCTCTGTCTGGCAGACAGTGGCAGATGTCACCCACCCATGGTGCGGGGCGGTGACCAACGCGCGCCGTGGACACTGAGCCTTAAGTGTGGCCAATACTCCCCTGAGGGAGGCGGCGGGGACCCTGTGGGGGGCCCAGGGCTGTTCGCATACAAAGGACATGCCCAGGTTACTTGATTAAGTGACCAGCTCCAGTTTGGGGGGGCCCATCACTCCGGAGATCAATGGATTTCCCTGCACACGGGCCAGGGATGAAAGAGTCTGGGGCACCTCCAGCTCTGCCTGCCCTCCTGCTCCCTGCTCCAGAAGCACGAGACGTCCAGACTAAGCTTTATTGGAGCATCAGCTTTCAGGGGCAAGGCCCCGCTACGCCAGATGCTGCCCCTCGGATTCTTGCAAGGACAGGGGCCGGGAAGGGTGCGCTGACCCAGCCCGGCACCGGACGTGCTCCAGAGACCGCTCAGCCGGCAGCTTGTTCCAGCTCTGTCAGGGCCTGCGGCAGGACCGTGGTGAGCAGCGTGTGACGTGTTCTCCCTCCCAATCTCACCCTCTACCTTGTCTTTCTTAGTAATAAACCTTCAGGTTCATAACCTCTCCCCTGTGTGAGGGGGGGCTGGGGGGCACAGGGAGCACTGGGGTGTCTGAGGGGAGGTGGGGGGATGGGTTATAACCTCTCCCCTGTGTGAGGGGGGGCTGGGGGGGCACGGGGAGCACTGGGGTGTGTGAGGGGAGGTGGGGGGATGGGTTATAACCTCTCCCCTGTGTGAGGGGGGGCTAGGGAGCACTGGGGTGTCTGGGGGGGAGGGAGGGGATGGGTTATAACCTCTCCCCTGTGTGAGGGGGGACTGGGGGGCACAGGGAGCACTGGGGTGTCTGAGGGGAGGGGGGATGGGTTATAACCTCTCCCCTGTGTGGGGGGGCTGGGGGGCACAGGGAGCGCTGGGGTGTCTGAGGGGAGGTGGGGGATGGGTTAGAACCTCTCCCCTGTATGAGGAGGGGCTGGGGGGCACAGGGAGCGCTGGGGTGCCTGAGGGGAGGTGGGGGATGGGTTGTAACTAGCGGTTAATTAGCTGGTGGAGTTAAGCGCCGCGGGGGCTTGTGCACCTTGCACGGGAGGAATGCAGGACTCCGCACACAGCCCGGGGCCAGGGGAAATCCCGCTGACTCCGGGCTGCAGGCAGGTGCCAGTTCTGACATGCCCATGAGTCCCCAGGAGAGGCTCTTGTGCATTTCAAAGGGGCAGTGTTCATATTAGGGCAGAAAACAAAGGCACAGGATGGGACGTGAGGAAATGCTCATTAATAGGTACAGCGGTTGTGTGTATCCTGTACTCTTCATTTTCACAACAGAGTTGTTTATCCACATACCAAGCAAAGATACACGTATCTGTACACACACACACTCCTCGATTATTTCAGTGCCTGCTGTTTACTGGGCCTCATTTGGTATTCAACACACTGGATATAAGGCGCTAGTCAGAAAGCCGGGGATTCTGAAAGATCTAGCACGATTTGGATTTACTTTCCATCTAGAAAGAATCTAAATTCTTTCCAAACTGTATGTATTCCTCCAGCTGGGCTGTGCAGCTCTGGCTGGTATTTCCTTCCTTGCAGGTGTTGATTCAACACAACAGACTGAGCTCATTTTGTGCCTTTGCCGGTCTAACCTTGCCCCTGCATTCCTGTGTTGTTTGCTTATATTCATCCTTTGTAATTTGTCCTACTTTCCACTTTTTATATGCCTCCTTTTTTATTGTTAGATCGCGCAAGATCTCCTGGTTAAGCCAAAGTGCTCTCTTGCTGTACTTTCTATCTTCCCTACGCAGCGGAAGAGCTTGCTTTTGGGCCCTTAACAATGTCCCTTTGAAAAACTGCCAACTCTCCTCAGTTGTTTTTCCCCTTAGTCTTGCCTCCCATGGGACCTTACCTACCAGCTCTCTGAGTTTACCGAACTCTGCCTTCCTGAAATCCATTGTCTCTATTTTGCTGTTCTCCCTTCTGCCATTCCTTAGAATCATGAACTCTGTGATTTCATGATCACTTTCACCCAAGCTGCCTTCCACTTTCAAATTTTCAACCCGTTCCTCCCTATTTGTTAGAATCAAATCTAGAACAGCTTCCCCCCAGTAGCTTTTTCCACCTTCTGAAATAAAAAGTTGTGTCCAATGCAGTCCAAGAACTTATTGGATAGTCTGTGCCCCGCTGGGTTATTTTCCCAACATATGTCTGGATAGTTGAAGTCCCCCATCACCACTTTGGATGGTGCACTTTGGATGATTTTGTGAGTTGTTTAGAAAAAGTCTCGTCCACCTCGGTAGGTGGCCTGTAGTAGACTCCTAGCATGACATCACCCTTGTTTTTTACCCCTTTTAGCCTAACCCAGAGACTCTCAACATGTCCGTCTCCTATGTCCATCTCCACCTCCTCCCTGTTTACCCTGCCTGTCTTTCCTGAGCAAGCTGTGCCCTTCTATACCACTATTCCAGTCATGTGTATTATCCCCCCAAGTCCCTGTGATGCCAACGATGTCATAGCTGTGTTTATTTATTAGCACTTCCAATTCTTCCTGCTTGGTCCCCACACTCCTTGCATTTGTGATCTTCAGAGCCTTGGTTGATGCTTGCACTGGGCACTGACTTTGTCCGTGATAAACAGCTGACGAGAGGGGTCTGGTACTCTTGGGGCATTTACTGGGTGGCTGAAGGCACACGGTGGACTTACATCCCCTGGAGCCAGCCCCAGTGAGGAGGCCGTGTGCTCTTCCCCTGCCCTGCAGCCTGTCCCCCATCTGTGGAGCACGAAGCAGGAGGGGATGGAGAAGACAAAGGGTGAACCGGACACTGGGCTGACGGGGAGACTTGAGTTAGCAGATGGGGCGAGAGATGGCTGTGTCCAGCGAGGCGACCACCTGATCGTTTTCCCCTTACGTCCCCGTGAAGCGGGGGTGAATTCAGTCCTCCTTGCTGTGTCCGTTACAATGTCTAGGCCAATGACCTGGGCTGAACAGAGGGTTCGTTAGAGAAACGCAGCAAGACTCTCTGTGTACTGGAGACGCCACCACGGACCTCGGTCTCTGTTCCAGAGGCTAATCCCCAGCCTGGCAAATAGCGGTCTGCTTTCCGAGTTGGAGCGGTGGGCAGGAGCCAGCCGAGGTTGGTCGGGGTGTGGCGGCACAGCAGGGCTGCAGCCGAAAGAAGCGACGCCACCAGAGCGTAGCTCAAGTCGAAATAGCCTGCTGGAGAAAGGGCTCGCACAACTGCCACCAGGCGGATGTGAACCCGGGACTTCTGGAGCTCAGCGTAGGAGCCGCCAGAGCAGGGGCGGGCCTGGGCAGCCATGTGCTCCTCGCCCCCCACCCAGGGGCACCCCCACCACACACTGTAGCTCAGTGAGAGCCTTGGGGAGACCTACGCAGACCTGGCCTCCCCAGCGCCATGCTGCCGCAAGTGGGTGTGCGGGGCCGGAGCCCAGACCACAGGGGACCTGCTCAAGCTGGTCGCAATGGAGCAGTTCTATGAAGCCTGCACACCCAGCCTGAGGCTGTGGCTCAAGGACCAGAGGGCCCCCAGGACGCCAGTGGATGAGATCACAGACAGCTGGTCCGGGTGTGAACAGGAATCCCGGAGAGAAAGGGAATCGCGCAGAGACCGGTTCTCGGCTGTGCAGCTGGAGGAAGGGCCTACGGGGCGAGCCCAGGAAGCAGGGGGACCAGCGATCCTTCCCCTGGAGGGCCAGCCAGGGTTCGGACAGACCAGCCAGCCCAAAGGGACCTGCGGGACCTGACCTGCCATCGCTGCGGGCAAAGAGGCCACAAGAGAGCTCAGTGCACCAGGACAGGTCCCACGACCTGAGACTGTCCCGGGTTAACTGGCTGGAGCTGGGGGAATCATAGAACCACAGGGCTGGAAGAGACCTCGGAAAGTCATCAAGTCCAGCCCCCTGCCCTAGGCAGGACCAATCCCAACTAGGAAGGGCAGGCTGCCCCAGAGACAGGGGCTGGCAGGCAAACCTCAGCTCAGAGCGGGGGGAAGGATGCTCAGTGCACCCCCCCTGGGAGGTCTGACCCTCGGGGGGCGGATTTCTCCGTGTACCGGGTGGGGCAGGGTGGCCCCTGCTGAGCGAGTGCCTCATGGCCCTGCAGGTGGGTGGCAGGGAGGTGACAGGCTACTGGGACACGGGGCGGAGGGGACGCTGGCCCGGCCCGAGGTCGTAGCCCCAGACCACATGGTACCCAACACTCAGCTGACCTGAGGGGCATAGACGGATCCCCGTTTAAGGTGCCCATAGCCCGGGTGCATCTGAAATGAGGGGGCCAAGGAGGGCCCCAAGGAAGTGGGGGTCACCAGCAGTTGCCCACGGAGGTGTTGATGGGGGGTGACCTAGAGGAGGGGCCAGATGGACCCCACAGGGCCCTGGTCACCACCCATAGCCAGAGCCAGAGAGGGGCTGGCGGCCCTGACCCAGGGGAGAGCTCCTGACGGGGTGCAGGGAGGGCCCCATCCCAGCAGACATGGGGCCCAGAAGGTCTAGAGCCCCGGACCCAGGCAGTGGGGCGGGGGGGAGGGAACAGGTCCCTGCCCCTGCCCCAGCTGTGGAGTTCCAGGCGGAGGTGCAGGCAGATCCCTCCTTGCGGACCCTGAGGAACTAGGCTGACCTGGGCGCAGCTCAGCCCCTGGGGGGAGGCTGCCAGGAGAGGTTCCTGTGGGAGCAGGGAGTCCTGTACTGGGAATGGCTCCCCCCAGGGAAGGTGGGGGGATGAGGGGCTCCAATGGCAGCTGGTGGTTCCCCAAAAATATTGCCCCAGGCTGCTGTATCTGGCTGTAAAGGGGCAAGCTCACCACCAGTTTGAGTGCCCGGCCTTTCTTCAGGCCCGGGTCACTAGGAGGGAATTCAGGCAAGTTAGCACGCCCGGGCCCTCAGCCAGGGCGGGCAGCGTGCACACAGTAGACAAGCCCAGGCCCTGGAGCAGGGTGGGGCAACACTTTCAAACTATGTGACCTTCTCGCCTACATGAAATGGCAGCTATTTTACAAGATGATCATGCGAGACCGTGTCAAATGCTTCACTGAAGTCCAGGTATCCCACATCCACCGCTTCTCCCTTGGCCACAAGACCCGTTATCTGACCACAGAAAGCATCGGATTGGTTTGACATGATTTGTTCTTTACAAGTCCACGCTGGCTCTTACCTGTGCCTCATGATCTTCCAGGTGCTTGCAGATGAATTCCTTAATGACTTGCTCCATTATCTTCCCTGGCACAGACGTTAAACTGTCTGGGCTGTAGTGTCCTGGGTTGTTCTTATTTCTTGTTTTATAGATGGGCCTGAGATTTGCCCCTTTCCAGTCTTCTGGAAAAAGAACATCTGAGTGGCCAGGCTGGGTCAGAGCAAAGGCCCATCCAGCCCCATGTCCTGTCTGCCCGCAGCGCCCAGTGCCCGGAGCCGCAGAGGGCGGGGACAGAACAGGGATCCCTCCCCCGTCACCCATTCCCAGCCCCTGACACACAGAGGCCAGGGACCCCAGCCCTGCTCAGCCTGGCTAACAGCCAATGATGGACCTAACCTCCATGTAATTATCTAGTTCTTTTTACAGGGTTAAATCCTGGCCTTCACAACATCCTCTGGCAAGGAGTTCCACAGGTTGGCTGTGCCCTGTGTGAGGAAAAACTTCCTTTGGTTTGTTTTAAACTAAGTATGTTAAAATGCCGTGAATTGACCGGTCGACAGAATTTCCATCGACTGGTCAACAGGCACTTCCGCATTCCTTCTTTAAAATGTACAAGAGTCCCTGCTGGGGCTCCTGTACATCTCAAAGGGGGAATGGGGAACTCGGCACACAGCCCGGGGCCAGGGGAAGTCCCGCTGACTCCGGGCTGCACGCGGGTGCCAGCTCTGACATGCACAAGAGTCCCCAGTGTGACTCACAGTCCCCTGCTGACCCTGGGCTCCATGCTACACTGCAAGCCATTAGGACCTGGGCTCCACGGCCGCCCCCTTGAAAGGTGCCCAGGCAGCATTTGAAAGGGGCAGCTGCCGCACAGCTGTGCAGTGGCTGCCCCTTTGGAAAGCCGCCCCCTTTGCTGTCTCTATGTTATATCAATGGGGGGTATTGACTAGTCAAAGTACTATCCCATCACCAAATGCTTATTGGATAGTCGACTCGTCTTTTAGGGTATGTCTACGCTACCACCCTAGTTCGAACTAGGGTGGTAGTGTAGACATACCCTTACAGCCTTGTTTTAACCCCGCTGCCTGTTAATTTCACTGGGCGAGCCCTAATTCTGGTGTGATGGGAACAAGTCAATCACTTTTCCTTAGTCACTTCCTCCACCCCAGTCATGATTTTATAGACCTCTATCATATCCCCCCTTCGTCTCCTCTTTTCTAAGCTGAAGAGTCCCCGTCGCTTTAATCTCTCTGCATATGGGACCCGTTCCAAACCCAGAATCATTTTGTTGCCCTTTAGTGAACCTTTTCCAATGCCAATATCCAGGGCCCCTCCATGGTACCCAGTGTGCCCCACGTCCTGCCCCACGGCAGGCCCAGACCTTCTCCAGCCCCTGCATCCTCCCCCCTCCCACCCAGCCCTCTCCAGGCCCTGCAGCTCCCTTCCAGCCTGCAGCCCTGCCCCCTGGCAGCCCACCCCTGGGCACGGGCCGGGACCGGCTGCCTTGGGAGGTCTGCGGAACTTTTGGATCAGACCTTTCTGCCCGGCGACTGGTGACAAACAGCCTCTGCCTGCACCCGGGTTGGCCGCCGGGAGCTGGGTCACGGGGGGAAGTGACAGTGGCAGGGTCTGGGTGTGTCTGCCCACCCCCCAACCTGCTCTGCGCCAGGCTGCGCGGCTCGCCTGCCCCTGCTGGGCTGAGCCCCCCTCCTGCTGGGACCCGACAGCCGGACACTCCCGGATTCGTCCTTCAGGGCCCCCCCAACACACGGACTGTGCACCCCGGTGATATCTGCTGATCCCCACCCCCCCTGCCGCCCGCACAAGGGCCATGGCCTGGGGGCTGCTGCTGGCGCTGTGCGGGGGGCTCCTGGCTCCAGCCGTAGATGGGGGTGAGTGTGGGGGGTTGTGGGGGAGGTTGAGCCCTGGCTGTGGAGGGGGTGGGGGGCAGGGGGGGCACGGTCATCCCCAGCTGGGAGTGAGCCTGGAGGGGCTGGGGGTGAGTGGGGGGCTGGGGGGGCAGGGTGAGCCCTGGCTGGGAGTAACCATGGGGAGCTGTGGGGGCACAGTGAACCGCAGCTGGGGGTGAGCGTGGGGGACTGGGGGGGGCAGGGTGAACCCCAGCTGGGGGTGAGCGTGTGGGGCTGGAGAGGCAGGGGGGCCCTGGCTGGGGGTGAGCATAGGAGGCTGGGGAGGAGCTGGGGGGCAGGGGGGACCCTGGTTGGGGGTGAGCGTGGGGGTGTGTGACTGTGACAGCTAGGACGGCTCCCTCTCACTCAGGGGGTATCAAACTGGGGGTCATGGCTTGCTCTCCGGGGTGGGGGCACAAGAGGGTCTGTGGGAAGCAGGCGTGACGGGCCGGGCCAGGTCTGGGCACCGCTGAGGGCGTCCGCTCAGGGCAAATTGCTCAAATTTGGGGCTCCTTACAGCCCCAGACTGGAGACCTTCCCAAACAGGCCACACACCGGTCCCACCGAGCGCTTCAGCTGCCTGCCTGGCCAGCCAGAAGCCTCACGAGCAAAACCCCTCCGACACCACAGCCCTATCCGTGCCCCAATCAGCCCCGGGCCTAACACAGGTGAGGGGTCTAGAACCCAATCTCACCTCCCCCAAACGGGTTCTTCCGGTCCCAAGAAACCAGCCACAGATCCCAGGTCAATTTACCCTCTGGACCTTACCCACAAACCACGCTGAGCCAGTCCTTTAGCATCTAACAGCTAAAGGGTTATTACTACAAGAAAGAAAAGCAGGAGAGTGAGGTATCACACGTTACATGCATCGAATTTCCCAGTTCTCCATGCAGGCTCTAGCAAAGATGTTACAAACGGCTAGCTTAACAGTCTCTGCCATCCATCCTATGTCAGGATGGGTCCACGGTTCTTCCCGGCTCGTTGATCCCTGCACGGCTGCATCTGGGATCAGGAGCAAAACAGAAGGCCAAGATGGAGTCTATTTATATCCCCCCCGCCCCCCCGCTTCTTCCAAGCTGGAGACAGTCACATGGTCTCTGACCAGGCACCTAGATTCCTTCCCAGGTGGGTCTCGGGTACTTAAGAGATCGATTGTCCCTGGAGCCTCGCTAATTAGCACGTCCATAGGCTGAGCCCATCGCTCAACCACATACAGAGACACTTCCAGTGTCCTTACAGAGTCCATGTTTATAACTCCACACACAGATATTATACAATTACATATACAGAATCAGCAGAGCGTAAGCTTTTGTGTGACACCTCACATGGCCCCCTTTGTACCAAATTTTGGGGCAAACCCCCCCCCCCCCCATGGGCGCAGCAATAACTTGGCTGCTTCCCTTAAAATCCAGTAACGTGCCAGCAGGTGAGGAATCTGGGCTCCCAGAGGTCTGGGGGACCGGCTGCCCTAAGGGCAGGCGTGCGGTAGCCGTGCCGGGGGGCGGGCGTGGGGTGCAATCAGCAGCTCTCCCGTAGCTGCAGTGAGCATGGATGTCCCCGGCCCAGCACCACCACCAGGAGTCATGCAGAGTTAAGGGCTTGGTGCCGCTTCCCTGACATGTGACAAATTCAGTGACCGGGGGGGGGGGGGCTCTACTGGAACGTGGCTTGAACCCCGGTCCCCCGGCTCTGCCAGCGCTGGGCTCCGCTGCAAACCGAAAGTGACTCATGTCCACGTCCCATGCCAGGAGTCTCCCCGCTGTGGGCCTGTCATGTGACAGGCAGCTGCAGAGCAGATCTGGGTTCTGCTTTTCCATGGGGCCTGGGGGAGCGGGGAGGCTGGTTGTTTTCTGCCTCTAGCACACAAGTGGGGGCTGCTTGACTGGCCCCCTCGCCCCCCAGAACCCTGCATCCCTGGTGTGTTTAGTTCCTGGGAAGGGCTGCGGGCAGCTGTGCAGAGACACAGACTCACTGCCCTCGTGTGACACAATGGGGATTGCGTTCAGTTTGCTTGGTTAAGTTGGGTGTGAGTGCTACGGCCCTGTGCGGCTCTGTGGTAACCCCGTGTGCCTGCCTCAGTTTCCCTGGGCACTGCCCCGGGGCCCGGCTGGGGACGGGGATGGTGGGGGTGGCTCTCGCTGGGCGGGGGGGGAGGCTGCCCCAGGCTGCGCCATCTCAGCCCGTCCACAGAAATAGCCCAGGCTGCCCTGCCACATGAGCGTGGGTGGGAGATTCACTAGGTGACACCTTTGGAAGCGAGGGGGAGGGGCTGCCTGCAGGGCTGGGGCTGGCTGCTGGGGGTGTGAGCCCTCTCCCCTGGCCGAGGGGGCAGGGAGGGGTCCAGGATGCTGGCTCTGGTGACCCCCTCCGCAGGCTGGGCCGGCTGCGCCCGGCTCCTGTAACAACAAGTCTGTTCTACGCTGTGTCCCTGGGACCCAATGACCCTTCTCTTCTACCCGCCGCCTGAGAGTCCCCTCAGGCTGCAGGTGGGGGGGGCAGGGCCCAGGGACCCCCCCCCCCCCGCTCTATGACACCCTTGTATTCAGTGTTTAGTTTATTTACTAAACGCTGAGGACAAAGGGCCTTGCACACACTAGTGCCCCGCTCCTCCATCCTCGCACGTTCCCACGCCCAGAGATCACACAGACATACCCCGACACACCCTGCAGCCTCGCACACACTAGTGCCCCGCTCCTCCATCCTCGCACGTTCCCACGCCCAGAGATCACACGGACATACCCCGACACACCCTGCAGCCTCGCACACACTAGTGCCCCGCTCCTCCATCCCTGCACGTTCACACGCCCAGAGAGCACACGGACATACCCCGACACACCCTGCAGCCTCGCACACACTAGTGCCCCGCTCCTCCATCCCTGCACGTTCACACGCCCAGAGATCACACGGACATACCCCGACACACCCTGCAGCCTCGCACACACTAGTGCCCCGCTCCTCCATCCCTGCACGTTCACACACCCAGAGAGCACACGGACATACCCCGACACACCTTGCAGCCTCGCACACACTAGTGCCCCGCTCCTCCATCCCTGCATGTTCACACGCCCAGAGAGCACATGGACATACCCCGCAGCCTTGCACACACACCACAAATGCCTCCGTTCTGCTGTAGGCACTTAGCACTCCCTCTCCTCCCCTGCTGGGGCAGTTAACTCCCCTGCCAATGTCTGCCCCCTGCCCCCCACCAAACAAGCCACCCGCTTTCAGAGGTGCAGGCTGAGACATCATCCTTCCTGATCCCCCTTGGCCCCCAGCCGGGTGAGTCACTGACAGAGCCCAGCTCCTCCCTCACCCGGTGTGGGGCTCAGGGAAGCAGTCTGGGAAAGGGGCTGGGAGGTCTCTGATGCTCCCCACTGGATGATCTGGTGCCCCCTAAGTGAGGGAGGAAGCGGCTGCCGGACTCAGCCTCTCTGCTGCTGCTCTAGGGCACCACAGGCTGGCCGTGATGGTCACCGGGGTCACCTATGAAGATGGGACCTACCATTGCGCCATGAACATCCAGGTGGACGGCGTGGGGATCGGACGCTACAGCAGTGACACAGGGGAGATCAGACCCAGCCAACCCTGGCCGGTGCAGGTCCTGGGCCCCAAGTATCTCCAGGAAAAGACCAAAGAGTTCCAGGCAAACGAGCAGCAGCTCAAAGAAACTATCAGCTGGTGCATGCAGCAATACAACCAGACAGGTGGTGAGTGACTAATGTGAATGGGCAGGAGAGAGCTGCCCGCCCAGAAACCCTCCCTCAGGAATCAAGACATAGCTGTGCTAGGAGCATCCCAAACACGACACACTTCCCAGCTTCCAGTGTCACCAGCCAGCCCTGCCCCCCTGTGTCCCACCCGCCCACGGACACGTTCCCATCTCCCGGTGCCACTGTCTGGCCCTGCCCCCCTGTGTCCCACCCGCCCAGGGACACGTTTCCCAGCTCCTGGTGTCACCATCTGGCCCTGCCCTCCTGTGTCCCACCTGCCCATGGACACGTTCCCATCTCCCGGTGCCACTGTCTGGCCCTGCCCCCCTGTGTCCCACCTGCCCAGGGACAAGTTTCCCAGCTCCCAGCTGTCACTGTCCAGCCCCACCTGCCCACAGACACGTTTCCCAGCTCCTAGTGTCACTGTCCAGCCCCACCCGCCCACAGACACGTTTCCCAGCTCCTAGTGTCACTGTCCAGCCCCATCCGCCCACAGACACGTTTCCCAGCTCCTAGTGTCACTGTGCAGCCCCACCCGCCCACAGACACGTTTCCCAGCTCCTAGTGTCACTGTCCAGCCCCATCCGCCCACAGACACGTTTCCCAGCTCCTAGTGTCACTGTCCAGCCCCACCCGCCCACAGACACGTTTCCCAGCGCTCTGGGCAGGCCGTGAGCTCTTTCCTCCTTTTCAGGGATTCACACGGGCCAGGTCCACGTTGGCTGTTCTTTGAGCGACCAGGCCCCTGTGGAGCTGCATTTCCAGTACGCCTACGATGGGCAGGACTTCATCACCTTCGACAACCAGACGGGGACGTGGGTGGAGGCCGTGCCCGTGGCCTTTCAGCTGAAGCAGATCTGGGAGATGGAATCAACCTGGGCTCAGTACGTCCAGTTTTTCATGCGGGTCGAGTGCCCGCACACCCTGCGGAGCCTGGTGCAGCAGGGACAGCAGTTCCTGGAGCGTCAGGGTGAGTCAGCCGTGGGGATCTGTCATGGCGGGTGAGCGAAGGGGAACAGTGTGGTCTAGTGGGTAGTTCATGACCATAGGCATGGGAAGTATGGTGAGGGTGGTGCTGCAGTGAGGGATGTGAATGACTCATAAGAACATACGAATGGCCATAGTCGGTCAGACCAAAGGTCCATCCAGCCCAGTAGCCTGTCTGCCGGCAGTGGCCAATGGCAGGTGCCCCAGAGGGAGTGAATCGAACAGGGAATGATCAAGCCATCTCTCTCCTGCCATCCATCTCCACCCTCTGCCAAACAGAGACTAGGGACACATATTGGCTAATAGCCATTAATGGACTTAACCTCCATGAATTTATCTAGTTCTCTTTTAAACCTTGTTCTAGTTCTAGCCTTCATAGCCTCCTCAGGCAAGGAGTTCCACAGATTGACTATGCGCTATGTGAAGAAGAACTTCATTTTATTTGTTTTAAACCTGCTGCCCATTAGTTTCATTTGGCGTCCTCTAGTTCTTATATTATGGGAACAAGTACATAACTTTTCCTTATTCACTTTCTCCACACCACTCTATCATATCCCCCCTTAGTCTCCTCTTTTCCAAGCTGAAAAATCCCAGTCTCTTTAGCCTCTCCTCATATGGGACCTGTTCCAAACCCCTAATCATTTTACTTGCCCTTCTCTGAACTTTTTCCAATGCCAGTATATCTTTTTTGAGATGAAGAGACCACATCTGTATGCAGTATTCAAGATGTGGGCATACCATGGGTTTATATAAGGGCAATAAGATATTCTCCATCTTATTTTCTATCCCTTTTTTAATGATTCCTAGCATCCTGTTTGCTTTTTTGACTGCTGCTGCACGAACTATCCACGATGACACCAACATCTCTTTCCTGATTAGTTGTAGCTAAATTAGCCTCCATCATATTATATGTCTAGTTGGGGTTATTTTTTCCAATGTGCGTTACTTTACATTTATCCACATTACATTTCCATTTGCCATTTTGTTGCCCAGTCACTTTGGGTATGTCTACACTAGCGCATTAGTTCGAGCTAGGTAGGCAAATGAGGGCAACAGGAGTTGCAAATGAAGCCCAGGATTTAAATATCCCGGGCTTCATTTGCATGTTCCCAGGCACCGCCATTTTTAAATCCCCCTTAGTCCGAACTAACTGCCCACGCTAGACGCGGCGGTTAAACGTTAATTCGAACTAACTCCTTAGTTCGAATTAACTGTTACTCCTCGTGGAATGCCACAGTGTTGGGCTGCTGAGGTGTTCTTCCCACCACAGGAATGTTAAATGTTATTATATTATGGTCACTATTTCCAAGCGGTCCTGTTATAGTTACCTCTTGGACCAGATCAGGACTAAATCGAGAATTGCCTCTCCCCTTGTGGGTTCCTGTACCAGCTGCTCCAAGAAGCAGTCGCTTAAGGTATCAAGAAATGTTGTTTCTGCATCTCGTCCTGAGGTGACATGTACCCAGTCAATATGGGGATAGTTGAAATCCCCCACTATTAGTGAGTTCTTTATTTTGCTAGCCTCTCTAATCTCCCTCAGCATTTCATAGTCACTGTCACTGTCCTGGTCAGGTGGTCGATAATAGATCACTACTGTCCTATTCTCATTAGAGCAGGGAATTACTATCCATAGAGATTCTACGGAACATGTTGATTCATTTAAGATTTTTACTTCATTTGATTCTAAATTTTCTTTCACATATAGTGCCACGCCCCCATCTGCATGACCTGTTCTGTCCTTCCGATATATTTTGTACCCCAGAATGATTGTGTCCCATTGATTGTCCTCACTCCACCAGGTTGCTGTGATGCCTATTATATCAGTATCCTTCTTTACCACGAGGCACTCTAGTTCACCCATCTTATTTTTTAGACTTCTAGCATTTCTGTACAAGCACTTTAAAAACTAGTCACTGTTTACTTGTCTGCCCTTTTCTGATGGGTCAGATTCTTTATGTGAATGTTTTTCGTCTGATCTGGCCCATACTTTATCCTCTTCCATCCTTTCCTCCTGACTAAAACCTAGAGCAGGGGTTCCCAAACTTTTTGACACGGGGACCAGTAAATCCATTCATGAGCTTTTGGAGGACCAGTAACATTCATTTGCATATGTGCATATCCATTAAGCAAATGATAAATATTCAAATAAGTTGTTTCTGGACCTCCCAAAGCCCCCAGTGCCAGCGTTAGCAAAGCTTTTGGTACGGTCACCCACAATATTCTTGCCAGCAAGTTAAGGGAATATGGATTGGATAAATGGACTGTACGATGGATAGAAAACTGGCTAGACCAGGGTTTCCCAAACTTTTTACTTTAGTTGGAACCCGTTTTTTTTTCCGTACTGTTTTTTGCAGCCCAAAAATATAAATGCATATAAAAAAAAGAATGAAAAATGAATAAATTTTCAGTGTTTCACCCAGCTGCATCCTCCACCCAGCCTGGGCCTGGGCCTGGGGGACCCGGCACCGCGTGGGCACTCCAGGAGGTGGGAGCAGGAGCAGATTGGGGGTAGGGTATCTGGCTAAGAGGGAGGGTGCAAGGAGGGGTAGGGTTGCCAGGTGTCCGGTTTTGTACCGGACAGTCTGGTATTTGAGGGTTCTGTCCAGGAAACAAATTGAGAAAATACCGGACATATAAAATGTCCGGTATTTTCTAATTAGGTCAGTTTTATTATTATTAGGTGTATCAGTCCTTAGCTGTGAACTGCCTGGCTGGTAGATGTGCTCACTCTGCGTGAGTGTGTCTACCAGCCAGACAGTTCATAACTACTCAAGGGAGGGTATGCGGGGGGCCGGAGGGGGCAAAATGGAATCCCTGGGGCCAGACTCACTCATGTGCCTGGGTCTGCATGTGCCCAGGTCAGTCCTGCTTCCCGCCAGCTGATTCGCTCGCCCCCCGCTTCTCCTCCCGATCGCCCCTGTCCAGCCCTGCTGCCCCCATCCAGCCCTGCTTCTGGTGCCCAGTTCTCCCTCGCCCCCCACTGATCTCCCCCAGCCAACCCCGCTCCCCCCGACAAACCCCCCCAACCAACCCCGCTCCCCTGACCCCCTCCCAGCTGGCCAATTCTCCCCCGCTTCTCCTCCCGATCTCCCCTGGCCAGCCCTGCTTCCAGCGGCTGGTTCTCCCGTCCTCCTCCTCCTGATCTCCCCTGGCCAGCCTTGCTTCTGCTGGCCGCCCGCCCACCCTCGCCCTCCCCCCCCCCGATCTCTGCCGGACAGCCCTGCTGCCCCTAGCCCTGCTTCCCGACGGTGGGTTTCCCCCCCCACACACACCTCCTCCTAGCCTGCTCCGCTCTGCTCCCCTCCCAGCAGCCATGCTGAGGCCTGGTATTTTTTTCCAGGCCGCGGCCCATAGTTTGGGAAACGCTGACCAAGAGAATCTCTATCAATAGACTCTCCTCTAAGAGATGTCTCTGTCTGATCCACGAGCTCCTCTGCACCAATCGGCTTTCCCCCATCTCTTAGTTTAAAAACTGCTCTGCGACCTTTTTAATGTTAAGTGCCAGCAGTCTGGATCCACTTTGGTTTAGGTGGAGCCCACCCTTCCCGTATAGGCTCCCCCTCTCCCAAAAGTGTCCCCAGTTCCTAATAAATCTAAACCCCTCTTCCCTGCACCATCGTCTCATCCACGCATTGAGACTCTGAAGCTCTGCCTGCCTACCTGGCCCTGCGCGTGGAACTGGAAGCATTTCTGAGAATGCCACCATAGAGGTCCTGGATTTCAGTCTCTTTCCTAGCAACCTAAATTTGGCCTCCAGGACATCTCTCCTACCCTTCCCTATGTCATTGGTACCTACATGTACCACGACCACCGGCTCCTCCCCAGCACTACGCATAAGTCTATCTAGATGCCTCGAGAGATCCGCAACCTTCGCACCAGGCAGGCAAGTGACCATACGGTTCTCCCGGTCATCACAAACCCAGCTGTCTACATTTCTAACGATCGAATCACCCACTACTAACACCTGCCTCTTCCTACTGACTGGAGTTCCCTCCCCCAGAGAGGTGTCCTCAGTGCGAGAGGATACCACAACATCTGGAAGGAGGGTCCCAACTATGGGATCGTTTCCCTCTGCTCCTGTTGACTGTCCTTCCCCGAGCCTTTCATCCTCCTTAACAGCACAGGGGCTGTCTGACCGGAGGTCGGACAATTCTACAGTGTCCCGGAAAGCTTCATCCACTAATCAAATGCTGCAGACTCCATCGCTGCACACGGTGTCAGGTCTGTCCAGTCCAGGAGAGCTGGCAACCCCCGACCGCCACAGCAGAGGAGCCCTGGGCTGGTTTTGTCTCTGCATCCCATCCTGAGGTGACGTGTACCCAGTCTATATGGGTATGTCTACACTACAAAGTTAATTCGAACTAACAGCTGTTAGTTCGAATTAACTTTCATAGGCGCTACACACGCAAACCGCTAGTTCGAACTTAATTCGAACTAGCGGAGCGCTTAATTCGAACTAAGTAAACCTCATTCTACGAGGACTAACGCCTAGTTCGAATTAAGTAGTTCGAATTAAGGGCTGTGTAGCCACTTAATTCGATCTAGTGGGAGGCTAGCCCTTCCCAGGTTGCCCTGGTGGCCACTCTGGGCCAAGCCAGGGAAACTCGTCTGCCTCCCTCCCAGCCCCGGAGCCCTTAAAGGGCCACGGTCTGGCTACGGTGCCCGTGCCAGGTGCAAGCCTGCCAGCACCCAGCCAGCAGACCCTGCACCTGGCACGGCATGAGCCAGCCACCCGCTGCCACCCAGTCCTCCCC
Source organism: Pelochelys cantorii (assembly GCA_032595735.1). Taxonomy (NCBI): domain Eukaryota; kingdom Metazoa; phylum Chordata; order Testudines; family Trionychidae; genus Pelochelys; species Pelochelys cantorii. The sequence goes on from CM064345.1 coordinate 14,486,546, forward strand.
CTCTTCCCAGAACCAGGCTGGCGGCTCCCAGGAGCCTGCCCGGGGCTGCAAGAGGCGGACGCCCGCCTGGTCTAGTGCGGAGATCATGGACCTCATCCAGGTTTGGGGGGAGGCCTCCAATGTCCACGATCTCCACACTAGGCACAGGAAAGTGGCCGTCTAGGGCAGGATAGCTGCCAGCCTGGCCACCAAAGGCCACATGAGAACTCAGGAGCAGGGTTGCATGAAAATCAAGTTGGTCCAGTGAGACCCCCGACCCTGAGCTTAGAACATAAGAACATAAGAACGGCCGTACTGGGTCAGACCAAAGGTCCATCTAGCCCAGTAGCCTGTCTGCCGACAGCGGCCAACACCAGGTACCCCGGAGGGGATGGACCAAAGACAATGGCCAAGCCATTTGTCTCGTGCCATCCATCTCCAGCCTTCCACAAACAGAGGCCAGGGACACCATTCCTACCCCCTGGCTAATAGCACTCCATGGACCCAACCTCCATGACTTTATCTAACTTCTCTTTAAACTCTGTTCTAGTTCTCATCTTCACAGCCTCCTGTGGCAAGGAGTTCCACAGGTTGACTATTTGCTTTGTGAAGAAGAACTTTCTTTTATTAGTTTGAAGCCTGCTACCCATTCATTTCATTTGGTGTCCTCTAGTCCTTCTATTATGGGAACGAATGAAGAACTTTTCTTTATGCACCCTCTCATACCACTCATGATTTTATAGACCTCTATCATATCCCCCCTCAGTCTCCTTTTTTCTAAGCTGAAAAGTCCCAGTCTCTTTATCCTCTCTTCATATGGGACCCGTTCCAAACCCCTAATCATTTTAGTTGCCCTTTTCTGAACCCTTTCCAAGGCCAAAATATCTTTTTTGAGGTGAGGAGACCCCATCTCTACACAATACTGAAGATATGGCGTACCATAGTTTTATACTTCCCCTCCTCCTTCTTCCCCTGGCTTCCCCCTTCCAGCTCCCTCCTCCCAGGTTTCCCCCTCCCCTCTCCCACCCCCTCTCTTCCCCTCTCCCACCTCCTTTTCCCAGTCTCCCCAGAGGTTAATTCCCCCCACCCTCAGTTTTGTTAAATAAAGAGAGTTTCCATTTTTGAACACACATGTCCTTTATTTTTTACATCAGGAAGGGGGGCTGGGGAGGGGTAAGTGGAAGGAGGTGAGGGAAGAATGGGGCTCGAGCCCCCGATGGAGAGGACTGGGGTGGCTCTGTGGGCTCCTCGGGGTGGAAGCTCTCCTGCAGGGCCTCCTGGATCCTGACAACCCCCCGAATGACCCCCCCGGATGGCAGCCTGCGGCAAGTGCAGCCGGGCTGATGGCCGAGTGCTGTGATGTGCCGAGTGTGGGCACTCAGGGCACTCCAAGACAGGACTGCTTTGCTGTCCCTCATCGAGGTAGACAAGCAAGCAGGGAACCCTGAGAACTGTCTGTCCGGGGTGGGGTCGGGTCCCTTTAAGCACAGCCCTCGGCTAGCCTGAGGCAGCAGCTCCACGCTCTAAGTCCTAAGCTGATGCCCTGCCGGCACTGGTTCCGGCCAGCCTTAACTTCAGTTCAGGGTCCACTCAATGTGGACATGCTAGTTCGAATTAGCAAAACGCTAATTCGAACTAGTTTTTAGGTCTAGATGCGCTAATTCGAATTAGCTTAGTTCGAATTAACTAATTCGAACTAAGTTAGTTCGAATTAGTGCTGTAGTGTAGACATACCCTATGGGGCTAGTTGAAATACCCCGCTATTATTGAGTTCTTTATTTTGCTAGCCTCTCTAATCTGCTTTAGCATTTCATAGTCACTGTCACTGTCCTGGTCGTCAACTGTCCAGTAATCAAACGCTGGTCAGACATTCAACAGGCTGGTCGACTAGTTGCCCCCCTCCCCTGCCACCGTGCTGGGAGCCTGGGGTCAGCGGGGGATGACCCTGAGCGCCACATGGTACTTTTGTCTTTGAAGTGTAGCAACAGCCCTGAAGCGCCCTTATCGACTAGTCGATTAGCCAGTTAATCGAAATTTAACATCCCTAGTTCCGGCTCCCCTAGGCTTTGCACCCAGCTTCCCCATTGCTTGGGGTCAGCCCCACTGCCAGCTCCTACAGCCCCGGCTCCACCTCTGGGCAGCCCCTCCCCCGGGTCCTGCCAGCTCCACACCCCTCACTGGCCCACGGGGCCCCCTGTCCGCCAGCCGCATGGGGACCCCCCTGCCGGCCCTGCTGCCAGCCAGCCCAGGGCTCCTCCGCTGTGGCGGTTGGGGAGTGCCAACTCTCCTGGACTGGACAGACCTGACACTGTGTGCAGCGATGGAGTCGGGTCTGTCTGCTCCAGGAGAGTTGGCAACCCCCACTCCACAGTCTAAGGGGCGGGGGGGGCAGGGGCAGCTCAGAACCCACCCCCAACACACACACACACACACACACACACATTAGTTCCCGCATCACTGTACACTGGACTGAGACTTTAAACATGTGGACTTGGGGCTACTCACCTCCCCTCTGTGCCTCAATTTCCCCAAGTGTCCTGTGGGGATAATGACATCGACCAGCTTTCTAAAGCACTTTGATATCAACCAGTGACAAGAGCTAGGTCATTAGCTAGCTCTGGCTGCTTGGCATCCCCGCTCCACAGGGCCATTCCCCTGGGCACCCAGCTGCCTCAGTTTCCCCTGCCAGCTGAGACATCCCAGTTCTGGGCTGCGAGTGGCTTTTCTTGGTATGTTGGAGCTGGAACAGGCCCCATGGTTGGTGAGGGCGAAGGGGGCGCGGGGCGGGAGGGGTACGGGATTGCACGTTGTCACTCAATGAACAAAAACCCATTGGGAGCTTCTTGTGCCCGGTCTGGCAGCCCCACAGCAGAGGGCAGAGCAGGGATGGGCCAGGGAGCCGGGATGTGTGACAAAGGGGTTTAGGCACCGGACGATGCAGACAGAGCCAGCTGGGGGTTCCGAACGGAGGCGCCCATCTCCCCACGGAATCACTGGGGCGTGGCACCAGAGGTGCTGAGGAATTTGCCCCTTAGCCCTGAGCTTGCAGGCACCTGTTTGCACAGCCCAGTGACGCCTGCCTGGGTCACAGCACGGGTGTCATGGAGTATGGGGAGCAGCACAGGACAGTCGAAGTCCCACACAACACAACACAGGGAGAGAGCAAACACAATCCCCAGCATGTCACAGAGGGGCCGTGCGCAGCCAGGGAGACCGGCCAGGCCTGTGTGGCAGCTGCCCAGCTCCGCTACTCGCATGGGGCCATGGGAGTGAGTCTGGAACTGACACCGGATTCGCCAGCCCCAGGTATGGATCAGTGTGAACGGGTACAGACAGGTCCAACACACACTGGAGGGGTGGACGTGCTCCAGGGCCTGTGTCTCCTGCCTCTCACCCTGTCCGATGTGGCTCACGCTCTGTCTCCTCCCCACAGTGCGCCCCAAGGTCTCAGTGTCCCACAGAGACGCCCCCCATGGCCCCGTCACCCTCTCCTGCCGCGCCAGCGGCTTCTTCCCACGTCCCATCCACCTCTCCTGGGTGCAGGACGGAGACGACGTCCTGGCAGAGACGAGCTCCAGCGGGATCCTGCCCCTCGCTGATGGCACCTACCACACCCAGTCGTCCCTGGAGATCGCCCTGAAGCAGGACAGGCCCCGCTACGCCTGCCGGGTGGAGCACAGCAGCCTTTCCGCACCCATCTTCGGTATGGCTGGGCAGGGGGCACTGCACTGTGGGAATCGCAGAGATGGGGTGCGGTTGGGCCGCAGGATGGTCAGTCTCCCTGCCCATTGTCCATGTGAACTCTTCTAGTGCTGGGTATTTGTGTGACCCACAGAAATGGCCGACCCCTCAGAGCATTTCAGTTAATTGCCATGGGAGTATCCAGTGGCAGTGAGTTCCACAAGCTAACAGTGTTTCACAGGAAAGGTCCAATTGCTGTGTGGTGTCTGTGGCTGGCAGTGGCCAGCAGAGCCCAACCCCCTGTGTCCCATCCCTGTCCCCCTTCCAGCCCAGCCTCTCTCCTCCCCCATAGGCCAGGTCTCTGCAGGGCTCCTGGGGAGCTGTTCAAGGCCAAGGCCTGTGGCTGCCCCAGCAGAGACCCCTCCACACTGACTGAGCCTTTTTCCATCCCACAGCCCCTGAGAAGAAGGGCCCCCTGTCCCCGGGGGTCCTGGCCGCCATCGTCCTGCTCGTGCTGGGTCTGGCTGGAGCCGCAGGGGCTGGCGTCTGGCTGTGGAGGAGAAAATCAGCAGGTGAGAGCGGGTCCCTGCAGGGCTGGGCCATTGGGCTGTGTCGCTGGCTGGGTGCCCTGTGCCCCGCGGGGGTGGGGCCGGCCTGGGCGAGGGGCCGTGGGGGTCATGGGGAGGTCTGTGTCGGGGGGAGGGAGTCGAGGTCACCGTGGGGGAGGGGTCCCCCTGCTCCCCTGCACTCACCCCCTTTCTCCCCTTGTGTTTCAGGCCATCGGGAACCCAGCTATGCCCTGGCAGCCAGTGAGTAACCCCTGGGAATGGGGCCTGGGCGCCCCAGTGCATGATGGGTGGGGGTCCCACGGGGGGTAGAGGGGCCCAGCAGTGACTGCAGAGGGCCCGCGTGCTGGTGACTGGCTCTGACAGTCCCTGGGCCGGTGGGAGCTGCCAGGCCGTCCCAGCCCCCCAACCCCGGGATTCTCTGTGCCCCCCCGCTGCCAGCACCCAGCCCAGGGGCCCAACGCGCCGCAGCCAAAGGTCACCCCGAGAGCAGCGCTCGGCCGGCTCCCAGCATGCACCGGGGCCTTGGTGGGACGCTGCGGGGGCAGCAGGCCGGTCCCTGGGGCTCTGGGGCTGGACGTGGGGCTGTTACGCTCTGTCCCGGTGGCCTGCTGTCAGGGCTGGGGTGTCTGTGCAGCGGAGGGGGTCGGGAGCCATCTGGGGATACGGCTGGGGGAGCTGGGAGCTGTATCCCCCCCCTTTCCAGCTGGGAGCCCCCAGCTAACGCCACCTCCGGGCCATTTTCTCCTCTCCCCACAGCACAGACGGGAGAAGGTTCTGCCTCAAGATCGGCCTCGGGAACAGAGCCCCGGAGCGTGGGATCCCAGAGCTAGGGGTGGCCCTGCCCCGCTGCCGACTCCACAGACTCCCTTGCACTGGGGGGATGCCCGCTGGGGGGCTGGACCAGTTTCCCCAACAGGGTGCTGGGCCCTAGGCTGTCGAGGGTTACAGGATCTGACGAAAAAGGGTTTATTTTTACAGATCCGCGTCTAGACGGCTGTTTTTTTGCTTTTTTTTTTGAAAAAGCTCCGTTTCGGAAAAAAGAGGTGGCCATGTTTATGCTAATGAAGCATGGGATATTTAAATCCCCACTTCATTAGCAATTTCGATGTGCCTAATCTACATCTCTCTGTAGTCTAGACACAGCCTTAGCGCCATGGGCTTTCGCGGGCACAACCCACGTCCTCAGATGTGTGCAGGGAGGCGCAGGGGTTCAGTTAGAAAGCAGAAGAAGAGGGGAAAAACCCCGTCAATTAACGTGTCTGGCAACATGAGGCTGTGACGTAGTGGGGGGGGTGTCTCCTTTGTAACCCGCTGTTCCCACCTGGTTGTGTTGCTCTCTGTGAGCCCCAATGACTCATCCACTTGTGTATTGGCCCCAGATACCTAACTCTCAGCCTGAGCAGATAAGACGGCTGTTCCCAGCGGGAGACAAAAGAGGAGAGGCCGGGATTGTCCCTAGGCTGGGGGGTAGGGCCGGGATTGGGGTGAGTCTCCCCTGGGCTACGAGGAGTCAGGATGTTTTAGACCAAGGAAAAGAGGGTTCAAGGCTTCTGAGTTAACATGGCTCCTGTACCAGGCTGTGTCTGAGACCCAATAAACCTTCCACGCTACCGGCCGGCTGAGAGTCACGTCTTGCTACGGATGGGGGTGCAGGGTTGGGGGCTCCCTGACGGGCTGTCACAAACGGCCCAGGGGAGAATCGGTGCGAAAGGGACAAACGGACACAGCGCCGTGAGGTAAATCGAACGTGGCTAAAGGGCCAGGGGAGAATTGGTGGGAAAGGGACAAACGGACACAGCGCCGTGAGCTAAATCAAACGTGGCTAAAGGGCCGGGGGAGAATTGGCGGGAAAAGGGAGAAACGGACACAGCGCCGTGAGGTAAATCGAACGTGGCTAAAGGGCCGGGGGAGAATTGGTGCGAAAGGGACAAACGGACACAGCGCCATGAGGTAAATCGAACGTGGCTAAAGGGCCCAGGGGAGAATTGGCGGGAAAAGGGAGAATCGGACACAGCGCCGTGAGGTAAATCGAACGTGGCTAAGGGACCAGGGGAGAATTGGCGGGAAAGGGACAAACGGACACAGCGCCGTGAGGTAAATCGAACGTGGCTAAAGGGCCCAGGGGAGAATTGGTGGGAAAAGGGACAAACGGACACAGCGCCGTGAGGTAAATCGAACGTGGCTAAAGGGCCAGGGGAGAATTGGTGCGAAAGGGACAAACGGACACAGCGCCGTGAGCTAAATCGAACGTGGCTAAGGGACCAGGGGAGAATTGGCGGGAAAAGGGAGAAACGGACACAGCGCCGTGAGGTAAATCGAACGTGGCTAAAGGGCCAGGGGAGAATTGGCGGGAAAAGGGAGAAACGGACACAGCGCCGTGAGGTAAATCGAACGTGGCTAAAGGGCCAGGGGAGAATTGGCGGGAAAAGGGAGAAACGGACACAGCGCCGTGAGCTAAATCGAACGTGGCTAAAGGGCCGGGGGAGAATTGGCGGGAAAAGGGACAAACGGACACAGCGCCGTGAGGTAAATCGAACGTGGCTAAGGGACCAGGGGAGAATTGGCGGGAAAAGGGACAAACGGACACAGCGCCGTGAGGTAAATCGAACGTGGCTAAAGGGCCCAGGGGAGAATTGGTGCGAAAGGGACAAACAGACACAGCGCCGTGAGGTAAATCGAACGTGGCTAAGGGACCAGGGGAGAATTGGCAGAAAAGGGACAAACGGACACAGCGCCGTGAGCTAAATCGAACGTGGCTAAAGGGCCGGGGGAGAATTGGCGGGAAAGGGACAAACGGACACAGCGCCATGAGGTAAATCGAACGTGGCTAAAGGGCCCAGGGGAGAATTGGTGGAAAGGGACAAACGGACACAGCGCCGTGAGCTAAATCGAACGTGGCTAAAGGGCCGGGGGAGAATTGGCGGGAAAGGGACAAACGGACACAGCGCCGTGAGGCAAATCGAACGTGGCTAAAGGGCCCAGGGGAGAATTGGTGGGAAAGGGACAAACGGACACAGCGCCGTGAGGTAAATCGAACGTGGCTAAAGGGCCCAGGGGAGAATTGGCGGGAAAGGGACAAACGGACACAGCGCCGTGAGGTAAATCGAACGTGGCTAAAGGGCCCAGGGGAGAATTGGTGGGAAAAGGGACAAACGGACACAGCGCCATGAGCTAAATCGAACGTGGCTAAAGGGCCCGGGGGAGAATTGGTGGGAAAGGGACAAACGGACACAGTGCCGTGAGCTAAATCGAACGTGGCTAAAGGGCCGGGGGAGAATTGGCGGGAAAGGGACAAACGGACACAGTGCCGTGAGGTAAATCGAACGTGGCTAAAGGGCCCAGGGGAGAATTGGTGGGAAAGGGACAAACGGACACAGCGCCGTGAGGTAAATCGAACGTGGCTGAAGGGCCCAGGGGAGAATTGGCGGGAAAGGGACAAACGGACACAGTGCCGTGAGGTAAATCGAACGTGGCTAAAGGGCCCAGGGGAGAATTGGCGGGAAAAGGGACAAACGGACACAGCGCCGTGAGCTAAATCGAACGTGGCTAAAGGGCCCAGGGGAGAATTGGCGGGAAAAGGGACAAACGGACACAGCGCCGTGAGCTAAATCGAACGTGGCTAAAGGGCCGGGGGAGAATTGGCGGGAAAAGGGACAAACGGACACAGCGCCGTGAGGTAAATCGAACGTGGCTAAGGGACCAGGGGAGAATTGGCGGGAAAAGGGACAAACGGACACAGCGCCGTGAGGTAAATCGAACGTGGCTAAGGGACCAGGGGAGAATTGGCAGAAAAGGGACAAACGGACACAGCGCCGTGAGCTAAATCGAACGTGGCTAAAGGGCCCAGGGGAGAATTGGCGGGAAAAGGGACAAACGGACACAGCGCCATGAGCTAAATCGAACGTGGCTAAAGGGCCCGGGGGAGAATTGGTGGGAAAGGGACAAACGGACACAGTGCCGTGAGCTAAATCGAACGTGGCTAAAGGGCCGGGGGAGAATTGGCGGGAAAGGGACAAACGGACACAGTGCCGTGAGGTAAATCGAACGTGGCTAAAGGGCCCAGGGGAGAATTGGTGGGAAAGGGACAAACGGACACAGCGCCGTGAGGTAAATCGAACGTGGCTGAAGGGCCCAGGGGAGAATTGGCGGGAAAGGGACAAACGGACACAGTGCCGTGAGGTAAATCGAACGTGGCTAAAGGGCCCAGGGGAGAATTGGCGGGAAAAGGGACAAACGGACACAGCGCCGTGAGCTAAATCGAACGTGGCTAAAGGGCCCAGGGGAGAATTGGCGGGAAAAGGGACAAACGGACACAGCGCCGTGAGCAAAATCGAACGTGGCTAAAGGGCCGGGGGAGAATTGGCGGGAAAAGGGACAAACGGACACAGCGCCGTGAGGTAAATCGAACGTGGCTAAGGGACCAGGGGAGAATTGGCGGGAAAAGGGACAAACGGACACAGCGCCGTGAGGTAAATCGAACGTGGCTAAGGGACCAGGGGAGAATTGGCAGAAAAGGGACAAACGGACACAGCGCCGTGAGCTAAATCGAACGTGGCTAAAGGGCCGGGGGAGAATTGGCGGGAAAGGGACAAACGGACACAGCGCCATGAGGTAAATCGAACGTGGCTAAAGGGCCCAGGGGAGAATTGGTGGAAAGGGACAAACGGACACAGCGCCGTGAGCTAAATCGAACGTGGCTAAAGGGCCGGGGGAGAATTGGCGGGAAAGGGACAAACGGACACAGTGCCGTGAGCTAAATCGAACGTGGCTAAAGGGCCGGGGGAGAATTGGCGGGAAAGGGACAAACGGACACAGTGCCGTGAGGTAAATCGAACGTGGCTAAAGGGCCCAGGGGAGAATTGGTGGGAAAGGGACAAACGGACACAGCGCCGTGAGGTAAATCGAACGTGGCTGAAGGGCCCAGGGGAGAATTGGCGGGAAAGGGACAAACGGACACAGTGCCGTGAGGTAAATCGAACGTGGCTAAAGGGCCCAGGGGAGAATTGGCGGGAAAAGGGACAAACGGACACAGCGCCGTGAGCTAAATCGAACGTGGCTAAAGGGCCCAGGGGAGAATTGGCGGGAAAAGGGACAAACGGACACAGCGCCGTGAGGTAAATCGAACGTGGCTAAGGGACCAGGGGAGAATTGGCGGGAAAAGGGACAAACGGACACAGCGCCGTGAGGTAAATCGAACGTGGCTAAGGGACCAGGGGAGAATTGGCAGAAAAGGGACAAACGGACACAGCGCCGTGAGCTAAATCGAACGTGGCTAAAGGGCCGGGGGAGAATTGGCGGGAAAGGGACAAACGGACACAGCGCCATGAGGTAAATCGAACGTGGCTAAAGGGCCCAGGGGAGAATTGGTGGAAAGGGACAAACGGACACAGCGCCGTGAGCTAAATCGAACGTGGCTAAAGGGCCGGGGGAGAATTGGCGGGAAAGGGACAAACGGACACAGCGCCGTGAGGTAAATCGAACGTGGCTAAAGGGCCCAGGGGAGAATTGGTGGGAAAGGGACAAACGGACACAGCGCCGTGAGGTAAATCGAACGTGGCTAAAGGGCCCAGGGGAGAATTGGCGGGAAAGGGACAAACGGACACAGCGCCGTGAGGTAAATCGAATGTGGCTAAAGGGCCCAGGGGAGAATTGGTGGGAAAGGGACAAACGGACACAGCGCCGTGAGCTAACTTGAACGTGGCTAAAGGGCCGGGGGAGAATTGGCGGGAAAGGGACAAACGGACACAGCGCCGTGAGGTAAATCGAACGTGGCTAAAGGGCCCAGGGGAGAATTGGTGGGAAAGGGACAAACGGACACAGCGCCGTGAGGTAAATCGAACGTGGCTAAATGGCCGGGGGAGAATTGGTGGGAAAGGGACAAACGGACACAGCGCCATGAGGTAAATCGAACGTGGCTAAAGGGCCCAGGGGAGAATTGGTGGGAAAGGGACAAACGGACACAGCGCCGTGAGGTAAATCGAACGTGGCTAAAGGGCCCAGGGGAGAATTGGCGGGAAAAGGGACAAACGGACACAGCGCCATGAGCTAAATCGAACGTGGCTAAAGGGCCCGGGGGAGAATTGGTGGGAAAGGGACAAACGGACACAGCGCCGTGAGCTAAATCGAACGTGGCTAAAGGGCCGGGGGAGAATTGGCGGGAAAGGGACAAACGGACACAGTGCCGTGAGGTAAATCGAACGTGGCTAAAGGGCCCAGGGGAGAATTGGCGGGAAAGGGACAAACGGACACAGCGCCGTGAGGTAAATCGAACGTGGCTGAAGGGCCCAGGGGAGAATTGGCGGGAAAGGGACAAACGGACACAGTGCCGTGAGGTAAATCGAACGTGGCTAAAGGGCCCAAGGGAGAATTGGCGGGAAAAGGGACAAACGGACACAGCGCCGTGAGCTAAATCGAACGTGGCTAAAGGGCCCAGGGGAGAATTGGCGGGAAAAGGGACAAACGGACACAGCGCCGTGAGCTAAATCGAACGTGGCTAAAGGGCCGGGGGAGAATTGGTGGGAAAGGGACAAACGGACACAGCGCCGTGATTTCCCGTGGGTCAGATGGGCAAAGACCTGAGAGGGCAGGTCACCTTCCCCTGCAGCCTGGGGCCGGGTCCCTGGCAGGGTTCCACGCGGGTCCATGGCGGGGTCTCTGTTTCCTGACGTCTTCTACCCACGGCTTGAGGCCCTCAGAGACTCGGCCAGAGCTGGGGCTGTTACGGGAAGGGGAAGGGGCAGGTTGTGGGTCCTGCGATGGGCAGGAGGCTGGACGAGACGATCCTGATGGTCCCTTGTGGCCTTCAGTCCCTGTGGGACGGGGCCTTTGCCTCTCCTCTGCTGCGCTGTCCCAGTCTCTGGCCCGTAGCTCACGTTCTGTGCCCCCCCCCACAGTGCCCCCTAAGGTCTCAGTGTCCCGCAGAGACGCCCCCCATGGCCCCGTCACCCTCTCCTGCCGTGCCAGCGGCTTCCACCCACGTCCCATCCACCTCTCCTGGGTGCGGGACGGAGGCGACGTGCTGGCGGAGACGAGCTCCAGCGGGATCCTGCCCCTCGCCGACGGCACCTACCACACCCAGTCGTCCCTGGAGATCAGACGGGCCCCGCTACGCCTGCCGGGTGGAGCACAGCAGCCTGCCCGCGCCCACCCTCGTCTGGGGTAAGGGGGCCAGGAGCAACGCCCTGTGGGAATCGCAGAGATAGGATGATGCTGGGCTACAGGATGGTCAGTCTCCCTGCCCCTTGTCCATGTGAACCCTTCTAGCTCTGGGTATTCACGTGACCCACAGAAATGGCCGAGCCCTCAGAGAATCTCACTGTGTTCCGGGCCATGGTGCCATTCAGTGGCAGGGAGTTCCACAGGCTAACAACATTACAAGGGAAGGAGCCCTATTGCAGCGTGGTCTGAGCAGTGGGCAGTTCTTGGCAGAGCACCCAGCCTGGCCTCTCCCCTCCCTCACAGGCCAGGTCTCTGCAGGGCCCCGTGGGGAGCAGTTCAAGGCCAAGGCCTATGGCTGCCCCAGCAGAGACACCCCCCCAACCCCCCAGTGACTGATATAAGCACACATGATATAAGGCAAGCGCTATAGTGGATCCCAAACAAGTTTGGGACATTTCTATCTAAAGCTGGGGTGTCTGAGCCCTTAACAGTGCCTTTTGCTCCCTGCTACCTTGGCCACAGCAAATAGCCGTTATCCTGATGGGGAAACTGAGGCCCGGAGACGCTCAGGTCACCGGGACGTGTGGGGCAGAGCCAGGTCTCCCAGGCTGGCACCCCGCAGGGACACTCAGAAATGGCTGAACATGGGGGTGCAAGAGACACCGGATACAGACCCCCCAGCCCCAGGGCAGGAGGCAGTGTGTGTGTGGGGGGGGAGGCTGCAGAGAGACATGTGGGGGGCTGGGGCTGGGCCAGGGCTCAGAGCGACCTGCCGAGCCCCCCACGGCCCCATGGTCCGGATTGTATCGAGGAAGTCATCGAGCCGGGGCCCCAAATGCAATGGGGGGGGGTGCTGGGGAGAGACACGTGGGGGGCCTGGGGCTGGCCTCGCCCCACGTGGCTCTGTGCCCCGCCTGGCCAGCGCCGGGCAGGGGGCGGGGCCAGCTGCAGCCCCCGTGACTCCGCCCCGTGGCGGGGAGGCGGCCAATGGGGAGCGAGGGCGGGGCTGACACGAGGCAGGAGTGGCCGTTGGGTTCCTAACGGCCCCGGGGCAGAGAGTGGGGGAGCGGCTGGGATGTGGGACCCCAGGGGAGGGCAGGGAGCTCTGGGGGGGGTAGTGGGGGTGGGGAATCCCAGGGGTGACCAGGGAGTCTTGGGGGGACTGTGGGGGCAGGGATGTGTGGGTCACGAAGGGTAGGCAGGGAGCCTGGGGGGGAGCTCTGGGTTGGGGAGCAGTGGGGTGGGGATGTGGGGGACTCCAGGGATGAGCAGGGAGTCTTGGGGGAGCTATGGGGTGAGGGGAGATGTGGGGGGACCCCAGGGATATGCAGGGAGTCTTGGGGGAGTTATGGGGTGAGGGGAGATGTGGGGGGACCCCAGGGATGGGCAAGGAGTCTTGGGGGAGCTCTGGGGAGGGGGGGCAGTGGGGGGGGATGTGTGGGTCCCCAAGGATAGGCAGGGAGTCTTGGGGGGGAGCTCTGGGTCGGGGGCAGCAGGAGTGGGGGACCCCAGGGGTGATCAGGGAGTCTTGAGGGAGCTATGGGGTGGGGAGGCAGTGGGGGGATGTGTGGGTCCCCAAGGGTAGGCAAGGAGCCTGGGGGGAGCTCTGGATCGGGGGGCAGTGGGGTGGGAATGTGGGGGGACCCCAGGGATGGGCAGGGAACCTGGGGGGGAGCTCTGGGGTGGGGGGCAGCAGGGTGGGGATGTGGGGGACCCCAGGGATGGGCAGGGAGTCTTGGGGGAGCTCTGGGGTGGGGGGCAGTGGGGAGATGTATGGGACCCCAGGGGTGAGCAGGGAGCCTGGGGAGGAGCTCTGGGGTGGGGGCAAGGATGTGTGGGACCCCAGGGGTGGGCAAGGAGCCGGGGGGGGGGCAAGTGGGGGAGGGGAGATTGGAGTCTGTGGGTGGGGGGGGGGAAGCATGGGACCCCGAAGGCAGGGAGGGCTGCAACCAGGGAGGGGGCAGCAGGGTGGGAGGGGGGGGCCAGTCTCTGGGGGCAGTGGGGTAAACATAGGTCTGTGCATGGATGGGGGGTTGGGAGGAGCAGCATAGGGGGAGCTGTCCCTGGGGCAGGAATTGTGGGGGGAGCTGAGGAAGAGTTGGAGGTCTGGGAACAGCTGAGTGCAGCTGGAAGGAGGCCTGGAGCCACGGCTGAGTGGGGTTAGAGGGTCCCTTTGCCCCCAGAGAAGCAGAGAACCCCCGCCCCCCCCCCCGGCAGAGACCGGGGCCAGGCCCCGGGGGCAGAGCCGTGGCAGGGGGGGCCCTGCTGAGCTGCTGGCCCTGCAGCCGGCACAGGACACGAAGGCCTTGCCACTGGCCCACCCAGAGAGGGACCCGTGCTCTATGGACGTCACTGCCCAGGTACTGTCCCCAGCCTGCCTCGCAGGGTCACAGCGCAGACCAGAGCCACTGGGTGCCCCATAGCACTGGGCTGCAGGCCCTGCCCCACCCACCTCACTGTAACAGGCTGGCCAGTGCGGTTATTCCCATTGCACAGCCAGGGCCATTGAGGCAGGGTGTGTGACACAGCCTGGCGCTGTAGGTCACAGCCCTGCTCTTGGCTTCCACCAGTGACCTATTCTGTGAGTTTGGGGGTAACTGTCCTCTTGTGAGAGTGACAGACCTATGCCGTGGGGCAGTGGCTCAGCGCCCTGCACCACAATGGTACCTGCACATGGGCCTGGCAGCCCATGGAAAGGGGCCGTTCCACCCCCGTTTAAAGCTCCTTTCTAGGCTGCTGTGGAGAGTTGGGTAACGCCCCTGGAGCCCTAAGCCACGGGGCCTGACCTAGCAGGGGGTTTCCAAAAGTGACATGAGCTCGTGCAAGCTTGGAGAAGTGCAAAACGTAACGACCCTGAAATGATAGATAGTATGTGAGGCGGGGGGAGGGAGGGTGTCCTCTCTCTGTCTACACATACGGATCCTGATTCAATTTTGTTCCCCTGCACACAACAAAATTGGAAATGGTGCCGCTAAATGGCACTAGCTGGGCACAGGGAATTACATAGAGTCCTAGAGCACTGAGACTGGCAGGGACCTCGGGAGGCATCAGGTCCAGTCCACTGCCCCCACGACAGGACCCAGCACTGTCTAGACCATCCCTGACAGGTGTGTGGCCAACCTGCTCTTACGTATCCCCAGGGATGGAGATTCCACAACGCCCCTGGGCAATTTATTCCAGTGGTTCACCACCCAGACAGGAAATTTTTCCTCATGTCCAACCTAAACCTCTCTTACTGCAGTTTAAGCCCATTGCTGCTTGTCCTGTCCTCAGAGGCCAAGATGAACAAGTTTTCTCCCTCCTCCTTACGACACCCTTTTAGGTACCTGAAAACTGCTATCATGTCCCCCCTCAATCTTCTCTTTTCTAAACTAAACAAACCCAATTCTTTCAGCCTTCCCTCCTAGCTCCTGTTCTCTAGACCTGTCATCATTCCTGTTGCTCTTCTCTGGACCCTCTCCAATTTCTCCACAGGTTTCTTCAAATGTGGGGCCCAGAACTGGACACAATCCTCCCAGGCCTGATCACCCGCTTCCCCCCCCCCCCTCTTCTCTTCCTTCTCTTCTGCTCCCCATCCCCTGTTTATTTGGAAACTGGCCCTTTATTAACTCCGGCCATCTGAAGAAGAGGACTGTGCCCACGAAAGCTCCTGATCCCAGCTACGTGTTGCGTTAGTCTGTAAAGTGCTACCAGACCATTGGTTGTTTTTTACGGTTTTCCAGTTACCGACTAAAATGGCTACCCCTGCGGCGCTAATAAATACAGTGGTCAGCCCTGCGCAGGGCGTTAATGGCTTGGGCGTTAGGGGCCCAGCCCAGAGCCCCAGTCTGGGTCTCAGCTGTTGCTCCTGCCTGGCCCTGAGCCAGGCCACGCTGGGTCAGCTGGTCTGTGGCAGGGCCCCATAACCAGGGCTGCTGGTCTCGGCGAGTGGGGCACGGGGGGGGGGACGCGTGTGGGGAGCCCCAGTGCCTGGAGTTGGGGGGGGGCACATGGGCAGCGCCAGCCCCCTGGGCACACGGCGTATGGGCGGCATCAGCCCCGGGTGTGCAGCACATGGACGGCCCCGCCCCCAGATGCACAGCGTTTGGGCGGCGCTGGCCCCCTGGGCGCACGGCGTATGGGCAGCGTCAGCCCCGGGCGTGCAGCACATGGACGGCCCCGCCCCCAGATGCACAGCGTTTGGGCGGCGCTGGCCCCCTGGGCGCACGGCGTATGGGCAGCGTCAGCCCCAGGCGTGCAGCACATGGACGACCCCGCCCCCAGGTGCACAGCGTTTGGGCGGCGCCAGCCCTGGGCGCATGTGTGGCCGCACCCCTGGGTGCCTGGCAGCCCCAAAAGGTTGGGGACCACTGGTCTAGGGATTCTATCAGCTGGTCTTGGGATTTTAGGGGCGGGGCGGGGCCCGATCCTGGGAGCCAGGGTGGTCCCAGCGTTCCTGCTGCTGCTGGGCACTGCGGCCGTGCAGGGGGGCCAGGCTGGTGAGTGGGACAGTGCAGGGGGGTGGGGGTTTGGGGTGCGGGGGGAAAGGACATGGGGGGGGGTCTCTGCCATTCCCGGCTCGGCGTTGGGGTCCTGTTCTGGACGATGTCCAGCTGAGATCATCCCCCCCCCCACCACACACACACACACACACACACACACACACACACACACACACACCCCCGGTGACGGCTCATCCCCCGAGCTGCAGTGCGAAGGGGGCCTGCAGTCGGACACAGGTTTCTGGCTCGTGGGCCCCGCAAGCCGGGGCGGTGGGGCAGGCCCCTGAGCAAGACTTCAGATTTGCTGCGTAGGGCCCTGAGAACCGGAGGGAGGTGACCGAGGTGGGTGCTCCCCCGGGGTGTGTCGAGTCGGTTCTGGTCATAAGGCCTTGGGCGGCAGGTTTGTATAATTTTTAGTAGTGCCCCATTAGCCATGTGCCCAGACACCTCCCCCCCACCCCCCCGTTAACCAGGCCTCTGGAGGTAACAGGCTTGGGGCAAGATGGACACGTGACCAGAAGTCAAAGGTGTCATGTCACCCCTCTCGAAGTGCTTTTCCCACCATCCTCCTACCAACAGGGATTAGTTTGGCCCCCACCAAACCCCCCTCATGCGACTATCCCGCAATTGCATTAACCCAACGTGTGTGACATTAACTCGGGGCAGAGAGGCTGGGGGAAGTGTTCCCTCTAAGGCTAGGTCTACACTCATGGCTTCTTGTGCAAGGACCCACAGAGCAGCCACGCTGCCCGCCTGCTCTTGTGCAAGGAAATGTACAGTATGGCACAGGAAGAGAGGGCGTCTTGCGCAAGAGCTACGCTCTTTTCTAACAGGTGTCAGCTCTCTTGCGCAGGAGGGCAGTGTGGACGCTCAGCAGGGATTTCTTGCGCAAGAGAGCGTCCACACGGCCATGGATGCTCTTGCGCAAAAGCACAGCTCGCACATGGCAGTGTGGACGTGTCCTTGTGCAAGAAACTGCCAGCGTAGACACAGCCTAAGAGTTCCCTCCCATGAGCAGAATGGATTTTGTGTTGTGCAACAGTGGTGAGTTCGTGTGGCTTGTTTGGATGTGGCACCCAAGTTATTAATAAATATTTTTAAACCTTTGCCTTTTCTCTCTGCTGCCAGGTCTCCTCCCCTTGTTTCATCAGCTCCCCTGGTTCCTGCTGTCCCCCAACTCCTCACCCTCCTCTGCTGTCCAACTCCTGCCCTTCTCACTGCCCTCAGCCCTCCTGCAACTTGCCCCTCTCCCCCCTGTGCCCACTCCTCCAGTAGCCCCACTCTGATCATGTGAGCTACCCCACTTCATCCCCTCTCCTAACACCTCCCTCTACGCACCTGCCCTGCCTCTCTCCTCTGGTGCTGGTCCCTCACCTGCAGGTGTCTGCCCTTCTGCTTCACCCCAGAATCCCCTGGCACCTGCACCTCCCTTACCCCTGCACCCTCCTGGTGCCTCCCCCTTCCCTCACTGCCCCTGCCCCCTTTGCCCTCTTTTTCCCTAATGCCCACCCCCTCATCACTCCCTGCCCCTACTCCCCTCATGCCCCTGTGCCCTCACACATGACTTGCCATCCCCGCCTTCCTCATGCCCACCCCTTCTTTCAAGCCTTCTCCCAGCACCTCCCCCTCCAGCCCCCAATGCCCTTACCCTCTTCCCTCCCAGCATCACCCTGTCCCACTCCCACTGACACCCCCTCCTGCCCTTTTCCTCATTGTCTGCACTTGGCCCCCTGGCATTTGTCTCTCCTCTACCCCAGGGGCGGTTGAGAGTTTTGCAGGGCCCAGGGCAGCACAATTTCGCAGGGGCCCCCCATTTGGAGAAAAAATAGAAAAAAGGTGTCATGCACAAATTGAAGGCTATTTTCATATTAAACGTGAATTGGGTATATTTGATAGAAACTTAATTTAGTTGGATAATTTTTATTTTAATATTGTAATTCATTCGTAAAGAACATTTTGAATTAATGCAGAATTTTGATTTGTATTTAAGTCTATTATAGCTGTCTAGCTCTTTTGGCAGCATATTCTTCAATTATATCATTAAAGTCCATTTCTTTACACAAGTTATTTCCAAAAAAGTTTAAAAATCCTTCTTCACAAACAAATACAACAGCAACCACATGACAAGTATGTGTGACTGAGGACTACACACATTAAGCAGTACATTCACCTGCCAGCATGATTTTTAAACCCCTACTGCAGTGAAATCCTGCATGATTGTACTCTCAGTACTCCTATTATTCTGCATCCTTTTAGACCTTTAGAAAAAAGTGTTCAAAATCACAAATAGCAGTTAGGCCCAACTGAAATAGTCTAATTCTAATGAAAACTCAGAGCTGGAAGTCCAACTTTATCAGATATACCTCTGAGAAAAATCTCCCCATCTGTATCTATGTGACAATTTCTCATTTAAGGAACACATTTTCAGAAACATGCAAATGAACGTATCCCAGATTCAGCCCTGCTGGCTATCTACATGTTGTTTCTTAGCTGGCTACAAAGTGAGACAAAGTTTTAATGTGTTATATGCACACACAGTATAATGATATGCAATGTAATCTGGTGCAATACGCATTGCCTGAAGCCTGGAGTGATTGCTGTCATGAAGACCATGTAGCTCAATGAAAGAAATAGTCTGTAAAACGTAAAGGGGACCCCCTCCCCCATAGCTATTAGCTGGCTACAGTGAAGAGTGGGGATAATGTTTTATCTGAAGTTTCTTCCTATCTATGTCCGGGAGACTTTTCTTTAGCTGTTCCTTTAAAGGTGATGTAAAGGCAAAACCAGACACAACCTGAGTTCCTACTTCCTTCTACCAATATAGTAGCCTCTGCTATTATATTTGGCATTAGTAATTACTGTTGCTAGGTGGTGCTTTCTCACATAAAACACTGCCTTAGTACTCAGTGCAAGACCCCACAAGAGGAAAACCTCTCAACGGCTTGTTCAGGTCTTCAGTCTTTCTAGAGCTATAGATGGCACAGCACAGTTTGGCTCTTCTTAGGCTCCCCAGGACTCCTCTCCCCATAAAACGTTCTTAGTACATTCTTAGATATTTCAGTACAACAAACCAAATTATCAACAGGCAAAGTTTCTGCCACCCCTCAGGGAGCAGCTTATACAGCCTAACCACAGAAAAGCTATAGCTCCACCCAAAATGAACAAGACTTTACCTCTGCAATTTCCTTTCCTCCTAAGCAGCCATAAACTACCGTCAATATCCCTTTTGTGTCTCAGCAAAATAGAATATATTTTACTATAACCCGGGAGCTGAGCAATTCCCCCTCCTGACTGGCTAGTACAGCTCCGCTGACCCAGTGAGGACCCTCAATAAACCGATGAGAGAGCCTCTTCTTTCCTTCGCTCTGTTCACCTCCACTGTCAACACAAAGAGCTGAAGTGCGCGGTGCCCGATCTTCCAGAAGGCATGAACAGAACGAGGACTTGTCCTCTAGTCCCAGCATCTGGCATTCAGAGTTTGGGGACCTCCAGAACATGGGGTTGGATCCTTGATAATCTTGTCTGAGAAATTCACCCGCTCCGTTTAAGAACCATTCCTCCCCAGCCACACCAAATCATCTGTTGAATTCCTTCGTAAGTCGATTGATTTGTTCGTTCATTCCTGTTCCTCTTTCACTTGAGACACGGCGGGGAAATTTAACATTCGTCACGAGAAAAAAAATCAAATACTGGTCCAGTCTGAGCGCAGAACTGTGGGCGTGTGCAAAGCTGTGGTGGTGTTGTCCCAAGCTAGCGATGGGTCATTCCTTAGGAGCAAGGCTAGAGGAAGAAACACCCTCCGGCTCCGATCAAGATGCCTGGCTGGTGTGGAATTACGGGAGGCCTCGGGTGGCTCTTGGGATTTCGGGGTTTCAGACACACACTTTTCGAGGAGAGCCAGAGGCCGAGGCAGGAGGGCCGGGAAGTTGATTCGGTTGCGCCCGGGTCCAGGCTATAGTAGCAGCCTACAGCAGCTCTGGCTTCCAGTGGGTGGTGTGAAGGGGCGAGAGCAGCTCCGCTCGAAGCGCCTGGCGGTGGAGAGCCAACCGGCTTCTAAGGAAGAAGGGCGGGGTGGTGCTGGCGGCCGGAGATACCGCGCCCCCTCTGTACTGCGATGAATGCACCGCAACCGGGCGCTGCTGCTCCCGCGGCATCTGCAACCCCAGGCAGCCAAAAGAAAAGGAGAAAAAAGAAGCCGCCCAGAGGACAGCAGCCGGCTTCCGCCCAGCTCCTCCTGTGGCACGTCGACTTCTCCAGGAACCGCAAGGGCCTCTCCTTGGCTGCCATCGAGAAGGAGCGGGCCGCGGCTGGGGCCGACGTCCAGAGGAACAAAAGCCGCATCAAAGCGCTCAAGGACACTTCAAAGCGGGGCCTACTGAAGCGCGGGGCCTGGGGCAGCCGCCCCACTCACCCTGCCCTATATCCGCCGCTGCTCCACCCTGTCCCTTTGGTGCCTTCCCCTTTCTTCCCCCTCTCCCTTCCCCCCCTCTGTACAAGCCCCTTCCTTCCCCCCTCCCCCTCCGCACAAGCCCCTTCCTCTCCCAGCCCTTCCCCTAGTTTTCTCCCTACCCCTCCCTCTCCCCCACCTTCTACCTTCCACTTTGTGGGGCTGGAGTCTGCACTCCGCCCCAGAAGTCCCCGAACTCCAAACCTGCAACTCAGCCGTGTGGCACAACGCAGCGCCCAGCAGTATTAAAATCCTGGGCCGTGACATCACGTGACGCCGGGCATCTCCACGCCCACCGGTTTGAGCACACCACGCATGGCGGCAGCAGCCGGCAAGGGGGAGCTGAGTGAAAGTTGCGCACGGCAGGGACGGTCCGGGGCCGGGGGAGAGACCCAGCTCCAAATACTGGTGGAGCAGGGCCCCCGGCTCTGAATATTGCTGGAGCATGGGCACCACGAGCCCATATAACTCGCCGCCCATGCATAAGGCTGATGCTGGGGACGGCTATAGGAGCGGTCCACTTTCAACAAGAACAGGAAATAGCGTCTGCCACGCTATGGAGGGAGCCGGTGCCCAGTGTGCGGGGGGCTGTTGGAGTCCTACTGCCAAACAAGGACTCCCAAAGGGTCTGGGAGCTCACCCGGATTGGCCATGAAAAGTTGTCGCACGGGAGAGCCTGAACTCTAGTCTGGAGCTCCCACGGGGGCCCCAGCAGCATGTAGCCAGGAGGCTCTCTGCATGGCTATGGCCGTGGCTGTGTCCCCACATCAGTGGGGGATAAGGAGGCTGCGTTTGCAATGGCCCTCTGGAAGCCCAGCCCTGAGAATGGGTCTTTGGGAGTCCGGCAGGTGTTCAGGCGGCTCAGCCAGCTCGGAGCAATGATCCACGTTGTGGTTCACTAGCAAGGCTGAATAGTTCCCTGCGAAGCTGTAATGTGGCTGAAGGGCAGATCCGTGTGCCTGGCGGGTCCCTCGTCACCAAGCCCTGTCCACACTGCACAGTTCACCATGGCACTGCCGCGGCACTAGAGCCTGGCCGTGGCAAAGGGCTCAGTGCAGCCGGCCTGTTACCCCCGGAGATTGGGGGGGAGGGGCTCTGCTGAGACCCCAGCAAAGCCACCCCCAGCGAGGGGGGCGGCAGCTTCAGCAGCAGGAGCGAGTCGCCCACCAGCAATGTGATGCGCTCGCCGACACTCGTCACCGTCACAAGTTTTGTCTTGCGGGGTGGTGAGATTTTTCCCCCCCAGCCCTGAGTGACAAAAGGTTTAACAACAGAAATGCAGCATAGAGCTGGCCCCTCAGTGCCTGTTACCGTAAAGGGGCCTGCGGAGGGGGCAATGGGGCTTGTGTCCATTTCGGCTGCTCCCTAATGCACAGTGAAGGCCCCAAAAATGTGTTTTCTCCCCCTTGTTTTAGTCTCTCTCTGGCCTGCCCTGTCTGGCTGGAGGTCTCCTTGGAGCACCGGAGAGCTGGGGAGGGACTTCTCAGCCCTCCACTAATGGCCAGCGGGGGTTGAATCTTTACCCACGGCAGCTTTTCTCCTGCCGCCCAAGGGGCGCTTGGGCTGCGTAGGGCCTTTGCACTTTTGTGGGCCCCGAGTCTGGTGTAATCAGGGCTCACTTGGGAAAAGCAGCTCTGTGTCTTAGCGGTGTAAAATCCCTAGGGTCTGTCAACTTGACGCAGCTGTTAGCGAGGAGGTTGTGTTGACCTGGTTGAGTTGGGCTGGCCCTGCTCTGGGCAGGGGGCTGGACTTGATGACCCCTGAGGTCTCTGCCCGCCCTGGGGTTCCATGGTTCTAGGAGGAGCCAACGGTAGGACAGTCAGGTCACTGAGCTAGAAAAACAATCCGTTTGGCCTTCATCTGGCTGGGTCCCAGCAGGGCGAGGCTGCGCCTGTCCAGGTCACAGGGAGGGGCAGCTCAAACAGGGGCCCTGAGGGTGGGGGGCTGTGAATGGGGCACTGACTGTGCAGGGGTGGGGGGAGGTGGGCATGGCAGTGTGAACGTGGGGCCTGACCGAGGGGGCCGTGCTTGTGAGGGAGGCAGGGGATTGTGGCGGACACCCAAGGGCTGCTGTGCCTGGCAGGAGGGGACAGGTACTGGGGTCAGGGCGGTGTGAATGGGGCAGGGGACCCGGGGGCCACTTGCTCACAGGTGTGAGCTGGGGGGGATGCAGAGGGACATGGGGGGGGGGGGCACATGGCAATGAATTGTTTGCAGCCCTACACAGTGCGGCTCCCCCAGACACCTGCACCAGCCCTGCCCCAGCTGCCTCTGCCACCCCCGGGGACCCCCAGCCTGGGCGGGTCGCTTCCCAGCCAAGCCGCCCCTCGGCCCTGCTGCTCCCCCAGCCAGAGCCCCACCCAGGACCCTGCGCCCTCAGGGGTCTCTGCATCTTTATCGCCACGGTCAGGTTCAGGCTGGTTCCTCTGGCGTTGCTCGTCCCCTCCTGCGCAGGGGCAGGGCCGCCCACCTGTTCCCACCTCCCCACTGCAGCCCCCACAGGCGGCTCCTCCGCTTCCCGGTGGGCCAGGGCCTCTGCCCAGCTACGGCCCTTCCCCTGGGCCTTTCTGCGCCCCCTCGGGCATCCCCGGAGCATATGGCCCTCGGGGCTCCCGCACTGGGACGGGGAGTCCGGGTGTTCCCCTCCCTGGACCCCGGGCTCCTCCCAGGCCCTGTGCCGGCTCGGCTGCTGCCCACGTCACCCTGGGGCAGGCCTTTCCCCAGCTGGGGCTGCTCCCGAACACGGCCAGGTCACCCCCGGTTCCCACCCTGGCCACAGAGCTCGTGGGCCCCCCAGGCTTGGAGTCAGCCCCGGCCTCCCTTCCCTCCGCTTCCTGCTGCTCGAGGGGGCCGCCCGGGCATGAGGGAGTTCCTGGGGACTGCCCAGGGCCTGCGTGTGACTCCTGGGCTGCTGGCCCCGCGTACCCACGTTGTTCAGCGCGCCAGGCCCCGCGTGCACCCGCTACAGCTGTGTCCTGCGCCGTGCCCGGCCCCTCCCTGCCCTCATGGGGCAGCACGGTGACGGGCCCCCTGTCCTGTGCGCTCGGGGGGGGTTTGGGAACCCGAGTCCCATTCTCCAGACCCCTGCCCACCCTCTGTCGGGCACATCTGCACTAGCCACTGGCTGGGGCACCTCAGGGCACACGGCCCCCAGGTACGTGGTCCAGGGACGCGCTCCGCCCCCCTGCTTGCCAGTGTCAGGGAGCTGGGGGCAGTCCCCTCGCCGGCACGGCCTTTCTCCCCCGGCTCGGGGCAGGGGGGCCTTGTGCTCTCCCCAATACGTCGGCGTTACTGGTGCCACAGGCAGGCTGGGGCCCCTCCGCTGGGGGCCCTGCCCCCCGCATCGGGGCAGAGACTCACCCACCGCCTCATCTCTCCTGGGGCCCCGGAACCCCCTGGTGGATCAGCTGGGTGGGTCCTTTGCCAGCCCCAGGGGGACTCCGGCACAGAAGGGAAGGTTCGGGGGGGGGCAATAATTTTGGAAGGGGGGGCAGCCTGAAGGGGCGGGGCCTCGGGCAGGAGGGGCAGGGTTGAGAGCTACCTTATCTGCTGACTCAGCTGCAGCTCGTGAGGGGGTTTAATCTACATGATGAGACAGATCAGGAAGAAGGGCATGGCGCAAGAGGGGTTTTCCTGCGCAACAAGGGGCAGTGTAGACGCTCCTTCTTGCGCAAGAGCCTCTTCTGAAAAAAAATGGTGGCTCATTAGGTATGCAAATGAGGCTCAGCGATATTCCACGCTGAGCCTCATTTGATTATTACTTGCGCAAGAAGCCGCGCGTGTAGACATAGCCTCTCAATCAGGTTTCCCCGCAGTCCCACACTCACTCTGTCACAGTCCCAATTACCCACACCCACTCGGGGTTACAAGACAGCGGTGGGTGGTGGGGTAGGGGGACCCAGCCCCATCCTCTCTCCTGGGTCCCGGCCCTAAGGCTGGGATGCTCAACTCCCATGCCTAGCTGGTGGGGGAGTGCCCCTAAACTCACCAGCCCACAGGCTCCCAGACCCCGCCCTGGGCCACTTCCTACTCTTTTGGGGCAGGGGTCACTGACCCACAAAAAAATCTGTGAGGCCCACCCACGTGAGAAGCAAAATCTCCTCCAACCCCCCCCCCCCCCAGCGCTCACTGACATGGCCCCAACTGAGACATCTCACTCCTCTGGTGGCCCAGTCTCATGGGGTGAGAGATAGTACGATGGCGCATCGGGGCCCCCCGACCCTGCACCCCCGTAGCAGCAGAACAGACTCCGCCAGCCAGTAGAACAGGGGGGTTTATTGCTCCTCCAGGACACAGCCCAGCACAGACGTGGGGTGGGTACAGGAGTCAGGGCCAGGCAGCCTCAGACCCCTGGGGTTAGAGGGTTCATCACCCCCTCAACTCTCAGCTTAGTCTGTTCCCTTCATGTTTCCCAGCCAGCTACCACCTCGCTCCCAGACCCTGCCCCCCAGCCTGGTGGCCATCCCCCCTCCCCCCCCCAGAGCCTTGTTATCTGCTCAGGCTGGGCCTAGGTGTTTGGGCCAACACACATGTGGGGGAGTCAGTGGGAATCTCACAGCCCAGCGCAGGGGGACCCCGGGTACAGAGCAGACAGCCCCCCCACGGCACAGAAGGGAAGGTTCAGGGCTTCCCATAGAGCACATTGACTTCTCTGGGGTTCTGGAGTCAGTGGCTGTATGCACCCCCGTAGCTCTGGGTAGGAACAAAAATGAGGGGTACAGAGTGAGACAGGACTGCTCGCAAGCAGACTAGGGATGGGGCGCTGGGGTGCAGAAGCAGGCTGGGAGCAGGGTGTCTGGGCAGGTGGAGGGAGCAGAAACAAAGGAGGATATGGGAGGAAGCTGCAGGTGCTGGATCTTGGGGGCGGGCACCCCTGGGGCCGGCCCTGTGGAGGAGCCTCTGCCCCCATGCTGCCTTCTCTGCTAAGGCTGCGGGGGGGGGGGGGTGTCAGCTCTCCCCCGTCGTAGCCGTACTGCCCCCCCCCCATCTACATGGGATCAGGAGCGCTGGCGGCCCGGCCCCTTCCCCCGGGGAGCGTGGAGAAAGGGGGACCCCGCCAGACACGGGGGCGGGGCCTAAGCGTGGGGGCGGGGTTCTGCTCAGGGGGCGGGGCCTAAGCGTGGGGGCGGGGCCTCACCATGTCTGAGACTTTCGCTTTCCCCTGCACAACCTGCGCGGCCGGGTTCTGCCCGGCGACCGGTGACGCGGCGGGGCTGCGCGCGGCCCATTGGCCGGAGCGTCCGAGGGGCGGGGCCCACTCGAAGCAGCCGAGCGCGGAACAGCTGCTCGTGGCGTTCTGCTCGCGGCGTGGGGGATGGTCCCGGCGGCGCTGCAGGGGGGCCAGGGCGGTGAGTGGGGGAGTCTGCCAGAGTGGGGCTACTGGAGGAGTGGGCACAGGGGGGAGAGGGGCAGGTCGCAGGAGGGCTGAGGGCAGTGAGTAGGGCAGGAGTCAGGACAGCAGAGGAGGGCGAGGAGTTGGGGGGCAGCAGGCACCAGGGGAGCTGATGGAGCAAGGGGAGGAGACCTGGCAGCAGAGAGAAAAGGCAAAGGTTTAAAAATATTTATTAATAACTTGGGTGCCACATCCAAACAAGCCACACGAACTCAGCACTGGTGCACAACACAAAATCCATTCTGCTCATGGGAGGGGACTCTTAGGCTGTGTCTACGCTGGCAGTTTCTTGCACAAGGACACGTCCACACTGCCATGTGCGAGCTGTGCTTTTGCACAAGAGCATCCATGGCCGTGTGGATGCTCTTGTCCAAGAAAGTGCCAATGGCCATTTTAACCACAGGGCTTTCTTGCGCAAGAAATTCATGTTGCCTGTCTACACTGGCCTCTTGTGCAAGAACAGTTGTGCAAAAGGGCTTATTCCTGAGTGGGAGCATCGTAGTTCTTGTGCAAGAAGCCCTGATTTCATACATGAGAACGTCAGTGTACTTGCACAAGAACACACGGCCAGTGTAGACAGGCAGCAAACTTTTGCGCAAGAGCGGCCGCTTTGGGAAGGGAGGAAGGCAGGGGCAGGGAATCAGCACTGGCTCAGCATGTCTGCATGGTTTGGGGGAAGGTGCAGGGAAATTGAGCTCAGCTGGGTTGCAGAGTGGGGAGGTCCAGGGAGCTGAGCTGGGCTGGGCTGGGCTGGGCTGTGGGGGGGTGTGTGGAGCTCAGAGCTCAGTTGGGTTGCGGGGGATAGAGGCGCAAAGAAGCCTAGTGGGGAGGGAGGAACCACGAGCCCTGAAATGACCTCCCCTGGTCCGAAACTTCGTTATCTGGGACCAGTCAGGTCCAGAGGGTGCCAGATCAGGGAGGTCCAACTCCTACCCGAGTCCCCTCCTCGCACCCTCCCTCATAGCCAGACACCCTACCCCCAGTCTGTTCCTGCTCCCTCCCCCTGGCCAGACACCCTACATCCAGCCTGCTTCTGCACCCTACCTACCACCCAGACCTTGCCCCCTTCTGCCCCCCAACTCCTTCCCAGATCCTGCACCCCATCCCTATCCCGCTCTTTGGCAGCCCTGCCATCCACCCTAGCACCACCCTGGCCCCAGCACCTTGCCTCACACCCCAGGACTCAGCACCGCCCTGGTCCCGGCCCCAGCACCCTACCATCCATTCTAGCACCCAAAAGCACCCTGTTACTTGTCCCAGCACCCTGCCAGTCACCCTAGGGCCCAGCAGGACCATGTCCCTGACCCCAGCACCCTGCCACCTGAGCCAGCATCCTTCCACCCAGCAGCACCCTCTCCCCAGCCCCAGCCCCCACTAGCACATTTGGGACCACATTAGTGAGGCTTGGGGGTTTTTGGAGGAGTTTTTATTTTGTTGTTGTGTTTTGCATCTCACTTGTGTGACCCCAACTGACTTTTCTGTGGGTCAGTGAGCTTTGACTCAAAACAGATTCCTCATCCCTCTCATATATAAAGACAATGCTAAAACCTTTTGAGTTTGACATAATATTTTATTTCAAAATGAAGCCTGGCCAATATACCCCCAATGGGGACCAAACCCCCATCTCACTGCAGCATCATAACACTCCTGCACCACCTGACCCCAAATCTGAGCCTATCATACACTGGAACCCCCTGTCCTGAGCCTCTTACATCCCCAAACTCCTGCACCTCCAGTTCCTCAGTCTTCTGCCACAGCACTCCTGCACCCTCCACACATCACAGATCTGTGTTCTGAGTCCGTCATACTCACAACCTTCTTGCCCTGAGCCCCTCACATATCCAGCCCAAACTCCTGCACCCTCACATCCACAAGCCCTGGCTTGCTCAGCACCCCAACCCTCCACCTGAGCCCAACACTCCCCAGCCTACAGCCCCCTCCCCGAGCCAACATCCCATTCTCCTGCGTCCAAATTCCCTCCCAGAGCTTGTACTTCTCACCCCTTCCCACACCCAAATCCCTCATTCCTACCCCACACCTCACTCTCACTAGGTTGACAGGTATAAGGGCTGGGGATAGCAAATGATGGAGAGGAGGGGAACCGAGCGGATGAGGCCTCACGGAAGGGAGGTGGGGGGGAGGAGTGTTTCGGGGAAGGAATGTGATTTTCATGAATCGGTGGGTCCCTCTCTCCTCCCGCTCCCCCCCCTTTTTATTTTTTTTTGCTTGACAGAGCTAGGGGTTCCTTGAAAAGCTGAAAAGGGTACCTCGGCCAAATAAAATTGGGAAACGCTGATCTAGATAGATTCATGGAAGTTAGGTCCATCAGTGGATATTAGCCAGGATGGGCAGGGCTGGGGTCCCTGGCCTTTTTAAAAAAGCAAGCAATCCTGTGACACTAACAAATATATATATACACACACAAGCATCGTGAGCTCTTATGGGTAACACCATCTCAGAAGAAGTTTGTCAGAACTTTGCTGGAGGCCGGGAATGGGCAACAGGGGAGGGGTCCCTGGGTGGTTCCCTGTTCGGTTCCCTCCTTCGGGGGGCTCCGGGCACTGGGCGCAGTGGGCAGACAGGACACGGGGCTGATGGGTCCTTGCTCTGACCCAGCCTGGCCGCTCTCATGTGCTTGGAGCCGCACCCAGGAGGTGGGTCCAGGCCCTGCTGCCCCAGTGACTCTAAATAGTCCGAGAGCAACAGCCTAAGCCCCACTTGGATCGGGGCTCTGCAGGAAGGGGCGGGGGATGGACAGCGGCTGGGGCTGGTGGGGGGGACATCGAGTGCCCCCCCTTTTGTCCCCTTAGCTCTGCCCGGTCCCCCAAGCTCTGCGGCTGGGCTGTCCCTGTGCACGGCGCTCAGCGCACAAGCTCTGGGCTCTCTGGGGCCACGGGGCACAAAGCCCTGATCCTGCTGGCCCCGTGTGTCCCGTTCCCGGAGGGAGGAGGAGGCTGTAACAGTGAAGGGGGGTGTCGCATGGCAGCCCTGCTGGGTCTGAGCTCCCGACACGCTGAGGGACTGATGGGCCCAGACAAGCCTGGTCCCTGGCCCTCCAGCCAGGGTGAGTGTGTGTGAGACTCCCATGCGCTGGGTGTGACGGAGGGAAGTGACTTGGGGGTCAGTCTGTGCAGCACCAGGCCCGGACTCGGAGCTGCGTCCTCCCCCCATTGGCCCTGCCCTTGTCTGTGGGGTGAGCCCAACGTGAGGGACAGGACGACAGCCTGGGGGATCTGTGGGGCAGGCCCAGTGTGAGTCCATGGTACATTGTGGGCACAGCCAGGGCCTGACCCCCTGCAGCCAGGACACGTCCCCTGCTCCCCCCCATGAAGCTACAGCTTGTGCCCCAAACACCCCCCCCCCCATTCTCCTCCTCTCCCACCTGCCCTGGGGGCTCCTGCAGGCCCAGTGTGCTGAGTCCCCCATCGCCCCTCACACCCTCCCCCTCTTGTTTCCTTCCCTACCCCTCATGCCCAGCCCTGCCCCCTTTTTCTGCTCACAGCCCCCTCCAGCTCTGCTCCTCCTGGGCCCCTTCCCTGCAGTCCCTCCAGCCCCACTGTCCATCCCTGCCCCCTGCTCTGCCTCTCCCTCTCCTCCTCATGCTCACCCCTCCCCTCCAGCCCTGCCCCCTTCCCTCCTCCTCACTCCTGCCCCCTCCCCAGCTGCAGGGGTCCTGTCTCCCATGCGGCCGTCCTGGTGTGGTGCGCAGGGGGGTGTCCCGGTCCCGGCGGCTCTGACCCCCTGTCTCCCCACAGGCCCCGGGCACTCCCTGCGCTATTTCTACACGGGGGTGTCGGAGCCCGGCCCGGGCGTGGCCCCGTTCAGCACGGTGGGCTACGTGGACGACCAGCCGATCGAGCGCTATGACAGCGAGCGGGGCACGGCGGAGCTGCGCGCGGGCTGGATGGTGGGCAAGGTGGACCCGCAGTACTCGGAGCGCCACACCAGGATCTACCAGGGCTGGCAGGCCACCTTCCGAGTGGGCCTGGACACCCTGCGCGGGCGCTACAACCAGAGCGCGGGTGAGCGCGGGGCCCGCTGACCCCAGGTCGCAGGGAGGGGCAGCTCGAACAGGGGCCCTGAGGGTGGGGGGCTGTGAATGGGGCACTGACTGTGCAGGGGTGGGGGGAGGTGGGCATGGCAGTGTGAACGTGGGGCCTGACCGAGGGGGCCGTGCTTGTGAGGGAGGCAGGGGATTGTGGCGGACACCCAAGGGCTGCTGTGCCTGGCAGGAGGGGACAGGTACTGGGGTTAGGGCAGTGCACATGGGGGCAGGGGACCCGGGGGCCACTTGCTCACAGGAGTGAGATGGGGGGGGGCACATGGCAATGAATTGTTTGCCACCCTGCACAGTGCGGCTCCCCCAGACACCTGCACCAGCCCTGCCCCAGCTGCCTCTCCCACCCCCGGGGAACCCCCCAGCCTGGGCGGGTGTGATGTCGCGTCGGGTTCCCCCACCTCCTGCACCCCCGTAGTGGCATGACCAGACTCCCCCAGCCAGTAGATCAGAGGGAGTTTATTGCTTCTCCAGGATACAGCCCAGCACAGATGTCATCTGGTTACAGGAACTGGGGCTAGGAGGCCTCAGGCCCCCCCTTGAGATGGGGGGGTGGCTGGGCCCTACAATCCCAGCCCCTTCTCCCCTGCTTCCCAGACAGAAACTAAATACTCCTCCAGCCCTGCCCCCAGCCAGGGGTTGGACCCACCTTCCTCCCTTTGTCTCTCCCTGGGTGGCGACCTGTCAGGCAAGGGGCTCCCAACCTGTCTAGTGACTCGTCCCCTGTCCTGCTGGGCCGTGCCGCAAACAGCCGCCAGTGGAGTCACCCACTGCCCGCGGCCAGCAACCAGCAAGGCCCCCCCACTACGCCACAGCGGGTTACTTCCCACCCGAGCCGCCCCTCGGCCCCGCTGCCCCCCCCCCCCAGTCAGAGCCCCACCTGGGACCCTGCGCAGAGGGGCCGTGTCTGCTGCCGGGACAGAGATGCTGTCGCACCCCATGGTGCAGGGGCCTCTGAGCCTCTGGGCTCCACTCACAGACCCTGAGGGGCAGGGAACCCCAAATCACCAGGCCCCCACAGGCACTGGGGTGTGTAGGGGGCTGAGGACCACTGACCCACATTGCAAACCCTGCGTGGAATGGGCCCTTCCAGCCAGGGCGTGGGGCACCCCCCAGTCACCCCCTGCAGGCCAGTGTGCAGCGGCGGTCAAAAAGGCAAATAGGATGCTAGGAATTATTAAGAAAGGGATAGAAAATAAGACCCAGAATATCTTACTGCCCCTGTATAAAACTATGGTACGCCCACATCTTGAATACTGTGTACAGATGTGGTCTCCTCACCTCAAAAAAGGTATTTTGGCCTTGGAAAGGGTTCAGAAAAGGGCAACTAAAATGATTAGGGGTTTGGAACGGGTCCCATATGAGGAGAGGTTAAAGCGACTGGGACTTTTCAGCTTAGAAAAGAGGAGACTGAGGGGGGATATGATAGAGGTCTATAAAATCATGAGTGGTGTGGAGAGGGTGAATAAAGAGAAGTTATTTATTAGTTCCCTAAATAGAAGAACTAGAGGACACCAAATGAAATTAATGGGTAGCAGGTTTAAAACTAATAAAAGAAAGTTCTTCTTCACACAGCGTGTAGTCAGCCTGTGGAACTCCCTGCCAGAGGAGGCTGTGAAGGCTAGAACTATAACAGAGTTTAAAGAGAAGCTAGATAATTTCATGGAGGTTAGGTCCATAAAAGGCTATTAGCCAGGGGATAAAATGGTGTCCTTGGCCTCTGTTTGTCAGAGGCTGGAGAGGGATGGCAGGAGACAAATCGCTTGATCATTGTCTTTGGTCCACCCTCTCTGGGGCACCTGGTGCTGGCCACTGTCGGCAGACAGGATACTGGGCTAGATGGACCTTTGGTCTGACCCAGTACGGCCGTTCTTATGTAAAAGAAAGAAGAGGCTGAGAGCGAGGCTGTTAAGGTATCGTACGTTACATGCATCGAATCTCCCAGTTCTCAATACAGGCTCTAGCAGAGGTGTTATAGCTGGTGGCTTAACAGTCTCTGGTGCACATCCTATGTCAGGACGGGTCCACGGTTCTTCCCGGCTCGTGGTTCCCTGCCAGGCTGCATCTGGGATCAGGAGCTGAACTCAAGACCAGATGGAGGGTGCCACATGGCACTTATAGACCTCCCCTGGTGTCTTCCTGGCCAGAGCAGGTCACTGCAGGTCACACGGTCCAGTGACCTACCCCTGTGCCCCATGCTGGTAGCCTTCGGCCCTGGCTGGTGTGCAGGTATCAGTCCCATTCCTGAGGTGTCCTGGCACCTAGAGCCTCGTTGTCCCCTTGCTAATTAGCACAGCCATTGGCTGAGCATTCCTCGCCGCTTGCTCTGCCACAGACAGAGAATTCTCCAGCATCCCTCCAGTCGGCGGAGCTTTTCCCTTAGCAGGGAGCCCCGGAGCGGTGCCGCTATATGGGGCAATCTGCACTCAGCTGGCCACCCGCCCCCTCGGCTCCTCCTTCCTGCCGGGCCGCTCCGTGGAACGCGCTTTGCTCTTGCCTGTCAGCACTTGGCTGCAGGGGTCTCCGTGCGTCGTGCCTCTCAGCGGTGTGTTCGCTGTCCGTGTTGTGCTCAGTTAGAAGTGGCAGAGGCCAGAGGCCTGCGCCCTGCGGGGACCCGCCCGCAGCCTGTCGGACGTGCCTGGGAGGGGCCCACTTGTCGGAGGCCTGTGAGAGCAGCCAGGCCTCGAGCCGCACGCCAGGCAGGGGAGGGAGCCGCGCTTGACGATTGTCCTGATGGAAGCACCTCACGTCCGGCACCGGCGCCCGATCCAGCACCAGCAACCCAGAGCGCAGCGGCCTCGGTGGGGGAGGCACCGGCCCCTCTCGCCTCCCCGGCCCCGCGCAGGCCTGGGCACCAGAGGAGGAGACTGGGCCAGGAGAGGTCTCCCTCGCGGCCCCTGCCCTCCGTGCGCTCTCAGGTGGGACGCACAGCACTGATGGGCTCAGCCCCAGGGCCTTCGCGGCCGGATCAGCAGTGCTTGAGTCCGTCGGTGAGGCCAGCCCAGCGGGGGGCTTTCCGGAGCCCTCCCTTCCGGATCCCTGCAAGGCAGCAAGGGGACTGACTGAGCCGAGCTCTTCCCCGCCCCCCGCGCTGGACCTGGGTGAGGTGCTTGGCGGCTCGCTCACTCCTTTGCTGTCCATGGACCTAAAGCCCCATCAGCACCTCCCAGACTCTGGGCCAGGCGACAAGGGAGTCCAGGCGGGGTGGAGGGTTCGGACCCCGCGGCCGATGTCCTGCACCGACACCCCTAGCAGAGGGGCCCTGCCGTCTGTAGGCGCTGTCAGCCCCGCAGGACACCCGAGCGCCCCTCTGGCGGCCCTACCCCTCGTGCGGGGAGGGGCACGGGAGGCACAGCGAGCCGCCCTCCTGCTCGACACTGTCGACATAACGGTTCATGTTTGGCTGCAAACTGTTGTTGTTCCGCCATCACGCGGCTGTGTGGCCGTAGCTGAGCAACCTTCTCCAGCACCTCCCAGGCCACGTCTGCCCTCGGCCCCGGGCCGTAACACAAGGGGCCGCGTGCGCCCGTACGGCCCTCCACGTGGCAGACACAGGCCTCTGGCCAACCTAATGGCCTGGAGCAGGGCGGAGGATCATCCGTTCGATGGGCCAGGCCTCTGCCGGCGAGACTGAGGGTCTGACACGCTGAGACCCTCGCACGGCCCTTAGGGCTCTCGGCAGGGACGTCCCCAACCAGCGCCGGCTACAGCCCTCGCCCCACACCCAGAGCCCTGGAGACAGGCGCACGGGCCCTTGGGCTACAGGCAGAGACACAGGCCGCAGCGACACCTGACTTGGGCCAACCAGCCGCCTGCCTCCGCTGCAGTTAAGAGGGTTTGGTCAGGGGCTGGGCCGCACCCTGAACTGCAGCCTGCAACTTACCCAGCGCCGCCGGCCTTTGTACCATCCATGGGCTGGTGCAACGTCGGCGCCGTGGGTCCTAGAGAGCCTCACGCTAGGTGGAGATTCACCTGCCGCCTCTCTCTTCTGGCCCCAGAACTTCCTGGCGGGTTGGCTAGGCGGGTCCTTCACCAGCCACGAGTGGCCCCCCAGGAGGACATGGCCTCCGAGTCTCCTGCAAGTGGGTTCCCCATCTGGGCCCGTTGTCCCCTGGTGGGACAGGACATGCCGAGGTTCGAGTGCTTGCTCGCACCCATTCCTATTAGGTGTGTGCATTGTTTGCATGGGGCGCCGGAGAGTTTTCCCTCAGTGCTACCGCCGGGCCAGCCGGGGAGCCCCTAGGGGGCCGCTATAGCGGGGGGTATATACCCCCACTGGGGCCCCCCCCCCAGTTCCTTCGTACCACCCGTGGGGGTTGTTGGAGCCCCCCCTCGCTTGTCTGAGCGATCCCAGCAGTGGCCGTGGTTCTGGGTTAGTTACCAAACCCTTGTTGGGCTCCTCATCGGTTACCCGGGCTGGACAGTTGCTCGTACGAGGGTTGGGTGGATTCGAGTTAGCGGGCGGGTTGGCGCTTGTCCGCTGCGTCCCCGTCCCCGTCCCCTCCCATTAGCGGGGCATGATGGGCTCTCGGCTTCCAGCCCCGCCCTGCCCACGCGAAGCCCCACGAGGACACATGCCGGTCCTGCTGGAAGCATCAGGGTGAGGACCCTCCCCCCCGTGCATTGCAAACCCCTGACCCAGCACCAGAGGGACTTGCGACTGAACTTACTCCTGGTGGAGTTGGCGCTTTGCCCGGCACCAGGGTCCCCATGTGCACCGCCTTCGATGCGGGCGGCTCCGGGCTTGGCAGAGGCCTCGTCGACTTAGAGGTGCCCTGCGGCACCGGTCACAGTCCCTGGCGCCGCACAAGAAGAGGGCAGAGAGGGGCAGATCCTTATCTCACCGTGCACCCGCCCATTGGGGCACCCGCTGCATCCCGCCAGCGAGGGCCGTGGCTCCAGGGCTGGGTTGAGGCCAGTTGAGTGCACCCAAGAGCCGGCCTGCGGAGGAGCCAGCACCGGGGGAGAGGCCTCTACACCGGACACGTTCGACACGGTGCGGGAGCTCGTTGACATGAGAGTGGACTCGCCCTTCCCGCCTAGAGCGCCAGGACTTATCTTGAGCTCACGCCCCATTGCAGCACCGGATCAGGGCAGACCGGCACCGCCCACCCACCGGTGCCCTGGCCAGTGATTGGTGCCCTGGCGCGCCTGTCGACCCAGCAGCATCGGGCCTCTCGGTGCCAGTGGCCCCTCTCGGGTCATGGGGGAATTCATTGCCCAGCACGCCAATCCTGGCGGCCCGGCCCACGGCACCGGGACATCTGAGCCTACCCCTCTCCTACAGCACCAGGGCAAACCGGCATCCATGGCCCGGCCTGCGGGGGAGCTGCCCTGGCCAGAACCCTGCTATTTGTCCAACTCCGACATGGAGTCAGTGTGGGCCAGGGCACCGGCATCTCGCCCCCAGTCTCAACGCCGCTCGGGATCTCACCATCGCTCTGCATCCCGGCACCGCAACCACCAGGGCAGCATCTCACGCTGGACACGCTCCTGGCCGCCGGCCGGCCGCCCCCCGCCCCCCCTTGCCAACCACCGGATCGGTGGCCCTTTTGGACCCCACGGGCCTCTCACCAGCCCAGGGGGCTGCCCCTCTGACGTCCTCCCCTGACGAGGCGCTTGGGTTTCCTCCGCCTCGGCGCGTGCTACAGACTGCCGGCCCATCAGGAGCGGCTCAGGGGGCTGGCCCGGAGCCTGGGGTCCAGCTGGAGCGGGCGTCAGAGGGCTCTGACCCTGAGAGAGGCATCTTCAGGGGGGAGGCGCCGTCCCGAGCGGCTCTGCCCCTACACACAGCGGTGGGCAAGCCGAGCAGGACCCTCTGCAGATGCTGGCGTCCAGAGCAGCAGAACGTCAGCCCCGAGGCGGGGCAGGAGTCTCCCTTCGCACCCTCCACTGGGCTCAGTTGTGATGTAGGCGATGGACCACCATGAGCGCCGGGGGCAGCCGGCCCCCACCCCTAAAACAGGGAGGTGAAATGGTCCGATCTCAGGCCGCCGGGGGCTGCCAGCCAGCAGGTGCCTTTAACCCTGCGCGGCTCTGGACGAGCCGGCTGACCGCCTGCCAGGGGAATCCAAGCAGGGGCGTCAGGCGGCGGCGGAGGGGGGCAGGGTTAGCCACCGGGCCAGCTGGGGAGCCCCTGGCTATAGCAGTGCGTATACACAACACCCCCCCCCCAGTTCCTTCTCGCTGGAGGCGGGCGGGTTGGAGAGGATGCGAGCAACCTGCCCAAGACGAGTCTCAGGCCAGTCGCCAGTTTGCTGCAGGGAGCGCTTGCTCAGGTCCATCCCATGCTGGGGGCTCTCATTTAGCCTCCGTTTTAGTGGTGGGGGCCAGCTGCCCCGGTCGTCCATCCCATGCACCACGACCGAGCGCGGGGGTGGGTGGGAAGGGAGGCCTCCTGCCCCGCCCGGGGGCTGACGTGCTGCTGCTCCACCCGCTTGTCAGTGGGCCGGATGGATGCCGGCGTCTGCAGAGGGGCTTGCTCAGCTTGCCCAGCGCTGTGTGCAGGGGCAGAGCCGCTCGGGACGGCGCCTCCGCACTGAGGATGCCCGCCATGGGGCCAGAGCTCTGACGCCCGCTCCAGCTGGCCCCCAGGCTCCGGGCCAGCCTCCTGAGCCGCTCACGGTGGGGCGGGAGTGCGTGGCAGGCGCGGAGGTGGAGGACAGCCTGAGCGCCTTGTCAGGGGAGGACGTCATGGGGGGGCAGCCCCCTGGGCCTGGCGGTACCTTTTGGAGCCTGTGGGCGTATCTGGTCATCTTTTCCCCGGGTGAGGTCGGGCTGTGCCCCCCCACCCCTCCCCCCGCTGTGTTCCTGCCCAAGGGGGCGTCTTTCTTCTACTTCCACCGAGATATTTCTCCCGGTGTTGGATGCCAGCCCCTGCCCCCCCCCCCCCAGTGGCAGCAGGCTCTTCACACCCTGGATGTCAGGTGGGCGTCGGCCTTTTATTTGGGTGGGGCCAGGCCCCCCTGTCAGTCGTTCCCCCCCCCCCCCCCCCCGGTTGGTCGCAGGGCTGGATGGGATGCAGGGCCAGCCAGCTTTGGCCCCCGGCGGAGCCCCACGCTCTTGTGCCACAGGCCAGGGGATGCCACAGTGGGTAGGGCGTGGCTCAGCCCACTGCTCGGCAGGCCCCGGCCCCGCCCGGGGGGGCTGGCTTGGGAGCCCCCGGCGTGGGACGGACCTGAGCAGGCGCTCGCCTCGGCAAACCGGTGACCGGCCTGGGACTGGTCTGGGGGAGGGTGCTCACGTCCTCTCCAACCCGCCTGCCTGCCCTTCTCGGGGCGTGCTGGTGAGAAGGAAGTGGGGGGGCATATACACCGCTATAGCAGCCCCCCCAGGGGTACCCCCGAGAGAAACTCTCCAGCAACCCCTGCCCACGGTGCACAGACCAACGGTTTCCTGTTCCCGTGGGCGGGGGGCGCTCCCTGGGAGGCAACTCCTCACCTGCCGGCCCATGGGGGCTCCTGTGGGTTCAGGGCGTCCCTGCTCCTCACGGCGCTAGACTGGCCCAGGCAGCCCCAGTCCGTATCCCCCCCCCGAGCCTGTCCCACCAGAGACCCGTCGCCCTCCGGCTGCACCCGACCTCATTGCGTGGGCCTTGGGCGGGGTCTGATCCCCCCGCCCCCCCCCCCCCGACCTGTGGCCTCTGCACCTCAGGGCGTGGTGGCTCCGTGGCCCACAGGGCACAGCTGCAGCGGGTGCAGGGGCCTTGCTGGGGAGCAGGAAACCCCCCTCTCGGGCCCCTCCCCTGGCCACGGGGACACGTCTCTGGCTGGGCTGCCCAAGGGGTGTTGCCCAGGGAGGCCCAGACCCCGCGGGCCCTGGACAGTCTCCTGGGGCTTGGGCTGCAGGTCCCCTCCCCCTCCGCGAGGGTGCCCCGGCGGCATCTGCGCTTCCCCTGGGCTCCCGGGCAGGCTGGCTCGGCGGGTCCCACGGCGCGCGGGTCCCTGGAAGGGTGGGGCCGGCTTCACCCACATGTCCGCCAGTCCCTCCCCCCGCGGGACCTCAGCCTGGCCCAGCCCACGGGGCCCTTCGAGCCCTGGGGACACGCTCCCTGCCGCCCCTCCCTTGGCAGGTGGCTGTCACCTGGGCCAGGCGCGGGGCCGTGGTTTTCCTGGCTGCCAGGAGCGCTCTGGCCTTGGGTCTGGGCAGAACAGAGCCCTGCGGCTCCTGGGAGTGACCAGGGGGAGGCTGCCGGCAGCCGGGCTCTGCACCGAGGGTCTCCTGGCGGATCACGGCCTGTACCCAGGAGTGTTACAGACCGGCTGGGCCGGCGCCAGCCCCTCCTCTCACGGCCCACTCCACAGGGCCCAGGCCACCTCTGTCCCATCCGTGGCCCAGGTCCCAGACACCTGCAGGGCAGCCACGCGGCCCTCGCTTCCGGGCGCTGGGCCAGCAGGTGAGGGAGGTCGTAGCCCTGGGCAGGGCTGTCCCCCGATCGGTGGCAGGTTAGAGCTCTGCCCCGCCGCGTGGGGGTCCCCGACACGCAGGCACGTGAGCGAGCCCTTGGAGAAACGGTGACGTCCCTCGCGGCTGCTGTTCTGGGAGACCTTGCTCACGGCCGTTCCAAACCCGCCCCCCTTCCTCGGAGCCGTCCGGCCGCAGGGAAGCAAGGGGCGGGGGCCGGCAGGGGTCCAGATTAGCTCACATAGGCACCAAGGGGGAAACTTCCGACGACGTGTGCAACACAGCATGTGCCCCGGCATGGGCTGGCCCCGGGACCCCCGTGCCCACAGGGGCTGGAGCAGGCCCCAGAGCTCCCCCCAGCCAGCCCCTCTGGTTCCAAGCCCAGGGGCTCTGTGGGGCCAAGACTGCTCCGTGCCGGGGATTCCTAGCGCCCCACGGCCACTGCCCCGCTGGGGATTCCCTGCTGTCGGCCTGCCGCCCCTCAGCCAGCTCCTCCCCGCCATGGGTAGGTGGGGCTGGACTGGGGGAAGCGTCAGTGGCGCAGGGTGCCTGGGGCCAGGGGAGCTGGGCTGAGTGGGGCGGAGGTGGCAGTAGCTGCAGGGGGTGGGGCAGGGTTGTGAGGGGTGTTGCTGGGTCACTGGGGATGGAGCAGGAAGCACTAGGACCAGAGTGGGACCCCCCCCCTTTCCAGTCCCTTGCTGAGGCTGATGGGGCAGCCCTGGGTCCCCCTCCTGCTTGGTGGGGTGTTGCCCATGGGAGGGTGCAGCTTGCTGGGGTGAGGAGCAGCAGGGGGAACTGGGGACAGGAGCCGAGGGGGCCCCAGGCAGCAGGGACCCCAGGCTCCATAGTCGGGCACAAGCGGGTCTCCAGGAGTGAGGGGGGGAGGGGTCCCCTGGTGGCTGCGCAGCCCCTGCTGTTGGGGATGTGGGGACACTGGACACAGTAAGGTGCAGGCTTTGTTATTTGGGGGGGTGTTACTGCTGCTGATCCCCGGCAGCTTTGTGGGGCCCCGTCCCCACCCTGGGGTGACCCCGGCGTGTGTCTGTTCCAGGGCTCCACGTTTTGCAGTACAAGTACGGCTGTGAGCTGCGGGAGGACAACAGCACCGGGGGCTTCCGGCAGTACGGCTACGACGGGCAGGACTTCCTCAGCTACGACACAAGCACCCACACCTGGGTGGCGCCCGCCAGAGAGGCCGAGCTCACCGAGCGCCGCTGGAACGAGGACAAGGCCTCTCTCCAGCGGTGGAAAGCCTACCTGGAGCAGACCTGCGTCGAGTCGCTGCGGAAGTACCTGGAGTACGGGAAGGAGACGCTGCAGAGGACGGGTGAGGGGGGCGGGAAAGGGGGAAGGGTCAGTCACCCCCCGTCCATAGGCAGCCCCGAGGGGGATTCTGTGTCCAGCAGGCTGGGTTGGCCCTGCTTTTGCCTCACAGTCCCTGCCTGCGCTGCCTGAGTCATGCTGTCAGTGGCAAGGTGTTTGGTTTTTCTCCCCCTCTAACTCTGTCTCCTCCGCACCCCCCCCAGAGCACCCGCGGGTGCAGGTGAGTGACCGGCCAAGCCAGGACGGTCTCACCACCCTCTCCTGCCGGGTGCACGGCTTCTACCCCCGCGACGTCGCTGTGGTGTGGCTGAAGGACGGGGAGCCGAGGCCCGAGGAGACGCTCCATGGGGGGGTGGTGCCCAGCGGGGACGGGACCTTCCAGACCCGGGCCACCATCGACATCGACCCCAGCAAGGGGACCAACTACGCCTGCTGTGTGCAGCATGCCAGCCTGGCGGAGGATCTGTGCGTGGACTGGGGTAAGGGGGCTGGCCCGGGGGTGGGGGACTGTCGGGCATTAATGGGGGCAGGGGTCTGACCCTGTGGTGAGGTGGGGCTGCTGTGGGGGGCAGGGTGAGTGTCCATGTAATGGGGTGGGTTTGGGGTCCCCTGCTCACTGGCCCGTTCCCGTTTCAGCGCCCAAGTCCAACGTGCCGCTGATCGTGGGGGTCATTGTCGGGGTTCTGCTGCTGGTCGCTGCCATCACTGGAGCCGTCGTCTTCCTCAGTAAGTGCCGGGAAGGGTCCTGGGGGGTCTGTGTCAGGCCATGTGAACAGCCCATCCCCCTAGCGCCTGGGCTGGGAGATCCCTGGACAGGTCTGGACCAGATGCACCCCTGCCTGGGAATCCCCCTGCTGGGAGCCACTGCGGGGCCAGCCCCACCGGCAGCGGGAAATCCAGGGGTGGTTCCGACAGAGCCGGTCTCCCCCCCGGGATGGGGGTATCTGGGGTCTCTGAGGCAGCCCCAGGGCCCCAGGCATCGGTGCTGGGCTGCAGACTCGGCTCAGAGCCGTCCCCGGCCCCGGGAGCCGCCGGGCTCACTGACCTTCCCTCTCTCTGCAGGGAGGAAGACGGGTACAGAGCAGCTGCAGGTGAGTGCTGAGTCCTCCCCATCCCTGTCGCTGTGGGCCCCGGGACATGGCTGCCTGGGGTGGGGACTGGGCACCCCCCTCACCCTTGGAGGCTGGGGCGCTGCCACAGTGGGGCCTGGCCAGCGACGCTGGGCTGGGCTGGGCTGGGCTGTGCCCAGGGCTCTGGGTGGGTGGCCCATCCCCGTGGTGTCTGGGTACAAGGCAAACAACTGGCTTGGATTCACTGGGGTAGGGTGGGGAGGTGGGTGGGGGGACCCTGCATCCCAGGCGCTGACCCGGCTCCTTCTCCCCACAGCTTACGAATGCTCTGCCAGTGCCGGTAGGCGGTAGAGGGGACGCTGCCTAGATCTGGTCTGTGGTCTCTCGGGGCTCTCTTGGAGGCTGTGGTGTGACTCAAAGACAACCCAGCACACCGAGAGCCACAAGGCAGTCACCACTGCGGGAGCAGGAGACCTGTCTGGACACCACCCTGGCGCTGCCGGGCTCCTAAACCCACCGTGCGCCAGCTGTGCAAACCAAACCCGCGTGATGGTCACAACTGGACAAATCCCTCAGCGCTGACGGCTCCAGGTCCTGAGTTCGGATAACGGTTGTGACAGACCCCACCCCCCCACTTTATGAAACGGGCTTATGGACGTGAACGCCCGTAGCTCAGCGGTGCCATGAGCGAACGATTGCGTGTAACCCGCCGCTCGGCACGTCATGAGCCGCTGGGTCTGTTTATCCTGCTCTGATGTGGGTGTCACTGTGTGTGACACTACACATGTGGAGTGGGGACACTGTGGGTTTCAGTGTGTGGAGGGGAGACATGGAGGGTGTCACTGCGGATATCCTGATGAGCAACTGTTAATCTCATTTCAATGAAACGGGGCACGGCATCCCAATAGGCCAGTCCCTCCCCTCTCCCCCAAAACCGCTCAGAGCTGAGGCGTGGGACTGACCATGTCGGACGTGGGTCTGAGCCCGTGTCCGGGGGCAGGGACCGTGGTCGGGTACAGACCTGCCCCCTCTGGTGCGGCTGAGGAACCCCCCGCCTGGGGCAGTG
This sequence comes from Pelochelys cantorii, assembly GCA_032595735.1. Taxonomy (NCBI): domain Eukaryota; kingdom Metazoa; phylum Chordata; order Testudines; family Trionychidae; genus Pelochelys; species Pelochelys cantorii. The sequence goes on from CM064345.1 coordinate 14,528,172, forward strand.
TGATGTAGTGGGGGCTGTCTGCTCTGTAACCCAGTGTGGTATGGGGGGGGCCTTGCTGGTGGCTGGGCTTGGGCAGTGGGTGACTCCACTGACGGTAGCACGGCCCAGCAGGGCAAGGGATGAGTCGCTAGGCAAGGGGCTCCCAACCTGTCTGACCCGTCGCTTCCCAGGGAGAGACAAAGGGAGGAGGGTGGGGTCCAACCCCTGGCTGGGGGCAGGGCTGGAAGAGAGTTTTTAGGTTTCTGTCTGGAATCATGGAGGAAGCAGCCTAAGGAAGGGGCTGGGATTTAGGGGCCCAGTCTCCCCCATCTCAAGGGGGCTGAGGCATCCTAGGCCTGCCCTGTAACCAGATGACATCTGTGCTGTGCTGTATCCTGGAGAAGCAATAAACTCCCTCTGTGCTACTGGCTGGCGGAGTCTGGTCGTGCCACTACGGGGGTGCCAGAGGCAGGGGACCCTGACGCCCCGTCACAGACATTCCCGCTGACATCTGCCTGTCCTTGGGATTTGAACACTGGGGCGGTGCTGGGCTTGTGTTGGGGCGGCTGGGTCACAGCCCAGAGAGGGCCCCCCCCACTCACACGGACTCTGGTTTCTAGCTCTCACAGATTCTGGTCCCCTCTGGGCTTGGGCTGTAATAACAGAGCTGTGGGGCTGAGAAGCAGCGCAAAGGGTTTGGGTGCAGCTGCCCCATGGACACTGGTGTTGAGGGGGGGGGGGAGTCAGTGCTGGTTCTGGGGGCATGTAACCCTTCTCTTGGGGGGGGAGGGCCCTGCTCTTGGGGGGGGGAGGGCCCTGGGGCACAGACCCCTTCCCCTCCCCCAGCCTTGAGCTCCTTCTGGTCCTGTCATGCCATGGATCTACACCAGGGTCAACAGTGCCCCATGCTCAGGGACCAGGTGGGGGGTGACGTGGGAGGGACTGGCAAGGGGGTGAAGTGTAGGGGGGCCCATGAGGCGGGGTGAAGTGTATGGGCTGCAGCAGGCCCGGCCCCCTGGTGGGCGCTTGCAGGGAGGGGCACGGAGCTATGTGGGGCAAGGCGCAGAGTGAGCCTCCCACCCCCACCGCTGCCTAGCATGGGCCCTGCTAACCCATGACTCTGCCCCGTTGTGGGGGGCAGCCAATGGGGAGCCAGGGCAGGGCTGGCACAAGGTGGGAGCATGCACCCAGCCATTGGACCCCTAATGGGCAGGATAGAGAGTGGGATGGGGGCAGGGTGACAGGAACACGCCCTCCCCCTAGGTACCCCCTGGGTACCATCCCCAGCCTCTGGGGCATCCCCTCTCCCACCCTGTCCTGCTGGCCCAGGTTCTCCTGTGCTGGTGCACAGTGGGGTTGGGGGGGGGGGGGGTGTGTACGGAGCAAGCTCAGACGGTCTCGGGCGCCGGGTTCGCCTGTACATTTAGAAACCCCATGAGTGGCCCGAGACAAGTATCTTGGTAGCATCAGGAGCGCTGGTGGCACAGCCACTTCCCCCGGGGAGCGTGGAGAAAGGGGGACCCCGGCAGACACAGCAGGAGGCAGGGGAGGAGGGCAGTGCCTGGGGGTTGCAGGGCCAGCGCTAAAGAGGGGTGGGAAGTGCCCCACACGCAGGGTCTGATGGCCACGGGAGCTGACTACCGTGCCCCGGTGTGGTGGGGCGGGCCGCTCTGTCAACAGGGGCTCCAAGAACTCCTTGGGGCCAGCTGGGGTCTGGGTGCCGAGGGGCTGCAGGCCTGTCCTGAGGGGCCCGGGGCCGGCTGGGCCAGGCTGGGCGGGGGAAGCTCCTTAGACCAGCTGTTGGGAGATTCCCTGGGGCTGGTTTCTCCGGCGCGTGGCGCGTGGCTGGTGAGGTCTGCGCTCTGCCGTCCCCTGCGCACCGGGGGCCCGAGCTGGCTGGACAACAGGCACCTCAGGTGTCGTTCCAAAGGGTCCTGACTCCCAACCCCTCACTGGGCTCTGCCCCTGGCCCCTCGCGCCAGCTCTGCCCCCTCCCTGCCCCCTCGCACTGGCTGTGACAGTGCACCAGGGAGCCCCCGACCCTGCCCCCCGCCCCCGTCCGCAGCCAGAGGGGCTCTCTGCCGGCCGGTCTAGTGGAAGGTTCGTTGGTTCCCAGAGCCACGGCCGATGGTCGCACAGGAGCCAGGACAGAGCCTAGTTCATCTCGGGGGAAGGGGCTCCCGGGCCCTGAACCCTCCTGTGCGGGACTTAGTCTGCTCCCTCCATGCTTCCCCCAGCCAAGCCTGCCCCACTGCCAGCCCTGCCCCCCAGCCAGGGGCCGTCCCCTCCTCCCCTGGGAAGAGCCTTGTTACCTGCCCAGGCTGGGACGAGGTGTCTGGGCCAATCCACAAGTGGGGGAGTCAGTGGGAATCACATCACACCTGGGCGGGGACACCGGGTACAGAGCAGACAGCCCCCCACATCACACCCACTCTGCCCCTCCCTGCTGCCCGGCCCCAGCCAGCCGCATTTACACCCGGGTATATTCTGCGCTTAGCTCTGTGCCGTGGGGCTGCTGGGCTGGGGTTGCTGCCTGGCCAGCCCTGGCCTGTGGGGGGCGCTCTCGCTCCAGCCCTGCGGCCCCGATGGGAGGGAGGGGGCAGGTGGCAGGCATGACGCTCAGGCCCCAGGGCAGGGTCAGACCAAGCGCCGTGGGCCCCCCCCATAAACGAGGGACGTGAGATGTCGGCTCATTGAACAGTCGAGTAACCTCGTGAATTCGTATCGGTTACTGGACTAGTCCATCGTCGCGGGGGCGGGGGCGGGGGGCAGCAGCCTGTGGTCCCCTCCAGGATGCCCCCAGCTGCGCCGCGCTGCCGCCTCTGTATCAGTGGGGGGGGGCAGCCCCTGTTTGGGGGGCTCTGAGCCCATTGCCCCGTCGCCCATTCCCAGCCCTGGACACACACAGGCCAGGGACCCAGCCCTGCCCAGCCTGGCTACCGGCCATCGATGGACCCGTCCTCTCCGAGCTCCTTCCGCCCCCGTGACCGGCTCCAGCCCCCCCCCCCCCGGCTGACCCGGCTGACCCGGCCCGGGTGATTTCTCGGAAACGGGGCAGGACCCGGCGGAGGCCGGCAGGGGGTGTCGGCGTCTCGTGCAGCGAGCCGGGCGCGGTGCCAGCTCCAGCCGGGCGCGGTGCCAGCTGGGACTCTCCAGTGACTCAGCCCAGGCTGGGTAACCGGCCGGCAGCCACGGGGCGTGTGGGGCAAAGGCCTTGCCACGGAGCTGGGGGGCTGCGGCCCTGCCAGCCTCCCTCTAGGGCCGGGCCTGGGCACCTGGGTCTGTCCCGGCTCTGGGAGCAGAGTGGGGGCTAGTGGTTAGAGCAGGGGGGCTGGGAGCCAGGACTCCTGGGTTCCCTCCTGGCACTGGGAGGGGAGTGGGGACTAGTGGTTAGAGCAGGGGGACTGGGAGCCAGGACTCCTGGGTTCCCTCCTGGCACTGGGAGGGGAGTGGGGACTAGTGGTTAGAGCTCGGGGGCTGGAGGTCAGGACTGGGCTCTGTTCCCAGTTCAGCACCTCCCTGATTTCCCCCCGTCTGGGCTGGGAACCCGCGTGTGTCCCAGCCCAGGTCCCCTGTTGGAAAATGGGGTAATAACCCTTCCCTCCTCTGGTCCCCTGGGCCACTCAGAGCAGCCCCCCCATAGCGACAGGCCCAGGCTCCCCGCAGACTCGGGTATCGCGAGTCACACTCCAGGCAGCCCCCCTCGAGCGATGGAGTCGGGCTCCCCGCCCAGTGACAGCATCCGTCACCTGGGGCAGCCCCCCACCCCGCCCTGCCCCCAGCAGTGGGCTCCGGCCCCGGCCAGAAGTAGCGCAGTCCCACAGGGAGCAGTTCCACAGTCTACAGGAAAAACAGCTCGTGGTCTGGCAGCACGTTCCAGACGGACAGGACACGGAGACGGGCTCGTGGGCTTTGCTGGGCACGGCAGCGTCCTCACGTGACTGGAGTTTGCAGCGCAAGACACGGCGACGGTCCGACCCGAACAGCTGAGCTCGCCCGGTTCTATAGGCCCAGGGGTGGCTGCCAGGGGTCAGGTTCCTGGCCCAGGGCTCCAGCTGGGGATGACCCCGCACGGGGTGCAGCCCACAAATCGCTGCCTGTCTCTGGCTTGCAGCCCCGAGCTCTGCCGCTTTTGCAGGAGTTTTACAGCACGTTAGTATTTTTTACACCCAAAAATGTCATCGCCCGCCCGGATACCATTAAGTTGCTTAAGCAAATGTGTTGCAATGGTAGAAAAAAATTGTATGTCTGAAAATTAGGTACGGGGGTACTGATAATTTTTTTAAAAGGGGGTACTCTGAGAAACACTGCTCTAGCTAGATTGAGCGTGTGGATTGTGCATGGCCTGTCGAATTGTGTGCCCACGTCCTTGTGTTAGTTGTTTCTCTTCATCCTTTGTCTTCATCCTTTGACCTGGTTTACCCCTTTGCTTGGACTCCTGGGTCCTTAGACCATTGAGGACAGCCAGGGTGGTCTCTTGCCACAACTTCCAGTTTTTTCTACCCAGTGGGGAAACCCACCAGCTCTCTTGAGTTGTGTTTCCCCTGGGACGTGTTTCCCCTCTCCTGCCAGCTGCGTGAGTTTGCTACGGTCTGCCCGCTTGAAACCCATTTGTCTTTATTTTGGTGTTCGCCCACCTCCCATTGCTTAGAACCGGGGCCTCCAACCTTTTTAAGCACAAGGTCACTGTTTTGAATTTAAATGCAACCCAAAATCTACCTCACACCCAAACACTTTGGCCCCGCCTCCTTTGTGCCCCTTCTGAGGCCCCGCCCCCTGCTCATTCCGTCCTCCTTCCCCCATCCTCCCTCCCTTTCATCAGGCTGGGGCAGCGGGTTGGGGGGCCGGCTCTGGTCGTGGATGAAGGGATCTGGAGTGAGGGGGGCTCTGAGCTGAGCGTGGGGCAGGCAGTCGGGGTATAGGAGGGGTTCCAGGTGCAGGCTCTGGGAGGGTGTTTGGATGCAGGGTGCTCGGGGCTAGGGCAGAGGTTTGGGGTGCAGGAGGGGTTCATGACTGGGGCCGGGGTTTGGAATGCAGGCTCCAGCTGGGCCCTGCTTCCCTCAGGTGGCTTCTGGGTGGGGGGGCAGTGGGGCTAAGACAGACTGACCCTGCCCTGGCCCCGCACCGCTCCCCAAAGCAGCCAGCAAATCCCCCCGTCCCTGCCGTAGAGGGACCTCCTCGTACAATCAGGACGCTTCAGTGGTTTGGGTCCCACCGAGGACTTTTTCCTGGACTCGGCCTGATAATTAGTGACCGGGGTGTGGGTGGGGGAGGGGGAGCAGGGATTTCCCAGCAGGCCGTGCTGCGCTGGTTTCTGTGCCCCCGAGTTCAGTGCGGTTCTGGGGTTGGGCTTTCGGCTCCCCCAATGGAGCGATGCGCACGAGGCACGGGCGGATTTCCTGGGGGTGTCTTTCCCCTGGTCTGCTGAGCCGCTTTGGTTCAAGCACAGACTGGGAGAGTAGGGGGGAAGGTTTTGCATGAGTCTGCGTGGCTGCATGTTGCGCCCCCAGAAGGCAGGGCTGTACCAGTACAATACAAGGCAGCAAGCGCTGCCAGAGAGTCGCAGACAGAACTGCTCTTGACCCAAGGGTTTCGGAGCAGTAGCTAATACAACACGACCACACAGGGCAGCGATACAGGCTGCACGGAGTCAGTAAAGTCACAGAAATGCCACTGGCAAGGAGCAAAACTGCAGTGAACAGGGTTTTATTTTATTTATTTAAATATTTTTACTCCGCCTCTATTTAAAATATTCGAGGCAGCTCACACAAATGGTAAACACAATACAAATATAGAGAGAGGTAAGCAGGGGCTGACCTGCTGCTTGCTATCAGCCAGCTAAAAGGAGAGAGCTGCCCTGGGGGGGTGGGTATGCTCACTCCAAGGCTGTGTCTACACTGGCAGCTTCTTGCGCAAGAACTCTTCCACAAGAGAGCGTCTACACTGGCATGTGCTTTTGCGCAAGAGCATCCGTGCCAGTGTAGACACTCTCTTGCGCAAGAAAGCTCCGATGGCCATTTTAACCACAGGGCTTTCTTGCGCAAGAAATTCACGTTGCCTGTCTACACTGGCCTCTTGCACAAGAACAGTTGCGCAAAAGGGCTTATTCCTGAGCGGAAGCGTCAGAGTTCTGGCGCAAGAAGCCCTGGTTTCATACATGAGAACGTCAGCGTTCTTGCACAAGAACTCCCCGCCAGTGTAGACAGGCAGCAAGTTTTTGCACAAAAGCGGCTGCTTTGGTACAAGATCACACAAGTGTAGACACAGCCCAATTGTTTAGCTCTGCAAGATAATTAACTGTTAACTGTTGATATGTAAATACAGCTCATGCCGGGATGGGGAGGGAATCCGAGCTGTGGCTATGTAAATCCAATTCAGCCAGGGCTGATGGAGGATCAGTGTTGGAATGGAATATGGTGTATTGTAACTAATTTGGGCTGTTGCGGGGTCACGAACCATGCTACCCCCAAATGCGGGAACTGTAAAACATGACAGCAGTGCTTGCAGGAGAGACACCATCACTGTAAGAGGTCTCAGATGGACAAGCCTTCCCCTTCCAGAGTTGAGTGGACTGAGCTTGGGGGGGAGGGCTTGAGGTAGCCTGCTCATGCCTGCCAGGTGTGAGCTGTAAGAGTGGTTCAGCCTGCCTCTTTCCCCCATGTTTTAAGGGACAGACCTAAAGCAGATTCCAGCAGGAGTCTTTTTGCCAGTCCAGTGGGAGCTGGACTCGTTTGCCAGCCTAGATGGTGGCTAAAGAGTTGAAATCACTGGTTGGGCCTGGAGCGAGACCCATTGCAGCCAGTGGAGCAGCTGGTGGGAACAACTGGCAGGAGGCCAGCAGAGTGGCTGGCAGGAGCAACCAGCAGGTGGCCAGCAGAGTGGCTGGTGGGCGGGTGACTGGCAGGTGACAGGCGGCCTCCCGGGCGGGGGGGGGGTGGTTCTCATGTTTGAAAGTTCAAACAGGGTAACCCTGGGCTGGCAGCGCGTGGGAACGGCTGGCAGAGACTGGGGGCGGGGGGGGTACCCAGGCTGCAGGGCTCCCACCGGCAGTGCGAGGTGCTGGGCAGAGGGAACCAGGCCTGTGGGGGGGGAGAGTCACTGATCTGGCTCCCCAGTGCCCGGTGCCTGCCCCACAACGGGGGGGGGGGGGTGGCATGTTGGGGACCCTCTAATCCTGCATCCCGTCTGCAGCAAGATGAGACAGTAGAATAGGGAGGGTTTATTGCTTCTCCAGGATACAGCATGGCCCGGGTTCAATGTGGACATAGGAATAAGGGGGCCGGCAGCCTCAGACCCCTTGGGGTGGGGTCCACAGGCCCCCCCCACAACCCCAGTACTCAGCTCAGTCTAGTCTCTTCATGTCTTTCCCCAGCCAAAAACTGCCCAGCTCCCAGGCCCTGCCCCCCAGCCAGGTGCTGGTCTCCCCCTCCCTCCCTTTGTCTCCCCCCTCCGGGAAGAGCCTTGTTACCTGCTCAGGCTGGGCCGAGGTGTCTGAGCCAATCCACACGTGGGAGAGTCAGTGGGAATCTCACCTCACAGCGCAGCCAGGTGGGGACACCGGGGTAGAGAGCAGACAGCCCCCCACTACGGCACAGGGGGTCACTCGGGGCTAAGCACAGCCGGGTGGGAACTTACGTGGGGGCCCAGCCGGCATGGATTTGGATCCTGTGATCGGATAAGGAGCCTGGTGGCTAAGGGAGAAGCGGTGGCCGGGGGATACCCAGACTGTAGTGAGGCATTTGACACAGTCTCGCATGATCTTATCAATAAATGAAGCAGCTACAACCTAGATGGGGCGGCTGTAAGGCGGGTGCAGAACTGGCTGGATAAACATGCTCAGAGTCGTTATTAACGGTTCACAATCCTGCTGCAAGGGCAGAACAAGGGGGGTTCCGCAGGGCTCTGTTCTGGGACCGGTTCTGTTCAATACCTTCATCAGCGATTTAGATGATGGCACAGAGAGGATGCTTATGAAGTTTGCAGCTGATCCCAAGCTGGGAGGGGTTGTGAGCGCTTTGGAGGACGGGTCAGAATCCAAACGGATCTGGACACACTGGAGAAATGGTCGGAAGGTGAATAAGGACAAATGCAAAGTGCTCCGCTTGGGAAGGCCCAATCCGCGTCACACACACAGAATGGGAAGCGACTCTCTAGGAAGGAGGACGACAGAAAGGGATCAGAGTGCACCACAAGCTACATATGAGTCAGCAGTGCGACGCTGTTGCAAACAGAGCAAACATGAGTCTGGGTTTCATTCACAGGCGTGTGGTGAGCAGGACACGAGGAGTCGTTCTTCCGCTCTGCTCTGCGCTGGTCAGGCCTCAGTTGGAGTCTTGTGCCCCAGTTCTGGGCACCGCATTGCAGGAAAGACGTGGAGACATTGAGCAACAGGAATGATGACCGGTCTAGAGAACAAGAGCTGTGAGGGAAGACTGAAGGAATTGGGCTTGTTGAGTTTGGAAAGGAGCAGACCAAGAGGGGACACGAGCAGTTTTCAGGTATCTAAAAGGGTGTCACAAGGCGAAGAGGAGAAAACTGTTCCCCTTGGCCTGTGAGCATAGAAGAAGAAGCAATGGGCTTAAACTGCAGCAAGGGAGGTTGAGGTTGGACATCGGGGAAAACTTCCTGCCTGTCCAGGGGGTGAAACACTGGAATAAATTGCCCAGGGGGGTTGTGGAATCTCCATCCCTGGAGATATTGAGGATCAGGTTGCGGCGGCTGGGGCTTGAGGCACCACTGGCCCCAGCTTCAGCTGATGGACCCTCAGGGACCCCTCCAGTTCTCTGATTCCCTAAAACCCTCAGTGCAAAGAGGACCTGTGAGTGGGCGCGCGGGTCTCCTGTCTGGGGTGCAATCCAGGCGCAAATCCTGCTGGTCGTTCAGAGATGCCCTGTGAGGCGCTGGGTCTCTTGTCACGTGCCCGGAGCTACAGCGTAACCGTCTCCCTCCGTCCCTGCAGAGAGAAGGCAGACGTCAGTGACTGTAGCTCCCAGGGCAGGAACCGGCTCCCATCTGCGTCCGCAGCCCAGGAACGCGTCCCCTGGCCCGGCCCGGCCCCTGGCTCCCAGGTACGGACTCCGGTTCCCAGGCGAGAAAGCCTCCATGACGGATTTTCCCGAGACCTCAGTGCACCGGGTGCTGAGCAAGGTGGAGGCCTCGCCCCACATAAACCATTCCCCACAGCCCCTCTCTGGGTCTGGCCCCCAGCTGCTGCCAGTGGGGTCACTGGCTCACCCCCCAGAGGGGCGTTCACTGCACTGACACTGGCTCCCCTGTTGCTACTGCCCGGCGGGGGGGTCTGCAGGGCCAGCAAGTGCAGGGAAGCCCCCATCCCCCATCCCAGGCTCTTTACCTGAGCGTTTCTTCTTCCAGACGAGTACGCCAATTACCACACCCAACAGGAGAGCGGCCGTGACCCCCCCGGCCACCGCGGGAATCAGAGGGTTGTCTGGTTCTGAAATGGAACCGAGGGAACGATCAACGGGGAACCATTGCTCACACTCAGTACCTTCTCCTCCCCGCCCAGGGCCACGGCAGACCCCAGGGGTCCTGGCTCCCAGCCCCCCTGCTCTAACCACTGGGCCCCACTCCCCTCCCAGAGACGGGAGAGACCCCAGGAGTCCTGGCTCCCAGCCCCCCTGCTCTAACCACTGGGCCCCACTCCCCTCCCAGAGACGGGAGAGACCCCAGGAGTCCTGGCTCCCAGCCCCCCTGCTCTAACCACTGGGCCCCACTCCCCTCCCAGAGACGGGAGAGACCCCAGGAGTCCTGGCTCCCAGCCCCCCTGCTCTAACCACTGGGCCCCACTCCCCTCCCAGAGACGGGAGAGACCCCAGGAGTCCTGGCTCCCAGCCCCCTTGACCATGGTCTTTCACGACCTATGGAGCACGGACCCAAAGGCCAAGGTTTTCCTGCCAGGAACAGTCTCACAAGCATCAGGCATGTGCTTTGAAGGGGCTGAAAGTGAAGAGGGTGCATAGAGATAGCTGAACCCCCTTCTTGCTTTGTCTAACCCTGTTGAACCCTGAATTCTGCCTCCACTTTCAGGTTCACTCACCAGCTTCTCCTCTTGGCTGAAACAGCCGCATTAATATTGCGGGTCGAAAGGCAAACATTGGTGCGAGAAGAAAGAAGAGTGGCAGGGGCATGGCAGCAGGTGTATGATGCGAAACCCCCGTCCAGCCGGGATTTCTCGCGAGAGGTGCCTTTTAGAACCTCTGTTCACTTGGAAGTGCAAAGCGGAGAGCCAGGCATGAGCCCCAGCAAAAGAACGCGAGGGCAGAGCAACACGGCCTCCCGCACCTGAGACCATTCCAGGGTCAGCCTATACATCTGTGGTGTAGTGTCAGTCCCTTGCTGATTGCCGTGCTGGGGCTGGGGGCTAGGGGGGACCCCCGCCGGCGGCTGTCTAAGCACGGCCCAGCAGGGGGTACCTTGACGCTCCCAGGACGGTGGCCAAACCAGTCCTACAAGTCAAGGGAAGAGCCGGGACAAAGGAAGGGAGAGTTGGGGGAAGGCTCAGTCTTGGGCTGGAGCCATGAAGGAGACACACTAAAGGCGGCTGGCTGGATTTCAGGAGGAGAACAGCCTAAGCTGCGGGCCGAAAATTAGGGGTGATGGACCCCTAATCCAAGGGGTTTGGGACATCCTGGCCCTGACTCCTGTAACCACGCCACGCCTAGGCTGTGCTGTATCCTGGAGCAGCAATGAACCCGCTCTAGTCTGCGGGCTGGCGGAGTCTGTTCTTGCTGTAGATGGGGTGCAGGATCGGGGGATCCCCGCCACAACAGCTGAATGAGAAGTGCGTCAGGGGTGGAGTGTTACTGGATCCACCCTGTCCCACTCGGAGAACAGGCCCCCACACAAACTCCTTACCCCGGGGACGGAGAGCGGCTGTAACAGGCTCTCGTGCTCCACGCGACATGCATACTGGGCTTTGATGTGGGGATCAATCTCCATTGTCACCCGGGTCCGGTAGGTCCCGTCCCCATTGGGGAGGGGGCCTGCAGAGTAGGTGTCTTGCTCTCTGCTCTCCCCATTCTTCAGCCAGGCCACGGTGATGTGCCGGGGGTAGAACCCGCCGACTGTGCAGGAGAGGGTGCGGAGGCCATCGTGATCTAGATAATTTCATGGCGGTTAGGTCCATAAAAGGCTATTAGCCAGGGGATAAAATGGTGTCCCTGGCCTCTGTTTGTCAGAGGCTGGAGAGGGATGGCAGGAGACAAATCGCTTGATCGTTGTCTTCGGTCCACCCTCTCTGGGGCACCTGGTGCTGGCCACTGTCGGCAGACAGGCTACTGGGCTAGATGGACCTTTGGTCTGACCCAGTACGGCCGTTCTTATGTTCTTATGTCAAAGGGAATGTCTACACAGCAAAGTTATTTCGAAATAACGTTATTTTGAAATAACTTTCCTAGCATCTACACAAGTCAACTGCTATTTTGAAATTAATTTGAAATAGCGGAGGGCTTATTTTGAAATTGGTAAACCTCATTCCATGAGGAATAGCACCAATTTTGAAATTGCTATTTCGAAATAAGCTCTGTGTAGACACTTATTTCGAAATAGGGGGCCTCCAGCCCTTCCAGGTGCCCTGCTGGCCGCCCTGGCTACAAGGTAATTTCTGACCCGATGCCCTGCTGGAACCAGTTCCGGCTGGCCTTAAATGCAATTCAGTGTGGACGCGCTATTTCGAAATGCATTTTGCTTGCAGATGCGTTATTTCGAAATAAGATATTTCAAAATAACACTGTAGTGTAGACATACCCAAAGGGAGAGTGTTCTCATTTTTACTTCCTGCCGTGTGGACAGCGCCAAAAGCCGAGTTAAGCTACTGCAACTTCAGCTAAGCAATTAACGTAGCTGACGTTGTGTATCTTAATTTGACTTTGTCCTGCAGTGTGGACATAGCCACAGGGTTACAAAAACTCATTAAGATGAGAGTTAGATATCTGCAACACTCCAGAACAAATCTGTTAAAAGAACCCGTTTCTTTCTTACCGTAAGCCATTAACATGTAAACTTTGTTTGAAATGCCAGCGTGCAAATGTCTTCCTGGCATACCCACCCTCTCCCATGCAGCCTGCTTCTCCCCCCTGCCCCCAACCCAGCCAGCCAGAGAGGAGTCAGACACCCCAAACAAACTGCCCCCTGCTTCCACCTCACTGCACAGCTGCTAACCCAACCCCCCCCTTCCCCTGTACCTACCCCTGTGCAATCTGCTCCCCCCAGCCCAGCCAGGGCCTGGGATAAAATCCTGCTTCTCAAACTGTATCCACACCTCCCCCACCTCACAGCACAAAATCTCCCTCCCCCTGCCTCCACCTCACCCCAGTTCCAGCACCCAGTCACTCCCTCTCTCCCCCACCCACCCCATGCAGTCAGACCCTTCCCTCCCCCTTCCCAGAGGCAGGAGAGTGCTGAGTTCCTGCCTCTCTCTCCTCCCGCAGAGGAATGCTCTAAACTCCCCCTCAGCCAATTAATTACTTACTCCCCCCCCTCCCCGTTACTTATTCCTTCCTTATCTCCCTGACCTGCTCCGGGAGCTTTGCAGTTTCAAGCACAGCACAGCTCTGTGTAGCTGCTTGTTCAGCACGAGGACGCCCGCCCCCGCCGCTCAGCTGAGCTGGGGGTCGCACAATGAATCTGATGGCACAGCCAGCGAATACGGAAGAATGACACGGCGATGGAAGCTGGTGTCCACAGAAGCAGTGCCACGTCCATACGCAAGGCTGACCGGAGCTTTCTCTAGGGTCTATTTTTCAAAGGGCTCTCACATGCACATGCCAGGGCAGATCGCCGTGAGAATGACTGTGTCACGCCAGGGGAGGAGGTAGAATTTGAGCTGCAAATTTGGGGCCATTTGGGCCAGTGGCTCTGGAGAAACAGCCCCTCTGCAGTGAACTGCTTTGAATATGTTCAGGTTCCTGTCTTTCCCCCTAGAGCAGGATGAGGAGAGGGGTTCTTCCCCCCCATCCCTGATCTATGGGTAGCTGAACTGCCCCCCACCCGCCTGACCCACTTTGGAACTGGGTCTGGGGAATGGAGCTGTAGCTTGGAGTGTCCGGCTGCCTCACCTTTCCTCTGTAGAGTCTCCTTCCCGTACTCGAGGTGGCTCCTTAGCCAGTCCATACATTCCTCCTCCAGATAGACCTTCCAGCGCTGGTTGTCAGCTATATCGGCATCCCACCTCCTCTTGGTGATCTGAGCCCCAATATCGGCGGCGACCCAAGTCATGGTCTCCTTATCGAAGGTAAGAAAGTCTCGGCCATCATAGGAATCCTGGTAAAACCCCCTGGTGGCGTTGTCTTCCCGGAGATCACAGCCGTACATTGTCTGGATAATGTGAAACCCTGAAACACATGGGCAGGACCCAGAGCAGCGCCGCTGAGGGTCAGCAAAGCCCTTCTCTGCAAATCTCACCAAGACCCCACGGCAGGTAGTCCAGTGGGATACCCTCTTGCTACCTCCCCTGAGAAACAGGGTTCCCACTGATGGGTCTTATAGCCCCCAGCTCTTTGCAGGAGAGAGCCCGAGCCTGAAAGGGGCTCCCCCCTCCATAGTGTTGGGTCTTGTACACTAACGACCCCACCTGCGAAGGAAATACATTTAACAGTAACTCGTTCCTGGGATCGGATGGCGTTCACCCAAGAGTTCTGAAAGAACGCCAATGGGAAATTGCAGAACTATTCACTGTGGTTTGTAACCGATCCTTTAAATCAGCTTCCATACCCAATGACTGGACGGTCGCTAACGTGATGCCGATATTTACAAAGGTCTCTAGCGGTGATCCTGGCAATTACAGACCGGTAAGTCCGACGTTGGTACCGGGAAAATGAGCTGAAACTGTCGTAAAGAATCAAATTGCCAGACACATGGATGGACACAATTTGTTGGGGGAAACTCAATATTAAGAACATCCGAGCGGCCCGGCTGGGTCAGACCCAAGGCCCATCCAGCCCAGTGACCTGTCTGCCCACAGCGCCCAGTGCCCGGAGCCCCCGAGGGAGTGAACAGAACAGGGTGCTCACTTCTGGGACTCCTCACCCCCCCCCAGCTGTGCATGCCCTCCCCGTCTGTCTGGCAGTAAATGGGAGAGGGGAAGTTGCAGCTGCCTCTGGTGCCCACCCCCCTGTGCTCGGAGGGCAGGCCCCGGCAGGGGCCAGGCAGCACCTCCTGCTGGTGGGGAAGCCGGATCAGCATCTCCAGCAGGAGGTGATGTGAACGCTGCCCAAAGTGCAAGACTCAGGGTGGGGTCCCAGAAGCTGGCAACCCTGGTATTGCGGGGGGAGGGAGGGGAATGTGAGGGCGAGGGGAGTGGGGCAGGAGAGGGAAGCAGGACGGCAATGGGGGGGGCAGGTAGAAGGCAGCTCCCCATCCCAGGCTTTGGCTCTCCTCTCTTTCCTCAGGGCAGTAAGTTCCCGCCCTTCTCGCAGCAGAGGGAACTCTGGAAACCCCTAAAGGCGCAAAACCAGGGAGCACATAAAAATAATCCCCAATATTGTTCCCTCCAGACTCATAGTCAAGCCAGACTCAGGAGTTTGGGGGCCTGCCTCGTGCTGTTTGGACACGGGGGCTGGAGATACTGGGGGGTCCCTGTCCCTCCATGTCTGAATTGAAACCAGAGGCTCAGAGCCGCCCCCCCTCCCCCCCCACACACACACTGCAGGGTCTGACACAAGCCCCCTGCGCAGGATCCCAGGTGCGAGGCTCTGGCCTGGGGGAGCCGCCGAGGCCCATAAGGCCTTCAACCCCATGAAGCTCTGCTGGGTAGTGACCCTACCCGGGCTGGGGGCCCCCGAGGGGCAGCAGAGGCAGCTGGGAGCAGGCGTCTTGGGGCTTTGGAGGAAATTCACCCCATGGAGGGCATCGGAAATGTCTTTCAGATGAACCCCCTGTGACGACGTGTCGGGGGTCCCCGACCCTGCCCCCCCCGTTCGCAGCTAGAGGGGACTCTCAGCCAGCCAGTAGAGTGGAAGGTTTACTGGTTCCCACAGACACAGCAGCGATGTTACCACCGGAGCCAGGGCAGAGCCTTAGTCCTCTTGGGGGGGGGGGGTTCCCAGGCCCCTGAACCCCTCTTTCCTGGACTTAGTCTGCTCCCTCCATGCTTCCCCCAGCCCAGCCTGCCCAGCCCCCAGCCCTGCCCCCCAGCCAGGTGTTGGTCTCCGCCTCCCTCCCTTTGACTCCCCCCGGGAAGAGCCTTGTTCTCTGCCCAGGCCGGGCCGAGGTGCCTGGGCCAATCCACACGTGGGGGAGTCAGTGGGAATCCCACAGCACAGCCGGATGTTAACACTGGGACAACACAGCCGGAGAGCACTGGGGTACAAGACAGACAGCCCCCCCACAGCCTCCCCATGAGTCCCTCTGCCCCCCACGTTCACACGGACCCTTGTTGACACTCACCCCCAAATACTCCCATGCCTGAGGGGGGTCCCCGAGCCCCATCCTTTGCTGACAGCAGCAGCCCCGGCCCGCCCCTGCTCCCCGTGGCCAGCGGGCCCGGCGCTCGCCCCCGCTGTGGTTGTGCAGCTCACGCAGGGCGCCCAGACTCCTGCGGAACCAGGCCTGCCAGCGCCGGGCGCGCCCGGTCTGCTCGCCCCAGTGCTCCTGGCTCAGGTGCTGCGCCACCCAGTCCGCACGGGGCTCCACGCGGCCCCGCTCGCTGTCGTAGTGAATGATGAGCTGGTCGTCCATGTCGATGAGCGCACTGTGCCAGGGCAGCCCCGGGCCGGGCTCCGACACCGCCATCGTGAGTAAGCGCAGGGAGTGCCGGCCTGCAGGGAGACAGGGGGTCACTGGCGAGACCCTGCCAGGGGCCCCCGGGAATATGACAAAACAGAGATGGCCTCACCTCCCGGGCTGGTCCTCTGGGAGGGAGCCCTGGGGAAGGACTCGCACAACAGCCTGTCTGGGGACAAAGGAGGGCAGCGCTGCAGAGAGGGGATGAGGGGCAGGGGATGGGAGAGTACGTGGGAGGGAGCAGGGCTGCAGAGTGAGTTGGGGTAAGGAGGCTGAGGGAGAGCGCAAAGAAGGAAAGGGGAGGCAGGGCTGCACGGGGGAAAGAGGGCGAGTGGGGCAGAAGAGCTGGGAGGTAGTAGATGCAGGAGCTGAAGCTGGGGAGGAAAAGAGGGTGCAGGGGGCTCAGAGCTGTGGGTAGGACCTGGCACCAGCTGCAGACACAATTTAGAATAATTTATTAAGAGCAGCCGGGGTGGGTCACACCAAAAGCCCATCCAACCCAGGGTCCTGTCTGCCCACAGTGCCCCAGAGGGGGTGCATACAACAGGAACCATCCAGTGATCCACCCTTTGTTGATGGACCCAACCTCCATGAATCTATCTAACTCTTTATTGAACCCTGTTCAAGTCCTGGTCTTCACCACACCCTCTGGCGAGGAGTTCCACAGGTTAACTGTGCACCGAGTGAAGAAAAACTTTCCTTTGGTTTGTTTTAAACCTGCTGCCTCTTCATACTGCTGAGGAGCTCTGCAGAGCCAAGACAGGTGAGGAACCTGCCTTCGCCCTGCCACGGCACCGCCTGGGCTTTGTGGCCCCTTTTGGACCTGGCTTTCTGGTCCAGCCTGGCAAGCCGAGGGTGCGTCCGATCCAGCAAGTGGCCTGCGCATGCCCCCCTCAGGCGGGTGAGGCAGAGGACAACTATTGTGTCCAGGCCTCGGGGCGCCTGGCAGGAGGCTGCAGCGCGCGGGTCCAGAAGCACCACAGGATGGCTGGGTAGTAGCAGAGTTGGGTTCTGTGGTTCCCTAGGGGCCTGCCTCTGGGATTTAGGCACCTAAATCTCTTTATGGCTCTAGCCCTCGGGCGCTGCAGCTATGGGGCCACCATGGAGCAGCCTCTGGTCCCGCTCCTGCCTCTCAGTGACTTGGCTCTGCCCCCGGCAGCAGCCTCTGCTCTCCCCCCTTGCTGGGGATCAGACCGTGGCGGATGGGGGCTTCTCATTTCCTCTCCCTGCCTCTTCCAGCCCCTCCACCTCCCCTGCGCCTTCCCCCGTCCACCCCCCAGCGGGGCTGGGGCTGGCACAGCTCAGCTGGAAGGGGCCAGGCACCGGCCAGGCAGGCGGGGTGGCTTACACACAGCCCCAAGCAAAGAGCCCTTGGGGAGCCAGACAAGCTCAGCGAGAGGCAAACCTCCTTTCCCCTCCCTGTGACGCTTGCCTAGCTGGGCACGAGGGCGGGTGAGGTCCATCTACCGCCGGCCTTGCACCTCCCTGGCCTGTTCCCGCCCCTGTGGGCTCTGGACCGGGTACTCACTGGCACAGGTGCCCTGCATGGCCACAGCCCCCAGCAGCAGCAGCAGCAGCAGGCCCATGGCTGCCTCCTCCGGCTCTGTCCCCCTCGGCTCGGCAGGAATTGGCTCCTTTCCTCCCGGCAGAGCCTGCGACCCCCCCAGCGCGGGGCCAGCTGGGAGCACTTGATGGATGCCACCTCCCAGCTCCCAAAACGGGGTGCCTCCTGCCCGCAGTGATTGGCCACGCACAGCACCGAGCCCAGCCACCGGTCCCTGGGCAGAACTGGGCTGGGCAGGCTGGCACAGGGAAAGTGAAGGTGAGAATGTATCCCCTCCTCCCCCGGCTGTGCCAGGCAGAAGCACCGGCCTGGGAACGAGGGCTGTATACCGTGCAGGATTCGAACCCACGCGGGCCCAGGCGCATACACCCTCCACCCAGGCTGCTCTGCGGTGTCACCAGGAGCAGACTGAGACCAGCAGAGGCCCTAAATGACAGTAATTACTCGTTTAACACGCGCCCGCTTAACACGTTTTCACAATAGCACGATTTTATTTTTAGGGAACGTTTTAGGGACCGTCCCCGAAATAACACGAAAATAATCAAGTGGCGGACTACGTGGCGCGGCGGTATACGGTGGGGAAAACAGCGGTCATACGCATGAGCGGATGAATACACGTGGTCACAGCGCTCCTCCGCTCTCTCATGTTTATCTTTGTGTTTTAACAAACCACAGCGACTTGTGTTGCGAGAGATGTAATGCTGACGGTGACGACCCAGCACCAACAAAAAATTGACTTGGCCCCCCACCACCTGGAACGCAACCCCCACCTTTTCCAGTATTTTGAATGGGAAAATTGACCCCCGCATGGCACGTTTCCGCTTAGCACGCACATTTCCAGAAACGCCTCTCTCGTGTGAATGGGGGCCTGTGTCTCAAGAGGCTGCCCACACGTGTGTCTGGCTCGCAGACAGGACAATGCCAACAGAAGAAAGTTTGCTAAGGGGGGAAGTCAGCCGCAGAGATGGACGTAATTTGTTGGGGGAAAGTCACCGTGGTTTCTGTAAAGGGAAATCCTGCCTCACTAAGCTGCGAGAAGCTTAGCCTCTGCTAGCCTCTGCTTGTCTGGAGGTGGGCGATCGCACCAGGGTTCCCTGATCTGTTCCCTCCGCCGGGGCTCCGGGCTCTGGCCACTGCGGGCAGACAGGACACGGGGCTGGACGGGCCTTGGGTCTGACCCAGCCTGGCTGCCCTCATGATCTTATATTCTCATATCTACTGCTAGCCGCTTCCACGTTCTAGCTCCTCCCTGTGGCTCCCGCAGCCGGACCCCCGTCTCCGTAGGGCTGGGCTCAGGCCCCCTCCCCCTTAACGCGGGCGGAGAACAGGCCTGGCTCTGGCTGGGGGGCGCGGCCCCCCACTCGCCAGGGACGAGCTGGGCTTATGGGGAACATTCCCTGGCCCCAAACTGCCCCCCCCCCAGCGCAGCCTGAATCTCCGCTTCCAGTGTCCCCGGGCCAGCCAGCGGGTTCCCCTCCAGGTGCCCTGAGTCGTCCCGGGCCCAGCCTGCCTCCAGCACCGCTGCACAGAGCGGTGACCCCGGCCCCCGGCCCGGTCCCAGCATGCCTGGGAGACTGGGGCTTCCCGGCTGGGTCCCACGGTCCCGTTCCTAGACAGGGGATTCCCTCCCCGCCCAGTATCCCAGCCCCCCCCAGCTCCCCTCCCCCCCCCTCCCGAGGATCCCAGCCCCCCAGCTAGCGGCCCCCCTGTCCCCAGGATCCCAGCCCCCAGCTAATCCTCCCCTCTCCCCCCAGGGGCACTCTAGGGCTCGGTGGGGCACACGTCAGGGGGGTGCAGGGGAAACGTGGGGTGTGGGTGACGTGGCTGTTCGCCCGATTCCGGCGAGGCTGTGCGGTGCGAGCCCAGGGGTGCTGGCGGGACTCGGGGTGGGGGATCGGGGTCCGGTGCCGGGGGGGTTTAAAGAGGCTCTGTGGGATTGGGGTCCATGGGGGCATTGACAGGGCTCTGGGGGCCGCAGGGATCAGGTATATGGGGCAGGGGGGGTGCTCTCTGCGGCGCTGCCAGGAGCCCTGGAGGGAGGCTGAGGCGGGGCTGGGGGCACCCGCGGGTGGGGACGGGCTCCGTGGAGCGGGGAAGCATCCGGCCTGTCACCGAAGGAGCCGGACACAATCCTGGGCGTGTGACAGACCCAGCCGGAAATGCAGACCCAGGGTCACAGCTATGGGGGTGGGAGTGGCAGGGAAACAGCCCCTCCCCCCCCGGTCCATAGCACCCCACCTGGTCCAGCAGGGCCTTCGTCCCACCCATCCTACGCTCTGCGGGGCCCTGGCTCTGCCAGCCCGTCCCTGGGGTTGGCCAGACACGCACAGACTTGTCCGTCGCTCTCTGCCCTGGCCCTGTGCCCCCCGAGCCGGGACGCTGCCCGGGGCTGGGTCGAGGGGCAGGCGCTGCGGGTCGGTCAGTGCCCAGGCCTGGCCTCAGCCTCCTGCCCCCGAGCCAAGCTGCCCACATCCGGTGTGATGTAGAAAGCTGCCACCTGTGAGACTGCTACTTAGGAAAACTTTTAGGGGCGCTGAGCATGCTCAGTAACTCCGTGGAAGCCGCTGCCCTTCGCCCTGCCCGCTCCGTCTCTACGGTTTTGCTCGGTACCTTTTAAAAGGGGTGAAAAACGGAGAAAAGGGGCTAAAGGCAGGACACAAAGTCACGTCCCGTTCACACCTCTGTGCTGCCTGCTGCTGGCGAATCTCTGACTTGCCCTCCCGTCCCTGCGACCCCTTTTCATTGCAGCTTTGCTCCTTGCCAATGGCATTTCTGTGACTTTACTGACTCCGTGCAGCCTGTATCGCTGCCCTGTGTGGTCGTGTTGTATTAGCTACTGCTCCGAAACCCTTGGGTCAAGAGCAGTTCTGTCTGCGACTCTCTGGCAGCGCTTGCTGCCTTGTATTGTACTGGTACAGCCCTGCCTTCTGGGGGCGCAACATGCAGCCACGCAGACTCATGCAAAACCTTCCCCCCTACTCTCCCAGTCTGTGCTTGAACCAAAGCGGCTCAGCAGACCAGGGGAAAGACACCCCCAGGAAATCCGCCCGTGCCTCGTGCGCATCGCTCCATTGGGGGAGCCGAAAGCCCAACCCCAGAACCGCACTGAACTCGGGGGCACAGAAACCAGCGCAGCACGGCCTGCTGGGAAATCCCTGCTCCCCCTCCCCCACCCACACCCCGGTCACTAATTATCAGGCCGAGTCCAGGAAAAAGTCCTCAGTGGGACCCAAACCACTGAAGCGTCCTGATTGTACGAGGAGGTCCCTCTACGGCAGGGACGGGGGGATTTGCTGGCTGCTTTGGGGAGCAGTGTGGGGCCAGGGCAGGGTCAGTCTGTCTTAGCCCCACTGCCCCCCCACCCAGAAGCCACCTGAGGGAAGCAGGGCCCAGCTGGAGCCTGCATCCCGAAAGCCTACCCCAGTCATGAACCCCTCCTGCACCCCAAACCTCTGCCCTAGCCCCGAGCACCCTGCATCCAAACACCCTCCCAGAGCCTGCACCTGCACCCCAAACCTCTGCCCTAGCTGCTGCTCCCCGCTGGGACAGAATCCAGGCCCCTGGAACGGCCATTCTCTTCCAGCTGGGAAATCAGCCGGGCCTTGGTCAGTTTCCCCACGGCAGGCCCCACCAGGTCTGCCTTCAGGAGTCGGGCGCAGGCCATCTCCCCGCCGTTACCCGGGGCGCAGACTCACCGGCCGATGCTGCAGCGCCCCACGGCTCCCAGGGAGAACCCCTCAGTGGGCCAGGCTCCTTGAGCGCCGCTCCTTCTCCGCAGCCACACTCGGGTTAAGCCGCCTGCCCCTCTGCTTCCTGGAATCGCCCCTCTCCGCCTCCAGCGCCTGGCTCTTGCAAGCCCCCTTCCTTCTGCTGCACCCTGTCACTGACTGGCGGATCTCTGTCCATGGGGTGCAGTCCGATCCCACTCCTGACACCACTGTGACTGTGCGTTGGGGAGCCCCCGACCCTCCCCCCCGTCCACAGCCAGACGTGATTCTCAGCCGGCCAGTCGAGTAGAAGGTTTATTGGTTCTCAGGGACGCAGCGTGGCGTAGGATTGATAGCACAGACACTGAGAGCAGACGCCTTATTCCTCTGGGGGGGCTCCCAGGCCCTTCACCCCCCCTTTCCTGCTCCCAGTCTGCCCTCCTCATCCTACCCAGCCCAGACTAACTCACGTCCCCAGCAACTAACTGGTCCCTTGGCCCGAGGCGGCCCTGCCCCGGCTTTGTTCAGATTCCTCCGCCGAGCCCAGGTGTCAGGCAGCTGGGCCATTTCTGACCTGCATCGCCTCAGGGACCAGCCCCCGCTGGGCAGTGCACACAGACCCCCCCCCCACAGTCCCTGCAGAGCACCGTAGGGTGTGTGTGTGACACTGGGGGTGTGTGTGTGTGACACTGGGGGTGTGTGTGTGACACAGGGCGTGTTGGGGTCAGTGCTGGTCCTGGGGGCGCGTGACCCTTCTCCTGGGGGTGTCCCTGGGGCACAGACCCCCCCAGCCTTGGACTCCCTCTGCTGCTGTTATCTCATGGATCTACACCAGGGTCAACATTGCCCCGTGCTCAGGCACCAGATGGGGGGGTGACATGGGGGGGCTGGCAAGGGGGTGAGATGCGGGGAGGGGACACACAGGGGTGGGGCTGTGCTGGGGGGGGCGGGGCTCACTGTGTGGGCTGCAGCTGGCCCTGCCCCCTGGGGGCACAGAGCCACGTGGGGTGAGGACAGGCTGGCGGGGCAGGGCGCAGAGTAAACCTGGCTCCTGCTGGCCAGCCCGGGCCAGACCCTCGGGTCTCCTGTGCTGGGGCAGGGCGGGGCGGGATGGGGACCCCGCCAGACACAGCAGAAGGCCGGCGGGGGAGGGGGCAGTGCCTGTGGGTTGCAGGGCCGGCGCGAAGGAGTGGGCGGGAAGTGCCCCACACGCAGGGTCTGATGGCCGTGGGGGGCCCCAGCTGGCTGGAGAACAGGCCCAGAGGGGTCTCCGTACCTCAGGGGTCAGTCCTGAGGGGGTCCCGTCTCCCAACCCCTCGCGCTGGCTTTGCACCCTCAGACGAGCTCTGCCCCCTCACACCAGCTCTGCCCCAACCCCGCCCCCTCGTGCCAGGTCTGCCCTTGCCCCGCCCCCTCACGCTGGCTCTGCCCCCGCCCTGCCCCCTCATGCTGGCACTGCCCCCTCCCCCATCCCTCACACCCACTCTGCCCCCTCCCTGCTGCCCGGCCCCAGCCAGCCGAAATTACACGGGGGTGAATTCTGCGCTTAGCTCTGTGCCGTGGGGCTGCTGGGCTGGGGTTGCTGCTTGGCCAGCCCTGGCCTGTGGGGGGCGCTCTCGCTCCAGCCCTGCGGCCCCGATGGAAGGGAGGGGGCAGGTGGCAGGCGTGACGCTCAGGCCCCAGGGCAGGGTCAGACCAAGCGCCGTGGGCCCCCCCCATAAACGAGGGACGTGAGATGTCGGCTCATTGAACAGTCGAGTAACCTCGTGAATTCGTATCGGTTACTGGACTAGTCCATCGTCGCGGGGGCGGGGCGGGGGGCAGCAGCCTGTGGTCCCCTCCAGGATGCCCCCTGCTGCGCCGCGCTGCCGCCTCTGTATCAGTGGGGGGGGGGCAGCCCCTGTTCGGGGGGCTCTGAGCCCATTGCCCCGTCGCCCATTCCCAGCCCTGGACACACACAGACCAGGGACCCAGCCCTGCCCAGCCTGGCTACCGGCCATCGATGGACCCGTCCTCTCCGAGCTCCTTCCGCCCCCGTGACCGGCTCCAGCCCCCCCCCCGGCTGACCCGGCTGACCCGGCCCGGGTGATTTCTCGGAAACGGGGCAGGACCCGGCGGAGGCCGGCAGGGGGCGTCGGCGTCTCGTGCAGCGAGCCGGGCGCGGTGCCAGCTCCAGCCGGGCGCGGTGCCAGCTGGGACTCTCCAGTGACTCAGCCCAGGCTGGGTAACCGGCCGGCAGCCACGGGGCGTGGGGGGCAAAGGCCTTGCCACGGAGCTGGGGGGCTGCAACCCTGCCAGCCTCCCTCTAGGGCCGGGCCTGGGCACCTGGGTCGGTCCCGGCTCTGGGAGCAGAGTGGGGGCTAGTGGTTAGAGCAGGGGGGCTGGAGCCAGGATGCCTGGGGTCTCTGCCAGCTCTGGGAGGGGAGCAGTGTCTGGTGGTTAGAGCAGGGAACCAGGACGGCTGGGTTCCCTCCTGGCACTGAGAGGGGAGTGGGGGCTAGTGGTTAGAGCGGAGGGCTGGAGGTCAGCATGCCTGAGCTCTATTCCCAGTTCAGCACCTCCCTGATTGCCCCGTCTGGGCTGGGAACCCGCGTGTGTCCCAGCCCCTGCCCCATTGGTGTCCGAGTTCCCGTCAGGTGTTTGCTCTGACAAGGGGCTGAAACGCCTTTGGGGTGTCCCCCGCCCCCGGATAAGGCCGTGCCCTGATCGCAGCTGAGCCCTGACGCTGCCATGAGACAGGACTTCCCAGCCAGCCCCTCCCAGCCCCACGCAGGCCTGGATCTCACCCCTTCCCACCCACCCCCGTCCTGCCCCCACACATACCCTGGTGTGTTCCCGGCTCTCCCCTGCACTGCAGCCTGCAGGGAGCTGAGGTTACTGTGCCCCTCCCTAGCTCTGCCCACGGGGGCTGCGGCGTCTGCCCAGCTCCTTAAACACCCTGGGAGGGGCTCTGTGGGCAGGCAAAGCTCCCCCCCACACACACACAGACACCTGCCCCTGCAGGGCTAGTCCCGGGCCGGGCCTGCCTGGTGGGGCCCCAGGCCAGAGCGTCTGGGATCACGCCCCATGGGAGCTGCGCTGTTGTGGGGCACTGACTGGGGGGGTGGCGGTTACGGCACAAGAGCTGGGCTTGGTTCTTCCCAAGCCCAGTCACTGAGTCTGTCTGTCTGTGAGAAACCCCATGGGATGTGGGGTGCCTAAAGCCCTTGGGCTGCTCTGGAAAGCCCAGCCTGGGGGCCCACGTCCCCCACTGCAAAAAGGGATAATAACCCTTCCCTCCTCTGGTCCCCGGGGCCACTCAGAGCAGCCCCCCCATAGCGACGGGCCCAGGCTCCCCGCAGACTCGGGTATCACAGCTCACACCCCGGGCAGCCCCCCTCGAGCGATGGAGTCGGGCTCCCTGCCCAGTGACAGCATCCGTCACCTGGGGCAGCCCTCCCGCCTCCCCCCTGCAGTGGCCAGAAGTAGCACAGTCCTTCGGGGAGCCGTTCCTTACAGGGCCGTGTACAGAACGGCTCCCTGTCGGCACCTGAGACTGGCGGCGGTTTCTGATGGGCGGGAGTAAGGAACTTTCCCAGCAGTAGCACAGTCCTACGGGGAGACTTTACGAATGGGCCTTAACAAAGATGCTAATTATCTTACCCATTACAAAGATAGCTTCCCCAATTATCACCTCTAATATCGTTAGCTCACAGACAGTAACCTGCCCCCCTCACCCCTCCTCTGTTCTAAAATCGGATTTGTCTATTTTAGATGTGTTCACTTTTGTTGATGGTCTCCCTTTGGTGTATAGGGTCGTGCCAATTTTCTTCCACTATTTGATCTGAGGAAGTGGGTCTGGCCCACGAAAGCTCATCACCTAATAAACCGTCTTGTTAGTCTTTACAGTGCTGCCTAGTCCTGTCGTTTGTTTGGGCCAGACCAGACTGACACGGCTGCATCTCTAGTACTCTCCTACGGGGAGCGGTTCCCCAGCCTGCAGAATGCACTGAAAACACAGCCCACGGTCTGGCAGCACGTTCCAGACTCACAGCTCACGGAGACGGGCTCGTGGGCTTTGCTGGGCACGGCAACGTCCTCACGTGACTGGAGTTTGCAGCGCAAGACACGGCGACGGTCCAACCCGAACAGCTGAGCTCGCCCGGTTCTATAGGCCCAGGGGTGGCTGCCAGGGGTCAGGTTCCTGGCCCAGGGCTCCAGCTGGGGATGACCCCGCACGGGGTGCAGCCCACAAATCGCTGCCTGTCTCTGGCTTGCAGCCCCGAGCTCTGCCGCTTTTGCAGGAGTTTTACACTGGGGACTGGCATTTAGCTTGTGGCCCAAAGCGCTTGCAACCCCCTCCCTGTGGGTTCTCCTGCGCAGCCGCCCTAAGTGCTCTCTCCACGCAGAGGGGACGGGCGGGGGGGGACCCAGAGTGCTGGGCAAGGGCTGGGGTAACCCCCACACCTGTTCCACCCCTCTCCTGCCCTGCCCTGGCCCTGCCTCACCCCCACACGCACACACCGGCAGGGTCCGGGGGGAGCACAGCAAGGCGGCCCTTGATCTCTTTGGTCCCCTGGCTGCATCACTCTGCTTCTGCCCACACAGTTTGGGGGGGGGGGGTGTTACCGTGTGTGCCCCTCCCCCGCTCTCACCCCCACTCAAAGCCACTGTCTAAAGCAGCGATGAAGCTTTTGGACAGAAACGTATGTAGAGCTGACCCCTGCGGGACACACTCGTTACGCCCCTCCAGCCCGACTGTCAGCGCCGATACCCACACCCCAGGCACTACGGTCCACACAGTTTGGCACCCACCTTCGTGTAGCTCCACCTGGGTTCATTAGTATCACAAGCTTTACTAAAGCCAAGACAGAGCCTGTCAGCCCCCCCGCCCCCCCATTCACAGGCGTGAGACCTTGCCTAAGCTCTTGTCGTGTGGTTCGGCTTTTGGTCACAAGAGGAGCCAGTAAAAACACCCCCGATAAACTCTTGCTAACTTTATTATGCACAGAGCAGGAAAGGAAAGCAGTGCGAGGAGACACATCTAGTTCAGTACACAGGGGAGTTAGCACAGACAATACAACACCCACACCTAGGGCAAGACCCAAGAGACCTGATTTGAAGGCTAGGGATATACATGTACTTGTCTCTGTGAATCACACACAGTTCCACCGCTAAGACCAGATGATTAGATGGTTGGATGCTTGTCAGACAGGAGGTCATGGCCTCATTGTTCCCCACATGCAGAAGTGTCTACAATGCATCGGTCAGCAGGAACAGGCGCAGCCGCTAGTTGCAGCGAGTAAGACTGTGGGGACCCCTCACCAACTCTCTTTTCTAACCCACTTTCATAGTAAAATCCACCAATTGATTACGTCTTGTCTGTGCCCATATTTGGGATCCATCCTGCTATTCAAACTGCACTACACTCGATTGCCCCTTCTGTGGCTGCATCGGTGACTTTCTCTTATTAGAAATGTTACGTACTTTCTCCCACTGTTCCTGGCACAGTTTCACTAGACCAATACTCCCTACGCACGATTGTTTGCAGCCCTCCTGACTCTCAGAGCTCCCCCCTCCTCGATCTGGCCCATGTGCACTGGGTTTGAATCAGGCCTGGTTTGCTTTGTTAGCAGCCGCGCTTTGGGTAAGGCAGCCATCGCTAGCAGGGGTAAGAAAGGGCTGGACAACGCAGAACATTATTATTCTGGTCAAGACGGGGTTGTCCAGGCTCCCCTCCAGCTCCCCGGTTGGTTTGACATGACTGCTTATTTATTTGCTCTGTGGTCTTGCCAGGTACACAAATCAACATCCTGATTTCCCTTGGTCTAGCTTGGCCGGGCTAGACTGCCTCAGTTTACCCTACAGGGTTGCAGGGACGGGAGGGCAAGTCAGTGATTCGCCGGCAGCAGGCAGCGCAAATGTGTGAAATGGGATGAGACTTTGTGTCCTGCCTTTAGCCCCCTTTTCCCATTGTCACCCCGTTTTAAAATGTGCTAAGCAAAACCACAGAGATTAGGGTTAACAGTAGGGTTGTAGGTGTCCGGTTTTCTACCGGACATTCCAGTTCTTGGGCCCTCTGTTTGGTAAAATATCCAGAAAATACCGGACACGTGCAATGTGCAATATCCAGTATTTTCTGGTTTTCCGGCTGGGCACCGGACGGAAGCCTGGCGGGGGCTGGGGGACTGGCTGGGAGGCGGGGCGCGATGAGCGCCGGGAGCCTCTGGTTGCGTGTGATGCCTTGGGGAGGAGGGGCAGCCCGGCGCCTGCTCCTGCGCGCGGGTCAAGCACCTGGTGGAGCCGCAGCCGGACTGACTCGCGCTTTGCCGGGACCATGTGCGGGACAGGCAGCGCCCTGGGATTTGCAGTGCCCGGGTCAGTCCCGCTTCCCGCCGGCTGATTCTCCCCCCCCCCCCGCTCTCCCCCAGCCAGCCCTGCTCCCCCCGACCCTCCCATCTCCCCCGGCCAGCCCCGATGCCCCTGACCACCTCCCCAGCCAGCCCTGCTTCCTGCCGGCCGCCCCCCCGATCTCTGCTGGCCAGCCCCACTGCCCACGACCCCCCCCCCCGCCAGCCCTGCTTCCCGTTCCCCCCCCCTCCCGGCCAGCCCCGCTCCCCTCCCAGCCGGTCCCTTACCCCTCCCCCCGCCCCCGATCAAGTGTGTCCGGTATTTTTTCTGAAGCTACCTGGTAACTAGGGTTGCCAGATTGTTTAACCAAAAATACCGAACATCCTCCCCCCCCCAAAAAAAACACCGGGGAAAAAATTCAGTTGAGGGAGGAAAAAAAGGGGAACACCAAAGTTGTTGAGCAAAAAAAAAGGGGGGGGACTCCGAGAGTTATTAAGCAAAGTAAAAAAAATAAAACAGCATGAAAACAGCATGGCCCCTTTCAGTGCGTGGGGAGCAGTTGAGCACTAAGACCCAGGGGAGGCATTGCTTCCCTTTGGTCTTTAGGCTTTTTGGTGGCTTTTTGGTTTTCTTGATCAAGCCAGAACGCAGCTTCCCTGCAGAACCAGGTAAGCAGGCGGGCGGGGGGGTGTCGGGAGGAGGCCGGGGGCTGGGCCCAGTTGCCGAGTGTGTCGTAGTGTTGCCAGGTGTCCAGTATTTTTGCCTCCTGGCTGGGCAAAAAACCTGAAAATACCGGACATTTCAGGTGTTCGGTATTTTCTAAATTTTTTTTACCAGACAGGAGATGAAAATACCAGACTATCCAGGTCAATACCGGACACCGGGCAACCCTCCCTCCCCCCCCCTGTTTCCATCTCAACTGCTGCTCTCAGGCACTGCCTCGCACCCCCTGCCCCTCTCTGGGCTTCTGGCCGTGCCGGGGAGGAGGGGTGTCCCTGGCTGGACACCCAGGCCACAGGGAGCCTGGTGCCGGTTCCCTGCCCGGCCATGGCACAGGGCCTGGCTCCCCTGTCGCTCCCTGGGGCTGGCCTGGGGTTACCCCACGTCCGGTTTTCCCTCCTTTTGAGTCTGCATTTCTGGCTGGCCGGGTCTGTCACACGCCTGCAATTGCGCCTGGCACTAGACCCGTCCCACCACCCCGAGTCCCACCAGCACCCCCTGGGCTTGCACCGCACGCCCTCGCCAGAGCCGGGCGAACAGCCGCGTCGCCCACACCCCACATTTCCCCTGCACCGCTCTCAGAGAACAGTTGTTAACGGTTCCCAGTCCTGCTGGAAAGGTGTAACAAGTGGGGTCTGTTTTGGGACCAGCTCTGGTCAGTATCTTCATCAGCCATTTAGCTATTGGCACAGAGAGTGCAATGATTAAGTTTGTAGCTGATCCCAAGCTGGGAGGGGCTGCAAGCGCTTGGAGGGCAGGTCGTAATCCAGACTGACCTGGACACGCTGGAGCCATGGTCGGAGGTCAGTGGGATGAAGTGGAATAAGGACCAATGCAAAGCGGTGCACTGAGGAAGGACCGATCCGTGTCTCACACACACAATGGGAAGCGACTCTCTAGGCAGGAGTCCTGCAGAAAGGGATCTGGGGGTCAGAGTGGGCCACAAGCTAAAGAGCAGTCAGGAGTGTGACAGTTGCAAAGAAAAGCAAACCTGATTGTGGGCAGCGTGAGCAGAGGTGCGGTGAGCCAGACTCGCGGAGTCGTTCTTCCACTCTGTTCTGTGCTGATTGGGCCACAATTAAAAACATCAGAGCGGCCGGACTGTGTCAGACCAAAGGTCCATCCAGCCCAGTGCCCGGTCTGCCCACAGTGGCCAGTGCCCGGTGCCCCAGAGGGAGGGCACACAACAGGGAATCCTCACATGATCCCTCCCCTGTCACCCACCTCCAGCGAAACAGAGGCTAGGGACACCATTCCTACCAATCCTGGCTAACAGCCATTGATGGACCCAACCTCCATGAATCTATCGAGCTCTTTTTTTGAACCCTGTTCAAGTCCTGGCCTTCACCACATCCTCTGGCGAGGAGTTCCACAGGTTGCCTGTGCACTTTTGTTTGTTCTAAACCTGCTGCTGATTCATTTCATTGTTTTCTTATGTTCTGAACTGAGGGGACATGACAGCGGTTTTCAAGTATCTAAAAGGGTGTTATAAGGGGGAGGGAGAAAACTTGTTCCTTGGCCTCTGAGGACAGGACAAGCAGCAATGGGCTTTAACTGCAGCAAGGGAGGTTGAGGTTGGACATTAGGAAAAAGTTCCTGCCTGTCAGGGTGGTCAAACACTGGAATAAATTGCCCGGGGGCGTCGTGGACTCTCCAGCCCTGGGGATACGTAAGAGCAGGTTGGACACGCACCTGTCAGGGATGGTCTAGACGGTGCTGGGTCCTGCTGTGGGGGGAGGGGTCTGGACTCGATGACTCTCGAGGTCCCTCCCAGTTCTAGGTTTCTGTGGTGCTAAGCCAAGGCTCCAAGTGATGATTGACGGGCGGGCAGGCCAATGGGGAAGCCAGGAGCCGTGGTCTGGGGGAGCAGGAATCCGCCCGTGCCGAGGGCCTGGTGGGGGCGGCTTTGGGGCGGTTGCACTTTCGGCCCAGGACGTGTGCGTGGGGCTTGGGCAGAGGGTGGAGCCTCCGTGCCTCCCGGCGGCCCAGCCGGGTGGGGGGCTGCCAGGGTGCCCCTTGCGCCCTGGGCTGGCTGAGCCGGGTCACAGGATGAGTGGGGCTCACAGCGGGTGGGGGGGAACGTTTCTTGCCCTGCCTCTGGCAGCCACGTGCCAGCCTCCCCCTGCACGGCCAGAGCCAGAAATGCCCCCGTCTCCTCTGGTCCTGTCACGGCAGGGCTGGGGGGGTCCCTGAACTCCCCAGCTGTCCGAGGGGCAGGGCGGGGGGGTGACGTGTGCCCTGTGCCAGCAGGTAGCGTAAGGGAGCCCAGTGCCATGTACAGACATACCAGCTAACGCACAGCGGCTGCCTACGCACCCCAGCCAGCCTGTGCCCCAGCCCCCCTGCCCTGGCCTGCTTGCACCTGGGGTGGGGGTCCCGGGGATGCGAGGCAGGGCTGGGATGGGGGTTTGCAGAGGGGTGCAGTGGGTGCCCCCAGGGCAGCAGTGCCCACAGCAGGGTGTGCGCAGCCCCCACAAACACTGCCCATCCCCGGTGCAGCCTGGCACTGCTGGGCAGGGCGGGGTCGTTTTGCGCCCTCCCCGTGGGGTGGCACAACCGGCACTCGGCCCCAGCCCGGCTGCCAGCCTATGAGCGCCCTTCCCGGTGCCAGGTGAGCTCCTGGCAGGGCGGCAGGGAAGGCCCGGGGCAGCGAGCCAGGCCAGGCACTGGGTGAGTCCAGCTGGAGGGAGCTGGATGCAGACGCTTCTGGGAAATCACGTGAGGAGCAGAAACCCTCCCTCTCCTGCTGCCCAGGCCCTGCAGGCTTGGCCCTGCCTTGCCCTGGGGCTGCCCCAGCTGGGGGGCTGGATCCTGGGGGGAGAGGGCAGGGTTAACTGGGGGGGGGGGTTGAGATCCTGGGGAAAAAGGGGAGGGTTAGCTCCTGGTTAACCCCAGCTAGGGGGCTGGGATCCTGGGAAGAGAGGGGGGGTAGCTGGGGGGGCTGGGATCCTATGATGGGAGGGGGAGGATTAGCTCAGGGGCTGGGATCCTGGGGGGAGGGGGGAGGGTTAGCTGGGGGGGCTGGATCCTGGAGGGAGAGGGCAGGGTTAGCTGGGGGGGGGGCTGGGATCCTGGGAGAAGAGGGGGAGGGTTTACTCTGGGCTCCCAGTCTCAGCCCTGCAGAGACGGGGGGGGGGGTGGGGCAGTTCTGAGAGAGGGGGGCTGTTTACTGGGTACTGGGCTGGCTGGGTCAGGAGGGGCCGTCCAGTCCCAGCAGCCGGGGTGGGGGGGGGGCCACGATTCAGGGCTGTGAGCATCACGGTGACACTGGACGTGCGGGGGGGTCCCCAGCTTCCTCCCCCCAGATGAGCTCCCTGCCGCTCAGCATGGGGGTGCTTGGGGGGCCCCAAGCCCTGTGGCAGGGGTGCAGGCTAAGGCCCCTGGGGCACTGTGCATCCGGGCAGGGGTTTGCCCCGCCCCGCCCCCTGTGGCCGACAGGCTCCGTGCGTCTGGCTGCTGCGCTCTGCCCCAGAGGCAGTCGCATCCCGGTGGGGCTGCATGTGCTGGACAGGCTCCGTGGGGCCCATGGGGCGACAGGAGCTGCAGAAATGGCTGCAGGCCTTACCCAGCGAGCAGGGAACCCCAGTGTGTGTGGGGGGGAGGGGCAGCTTGCTCTACTGAGGGGGGTGGAAACACAGAACCCCCCCCCCGGCTCTGTGCTTGGCCTGGGGGACTGAGGGCTCTCAGGGGCTTGTTACAGCCCCACCCCCGTGTGGCTCAGGGGCAGGGGAGAAGCCGCGTTCCCCGCTTGGTAGCTGTGAGCTCCTGGCCTGGCTGGGGGCACCCACCACCCCTCTGAGCCACGTCTTGGCCTAGGGAGAGGTTTCCCCTCTCAGATCAATGGTCCCTCTAATTGGTCATGCATGTGCGGAATACATTTTGCTCTGTGCACCAAGCCCTGCCCGGCTGTGCACCACCCGTAGACACACCTGCTGCCGGCTGTGGCTGGCTGTGGGTGCTCTGCCAATCAGCGGGGCGGCATTTGACTCTCTGCTGGGGGGTTACCCAAACGCTCGGCTCACAGGGGAGGTGGGGGCTGCGGAGCCCCTTTCTGTGCGAGATGGGCCTGGGGTGGGGGGTTCAAGGCCCCACTCTGGGAAGTGGCCCCTCATTCTGGGGGTGCCCTGTGGGAGGTGCTGGGGTGCCCCGCGCCATGGAAATGTCTGGATGTGGAGGCCAGTTTGAAATCATGGGCCATAGGACCAGCCTCTGCCCTGGCCCTGGGGGGCTGCCCCCCGGCTCGGGACAGACAGACCGGGGCCATCGTCGGAAGAAAGGGGGAGCCCCATTAGGGCGTCCATCTTGTGCTCCCTCCCACACCCAGACACACAAAATGGCTGAACAGGGCCAGACATGACCTGTCTTTAGTGTCTCTGACGGTGGCTCAGAGCCCCGCGGGGGGACAGTCTGGGCCTGTGGGAGCCGCCCCCCCCAGCCCGTAGGGCAGGCTCTGAGTGGGGCTGTGGGGAGCGAGGGGCAGGCAGGCGGGCGGGGGCGGGATGCTGGTCTCAGGCCAAACTGCCCTGGCACGGCACAGCAGAAACTGAAAGCAAGTGGGGGATCCCCCGGCAGGCTGGGAGCCAGGAAATGGGGGTGGGGCTCAGCCCCTGTGAACGCCCCCCATTGGCTGCCCAAGTGGGGCGAGTGTCCCAGACAGGGGGGTCCCCTGAGCCTGGCCCCCAGCCCAGAGACCGGCCCAGGGCAGGGTCCCAAACCCACCGTACCAGCCCCCCAGCGACTGTGCGAGGGTTTCCAGAGGGTTTCAAAAACAATACCTGACCAAGATTTGATAAAAATTTGTTGAGCAAAAAAAGGAGCATGCGGGGCGGGGGGGTGACCAGGGGGCGGGGGGAGGTCAGGCCGAAATGCGGTTCCATCAGGCACCGAGCCGGATCCAGGAAAAGCAGAAACACGTCCTTAACTAGAAAACACCAGACATTTTCTCCATTTCTTTACGGGACACAAAGTCCAAATATCGGACCGTCCAGTTCAGTACCGGACACCTGGCAGCCCTCAACTGGGCTGCCGCATGGGGCAAACTGCCCCGGGGCCAGAGCCGCACCCCTGGGCGGGGACCAGCCCAAACAGTTCCCAGAAACGGCACAAACAGCCTTGTGATTTGTGAAGCAAAACACTGGGGTTAGGTCACGGCTGTCTGCCGGGGCTGCGAGCCGGGATGCCTGGGTTCTCTCCCTGCCTCTGGGAGGGGAGTGGGGGCCAATGGCTAGAGTGGGGGGGGGCTAGGAGCCAGGATGCCTGGGGTCTCTTCTGGCTCTGGGCCGAGTGTGGGGTCTAGTGGTTAGAGCAGGGGGCTGGAGGGCAGGACTCCTGGGGTCTCTCCCTGGCTCTGGGAGGGGAGTGGGATGTAGTGGTTAGAGCAAGGCGCCCTGGGAACCAGAATTCCAGGGGTCTCTGCCAGGTCTAGGAGGGGGTGGGGTCTAGTGGTTAGAGCAGGGGGCTGGAGGGCAGGACTCCTGGGGTCTCTCCCTGGCTCTGGGAGGGGAGTGGGATGTAGTGGTTAGAGCAAGGCGCCCTGGGAACCAGAATTCCAGGGGTCTCTGCCAGGTCTAGGAGGGGGTGGGGTCTAGTGGTTAGGGCAGGACTCCTGGGGTCTGTTGCCAGTCACTTGCCTCTCTCCCACCCCGGCAGTGGGGCGGTGCCCTGGGAGCCCCAGGGGTCGCTGTGGTATCTGCCCTGCACAAGTGCTGGGTGCCCGGGCGGAGGGGCAGCGACTGGGCACCACACGGGGGGTGGCAGGTTTCCGGCCCGGGGGCAGCAGGGCGCAGATGGGCCCCACCCAGTCAATACACCGGTGTTGGGGGGGATGGGATGGGCAGGGTGTTAATTGCTCGGGCATTAATGGCCCTGCCTGGCTGCTGGCAGGGCAGCGGGGTGGGGAGCCAGGGGCTGGCGTGGGGGGGAATAAAGGGGGGAGGTTCTGCCCCGCCCCCACCAGAGGGAACCCCCCCCCGTGACTGGCAGCAAGGCCGGGACTCGCCCTCCACGTGCCCTGCAGCCGGGGCGGGGCTCTCTGTGGGAACACGGGCCAGAGGGCGGGGCCTCAGGGCTGGGGCGGGGCTCGGTGTGGAATGCCTTGGGCAGGGGGCGGAGCCTCCGGGCCGGGGGCGGGGCTTAGCCCGGGATTCCCCGCTGCGCTCACCCTGGCTGAGACTTTCGTTTTCCCCGGCCCAAGCTGCCCGGCCGGGTTCTGCCCCGCGACCGGTGACGCGAAGGGGCTGCGCGCGGCCCATTGGCCGGAGCGTCCCCTTCCCGGCCAATGGCTGCCGAGGGGCGGGGCCGGCTATAAGTAGCGGTCGGGCGGCTGCCGCGCGCATAACAGCTGGTCTCGGGATTCTAAGAGCTGCGAAGTTCGAGCAGAGCGTGGAGAGGCCCCGATCCTGGTAGCGAGGGTGGTCCCGGCCCCGATCCTGGGAGCGAAGATGGTCCCGGTGCTGCTCCTGCTGCTGGGCGCTGCGGCCGTGCAGGGGAACGGTGAGTGCGGGTAGCCCGGGGGGAAGGGACATGGGGGGAGAAATGGGGTATCACGGGGGGCTGGGACATGGGGTGCGGGGGGAGGTCTTTGCCATTCCGGGCTCTGCTCTCAGCGCCGGGGTCCGGTTCTGGCCCGGGCCGGCTCCTGTCCCCAGCGCCCGGGGGGCCGGGCCGGGCGCTGCTGCCCCCGCCCCAGTCCCAGGCAGGGCACCGCTGAGTCTGGCAGGGCTCGGACAAAGCCCCCCCAGCCGCCCCCATAGCTCTGCCGGCCCTGGCAATGGCCACTCGAAGGGGCCGCCCATGAGCGTGGGGTCGGCTCCGGCCGCAGCCCCCAGTGATGCCCGGTGCCCAGGCCGGGGCTTTGGGGCCTGGCTGCTGTTTGCAGAGCCCAGGCCAGGGGTGCGAGGGTGTGAATTCACCCCCTGCCCCGCCCCGCCCAGCGCAGGCGTCACACGGGGGAGGGGTGCAGGGAAGGGGTGTGACCCGTGTCTGGTGCCTGAGCCTGGCTAGAGTTGTGCCCAGCCCAGCTGCCCCAGGCAGCAGGGGGCCTGTCTGCAGCGGGGTGCCAGCCTCTGGAGAGGTGTCACACCCTCCTCCCCCGCTGTCTCTGGCCCTGTGCCCAGGCCGGGGGAGGCGGGCGCCCCAGGATCTGTGTGTGGGGCAGAACTCAGTCTGGGTGTGAGATCCCACCACGGCTACTGGGATCCCCAGGGGGCCAGGAGAGGGACAGGGGTGTCCTGGCCCCAGTCCTGCCTTCCCTGCCCCATCCGGGGCTGTTCCCTGGCCCGCGGTCCCCGGGGCTGAGCAGCGCCTGTGGGGCCGGGTGGGGCTGCGGGTGGCTGGGGCGGTTTGAAGTG
The DNA here is from genome assembly GCA_032595735.1 of Pelochelys cantorii. Lineage (NCBI taxonomy): Eukaryota > Metazoa > Chordata > Testudines > Trionychidae > Pelochelys > Pelochelys cantorii. Next base: position 14,563,562 of record CM064345.1, read on the forward strand.
GTTTCCGGCTGCGCTTTGGTGCCCAGGTGCACTCGTGTGACTGGGGTGGGGCAGAGCTGGGGGCTGGGCCCTGCAGGACTGGGCCTGCACAGACAGTGGTGATCAGAGCGTGTCTGGCTTGGGTCAGTGACCCTGAATCCAGCGCCGGGGAGGCCTGGCGGGGAGGGGCCCTCATCACCGAGCTGTGTCCACACTGCTCAGCTCACAGTGGCACTAGAGCCTGGCTGTGGGGAAGGGCCTGTTACCTGGGGGGGAGCTCTGCTGAGCCCCCAACAAACCCTCCCCCAGCAGGGGGGGCAGCAGCAGGAGCGAGTTGCCCACCCGCAATGTGCTGCCCACCCCGACACTCGTCACCGTCACCACTTTTGTCATTGGGAGGGGGTTTCCCCAGCCCTGAGTGACAAAAGGTTTAATGACAGAAATGCAGCGTAGCGCTGGCCTGAGAGCGACACCCTCCGTGCCTGTTACCGCAAAGGGGCCTGACGTCCGTTTTGGGTGCTCCTAATGGACGGTGAAGGCCCAAAAATGGTTTTTCTCCTACTTGTTTCGTTCTCCCTCTGGCCTGCCCTGTGTGGCTGGAGGTCTCCTTGGAGCACCGGAGAGCTGGGGAGGGACTTCTCAGCCCTCCACTAATGGGCCCAGGGGGTTGAATCTTCCCCCGCGGCAGCTTTTCTCCTGCTGCCCAATGGGTGCTTGGGCTGAGTCGGGCCTTTGCCACGCTTCAGACTGGGGTGGGTAACTTGATGAACATAAGAGCGTTCAGACTGGGTCAGACCAAAGGCCCGTCCAGCCTGGTATCCTGTCTGCTGACAGCAGCCAGTGCCTGGTGCCCCAGAGAGAGTGAACCAAACAGGTAACAATCAAACGATCTCTCTCCTGCCATCCATTTCCAGCCTCTGACAAACAGAGGCTAGAGACACCATTCCTTACCCATCCTGGCTAACAGCCATTGATGGACCTAGCCTCCATGAATCTATCTAGTTCTTTTTAAACCGTTATAGTCCTGGCCTTTACCGCCTCCTCTGGCGAGGAGTTCCACAGGTTGACTGTGTGGTGTGTGAAGAAGAACTTTCTTTGGTTGGTTTAGACCAAACTGCTGCCTGTTCATGTCACTGGTTGACCCCCTAGTTCTTTTATTATGGGAACAAGTAAATAACTTTTCCTTATTCTCTTTTGTGCGTGTGCTTTTGTGGGCCCTCTGAGTCTGGTATAATAGGGACTTACTTGGGGGGGTGTAAAATCCTGTTTAATTGTTGAAACATGGTGTTTAACTGGTTAACCAATTAAGGGGGGGCTGCTCCAGCTCAGCAGGGCTGAAGCACCCCTCCCCCCAGCTTGTTCTCCCTGCCTACGACACCCCAAGGCCCACTGCAGACAGGGGCTTGTGTTAAGGGTGGAGCTCACGGGTGAACCTTTCACGTCCCTGCCTTGCAGCAGCACAAGCGTGTCCACGTGGGGCTTTGCACTGGTGTAACTGAGCCAGGTGACATGTCATTGCGCTGGTGCGGCTCTCCCTGTGGGCACGGCCTAGCCAGCCAGTTCTGGTAAACTAGAACAGCCCAGTGACACTGGGACAGGCGTGTCCACTCCGCCCATTGTACCTGGCACTGTGACCTAGGGTCTGTCGGCGCAGCACGGCTGTTAGCGAGGAGGTTGTCGGCACGGCGCTGTCGCTGTCAGGTGTGTGAACGCTGCGTGTCGGCCCTAACGCTGACAGAATTGTCCCCCGACAGCGGGTCTTGCTTGGTCGTGGGGGGAGCTTCCTGCCCAGAGAGTAGTGTTCACGCTGTCACTTGCTCTGGGAAATCGCCCTCATGTATGAGAGAGGGGGGCCAGCACCTGTGAGTGACACAAGCTTTGGGGGGTGGGGTGGCCTGAGCCTGGTGTCCATGTGAACAAGGCAACGATGTTAATGACCAAGTGCAGCCAGTTGGAATAAGCGTGGTAGGGCCGGTCTATACACGGTGTCTGTACTGCTCAGCCCTCCTGGGTAAGCCGGCACAGCCGCTCTGTGTGCGCACACACTGGTGCAGATTAGCCCCCACAGTCACCGCAACGAGCTAGTGCGAAGCACGGCTGGGCTGGTGCGACGGCCCTCGCACGAGGGTTGTGCAAATTATATTTTGTTGGTAAAAAGAAACAAACCAAAAAACCCAGCCATGCCCCGAGTGAAGTAGTGAAATGGGAGCAAGGCCTGAGTGCAGAGCCGGCCTCAGCGGTGTGGGGCAGGGCCTGTCCCTGCCTGTGTCTGTGCAGGTTGGACCCCCCTTGTCCGGCACCTTGGAGGGGATTTGCAGAAACAGGGGAGGTCCCGCTCCTAGCCCTGCTGCTGCCCCACCCCTGTGGGGCTCTCTAGCTGCCCCCTGCTCTGCTGCTGCCAGGGCCAGAGCTGGGCGGCTGCTGGGGAACCTCTGTCAGGGTCCCGACCCCCTGTGTGCCCAGCCCTGGGCAGACACAGCACAGCCTGCCCCACCCGAGTGAGACAGCAGCGGGGGAGCCAGGCGATCGTGCTGCCCGCCCTGCCGGACGCAGCGCTGGCCTGCCCGTTCCCTCGCTTGCCGGCCCTGGCGGAGGAGCGCCGAGGGGTTAGGAGGACACTGAGGCGGCTTTGCGGAGGTCTGTGGGGAGCTGCTCCCCGGCATGAGGGTGGTGTGGGGCGCAGGTCGCAGGGCTGGTGGCCTGTGGAACAAGTGGGTGAAGGAGGCTGGACCCTGGGCAGAGCGCCCCCCTGCTAGGTCTTTTGTTTGTGCTGGTGGTGCACAGTCACACTGGCCTTGGTGCACATACAAACATTTATTCCACACATGTCTGGAAAACATGAGGGAGCACTGGCCCAGGGCAGAGGTAGCTCTGTAAATGTTTCCGGGGGGGAGCCTGTGCAGAGGCCGGGGGCAGCAGGAGGTGGGGAGGGCTGGAGGGACCAGGCAAAGTAGAGGTAGCTGGATCTGTGGGTAGGGATCCAGGGGGCTGGTGAAGTTTCAGTCTGTAGCAAGGCAAAGGGCAGGGCCGAGGGAGGAGGGACGGGTCCGTAGTGGAGGAGTCAGCCTGGCCATGCGGTTCCTGCCAGAGACACTCCGCAGTGTGAGACAGGACTGGAGGGGGCAGATGTTTGGGGGGCTGGCAGGGCTGACGCTGCATTGGGCAGAGGGGCAGGAGAACTAAGGGGGGGGGGGGGCCACAATCCCAGCAGCGTCCAGCCAGAGGTTTCCCTCGTGTCTCTCGCGCTGAGGCTATCTCTCTGGGGGAGGAAACTCCAGTCAGCAGGAAAAGGCAGGTGCTGGCAATGGGGGATTCGATCATTAGACACACAGACAGCTGGGTGTGCGATGACCGGGAGAACCGTACGGTGACTGGCCTGCCTGGCGCGGAGGTTGCGGATCTCTCCACTGTGTGCAGTGCTGGGGAGGAGCCGGTGGCCGTGGTGCATGTAGGTACCAGTGACATAGGGAAGGGAAGGGCAGGAGGGAGGTGCTGGAGGCCACACTTAGGCGGAAGGAGACTGAAATCCAGGACTGAGCTCTGTGGCAGCGTCTCTGAAATGGTCCCAGTGCCACGCGCAGGGCCGGGTCAGCAGGCAGAGCTGCAGGGTCTCAACGCGGGGAGAGACGATGGTGCGGGGAGGAGAACGCCACCTAAACCAAACTGGAACCGCGTGCTGGCATGTCAGTCACACGGCCACAGAGCAGCTCGTAGACAAAGGGCTTGGGGAGCCAGCCAGCGCGGGGGCAGGAACAGGGGGCTCAGACGCCGCTTACGGGAGGGTCTAGTAACGGGCATTCCCTCGTGTCCTAGCGCAGAGGAGAGGAAGGAGGATAATACAGGTGAGATGTGATGACAGTCAGAGTCCCCGTCAGTCACACCAGGCAATGGCAGGCAGCTGAGTAGTGGCAGGTTTGTGAAGTGCTTACGTACAAACGCTAGGAGTCTGGATAATAAGGGGGGTGAACTGGAGTGCCTGGTACTGAGGGAGGATATTGATAGAACCGGCATCATGGGAACTTGGTGGCATGAGGCCAGTCAATGGGACATCCGTGGGCCCAGGCTGTCGGGGCTCTAATTCCATGTTCTGATGGGAACGTAGCGGTGGGGACATGTTACTGACCAGGGTAGCGACCGTGAAATGCTGCAGGAGATGAGAGTCTCTAACAATAACAGACTCCATCATCGCGGGGCATTTTCCCTCAGGACGGGGGGCAGAGAAAGTTTCTCGACACCTTAGCTGACTGCTGTTTGGAGCAGCTCGTTTCAGGATCCCCCAGGGAAGAGGCCGGGCTGGATTTCGTGGAGCGCAGGGCCTGGGCCAGGAGGGGAATGTAGCTGGGCCACTTGGTACTCGCCACCATAGAGTATTAAGCATCCCGGGGGTGGTAAAACAGCCCTGCAGCCCCCGCGGCAGCGCTTAATTTCCAAAGGGGGCACCCCACAGACACGGGGAAACCAACCGAACGGTCAGGAAAAGGTGCAGTCCCCAACGTGAAATCCCTGCAAGCTGCAGGACACTGTTTGCAGACACCACAACAGAGGCCCAGCTCTAGTGTGTGCCCCAAATTAAACCACAGCAAGAGAACCCCCCCTAAAAGCCACTGGGACCACACAGCACAGTGGAGGAGGCAGTGAGGGGCTGAAAGGCACCATTTAACAGGAAAGTTGAATCGTAGTGAGAGGAATAGAAAGGGGTGTAAACGGGCGACGGCAGTGCCCAAATCTCCCTCGGGACGGTAGAAGGGAATCTGGGAACAGCTAGCACAACGCCAGAGGGGTTTGTGGGTTTTGCCATTAGCTGCAGCGGAAGCCGGCAGCTGCCAAAGACCCAGGGGGCCCCTGGCTGACCGAGATGCCAAAGGGGCACTTGGGGACGAGAGGGTCGTTGCAGAGACGCAACGTGAATTTTCCCATCAGCTGTTGTGGCTGAGGCTGAGGGGGGGGGGGGGTTCCTGGAGCGGGACCATTCTGTGGCTGATAGATCTGAGGGGCTGTCCCACACTGGGGGGGGGGGTCACTGGTGGAGGTGTCACTGGTACAAACTGGCCACTAACAAGGCATCGGGGCCGGGCAGCGCTGCCCCAGGAGGTCTGAAGGACACGTGATGTGGCAGAACTGCCATGTGTGGCCAGTGGAACCTGCCTGTGTCCCCCCCCCCCCCACACTCCTGGGCCCCACGGCCAGGGAGAGCTGGGGTGTTGCCAGTTTGTTCAAAGGGCTCTGAAGCTGATACAGGGTGGGGGGTGCCTGGCTGACCTGTTAACGGGGGGGGAGCAGCTCCTCAACTGCTGCACGCTGGTGGCTGCTCCAGTGCACAGGGGCTGCTCTGGTGTCCCGGTCTCTGTCTGCAGTGGGCCCTGGTGACCCACAGGCAGGCACTGCTCTAACCTGGGTGGCACAACCCCTGCCTGCTGCCGAGTGGCCCCTCCCCCCCTAACGAGCTGATCTGTTTCACTGCCCAACCAATTAAAGGGGCTTTTCCATCACTGAGACAGTGTGGTACTTAAACAGCTGCCTGGGATCTTTGCAGGGGGGTGAGGCAAAACGCCACATTTCTTGGTTTTTTACACACACACAGAGCGAGCTCTCAGCACTTAGAATCCTAGAATCCCAGGGCTGGCAGAGCCCTCAGGAGCCATCTGCCCAAAGCAGGACCAACCCCAATTAAATCAACCCAGCCAGGGCTTGATCAAGGCAGGACTTGCACACCTCTAGAGATGGAGATTCCACCTCCTCCCTAGGGAACCCATCCCAGTGCTTCCCCACCTGCCTCGGGAAATCGTTTTTCCTAATCTCCAGCCTAGACCTCCCGCACTGCAACTTGAGCCCATTGCTCCTTGTTCTGCCACCACCAAGAACAGCCCCTCTCCAGCCTCTTTGGAACCCCCCTTTAGGGAGCTGAAGGCTGCTATCAAATCCCCCCTCGCTCTTCTCTTCTGCAGACTGAACAAACCCAAATCCCTCAGCCTCTCCGCGTAGGTCAAGTGCTCCAGCCCCTGAATCATTTTGGTCGCCCTCCACTGGACCCTCTCCAATGCGTCCACATCCTTTGTATAGTGGGGGGCCCAGACCTGGCCGCAACACTCCAGATGTGGCCTCCCCAGAGCCCAATAAAGGGGAATAATCACTGCTCTGGATCTGCTGGCAATGCTCCTCCTAATGCACCTAATATGCCATTAGCCTTCTTGGCTACAAGGGCGCCCTGTTAGATAACTCGTGTGCGTGCCCACACACCCCCTCACGCACCCCATCATCATCTTGTTAATAGTTGCTCCCCCTCACTGTACTGGCCAGGTGAGTTAGTGGGGGAAGGCCAGAGCTGGGCTTCTGCTGATCCATGCCGATGCTCCAATGTTGACAAGACAAAACCTGTGGGCCCCTGCAAGGTGTCTTAGATCAGGGCTACTCAACTTTGGAAGCCCCGGGGGCCACAATGATACTCACAGCACATGCCGAGGGCCACAACTTAAGTGTGGTTGCGTAGACATGCAAGTTTGTCTCACAAATGGGTATGAATGAAAAGATGAAGGCAAGACTACACAGCATGCAGGCGCCACTTAAGTCAGTTCTGCTGATATTAATAAAACTCAATATTTACTTGATTTCTATCCATGTGACAGCACTTTTCATGAGCAATGACAATTCAGGAATTTAACTATGAAAATGCATCTCAGATGACCATTCTGTTGACTAGTTTTGGCTCCCACGCGCAGGCCACATGTTCAGCCCCACGTAAACCCAAACTGCACCATGGGCCACAAACAGATGGGCTACGTACATCCTATGGGCCGTGTGTTGAGTAGCCCGGCCTTAGATGGATAGCAGCGCCCCTCTCCTGCAGATCTACCCCAGTTAGTCGTCACCTGCTCATGCCCAGTCTGTGCGCTCTTGGCTGCGTCAGTCTGTGGCATCACCTTCTGGGGGGTGTCTCAGTGCTGCCACATCCCCCTTCAGAGAGGGGGGCCCCAAACGCAGGCCCATGCTTCTCCCAAGGCCTCCGTATGTGAGATCTTTGTGAGCCCATTGACAGGTCTCATTGTCCTTGGACCATCCGTTCAGTAACGGGGGAGATCTACAAAGAGGTGACTATAATATTGTACCAAAACTTAAAACAAAATTTCTGTAGGAAAGGACTTAATGCAAAGTTCTGTGCCAATGAAGGTTCCCTATGGAAGAACGTAATACCAGGTTGTGTCAATACCAGGTTGTGTCAATACCAGGCTATAGGAAGAGGATCCACGGCCCTATGGAAATGATTCCTGCAGAGATTTGATCCACCCAGCGATGTGTCTGCACCCGGCATGGGAGTCTGACGTCAGCACCTGGCAAACTGGTTGAGACTAAAGAATAAAATGGTCAGACACACAGATGAGCATTTTTTATTAGAACTGAGTCAACATGGTTTCTCTAAAGGAAAATCCTGCCTCCCCAATGTGCTAGAGTTCTTTGAGGGGGGTCAACCAGCCTGTGGACAAGGGGGACCCAGTGGAAATATTTTGTTTTCAACTTGGACTTTGACACAACCTGTGGCAGTGTCCCTCACCGAGGGCTCTTAAACAGAGTGAGCAGCCATGGGAGAAGAGGGAAGGTCCTTTTGTGGATTGGTAACTGGTTACACGACAGGAACAAAAGGGTGGGAATAAATGGTCAGTTTTCCGAGTGGAGAGAGGTAGCTAGTGAGGTCCCCCAAGGGTCTGGCCTGGGACCATCCTGTTCTCAGCCTAGTTGTAAATGATCTAGTGAAAGGGATAACAAGTGAGGTGGCAACATTTGCAGATGAAACTAAACTGCTCAAGGTCGTTAAGACCAAAGCAGAGTGTGAGGAAAGTCCCATTTTGTTGTCCAATCACTGGGGAAATCTTTGTGAAATGAAATTGAATGTGGATAAATGCAAAGTGATGCCCCGTGGAAAACATCATCCCCACTAGACAGACAATAGGATGGGGACTAATTTGGCTACAGCCGCTCCAGGGAGAGATCTTGGAGTCACTGTGGGTAGTTCTCTGGAAACATCCACTCAACAGGCAGTGACAGTCACAAAAGCAAACAAAGTTGGGAATCATTTAAAAAAGGGACTGAGAATAAGACAGAGAATATCTTATTGCCTCTCTCTAAATCCATGGGACACCCACAGCTTGAATCCTGTGTCCAGCTGTGGTTGCCTCATCTCCAAAAAGCTCGCTTGACATTGGAAAAGGTTCAGAAAAGGGCAACAAATGCTGAGGGGTTTGGAACGGGTCCTATATGCGGAGAGATTAAAAAGACTGGGACTTTTCAGCAAAGAAAAGAGGAGACGAAGGGGGGATAGGATCGAGGTCTATAAATTCATGAGTGGTGTGGAAAAAATAAATAAGGAAAAGTTATTTACTACTTCCTATAATAGAAGAACTGGAGTCACCCAATTAAATTAATAAGCAGCAGATTTTAAACAAACCAAAGGAAGCTTTTCTTCTCTTAGTGCACAGCCAACCTGTGGAACTCCTCGCCAGAGGATGTGGTGAAGACTAGGACTTTAACAGGGTTCAGAAAAGAACTAGATATGTTCAAAGAGGTTGGGTCCATCAGTGGCAATTAGCCAGGCTGGGCAGGGCTGGGGTCCCTGGCCTCTGTGTGTCGGGCTGGGAAGGGGCAACGGGAGGGATCCCTGGGTGGCTCCCTGTTCTGTTCCCTCCCGCTGGGGCTCTGGGCACTGGCCACTGTGGGCAGACAGGTCACTGGGCTGGATGGGCCTTTGCTCTGACCCGGGCTGGATGGGCCTTTGCTCTGGCCCAGCCTGGCTGCTCATATGTGGTTGGAGCCGCACCCAGGAGGTGGGTCCAGGCCCTGCTGCCCCAGTGACTCTCTAAACAGTCAGAGCAGCCCCAGCCCCTCGGATCAGGCCCCTGGACTCTGCAGGGAGTGGGGGGGGGGGGATTGGGGGTCCAGGCTGATGGGAGAAAAGGGGGCACTTGGTATCCCCTTGGCTCTGCCTGGTCCCCCCAGTTCGGCAGCAGGGCTGGGCTGTCCCTGTGTACGGTGCCCACAGGCTCTGGGCTCTCACTGGGGCTGGGGGCACAAGGCCCCGATCCTGCAGGCCCCGTGTCCTGTTCCCTGGGGGGGGGAGGGGGGTGTCACATGGTGACTCTGCTGGGTCTGAGCCTCCGACAGGCTGAGGGACTGATGAGCTCAGACACGCCTGGGCCCTGGGTCCCCAGCCCTGTGCGCGAGTCCCCTGAGCTGGGTGTGATGTGGGGCAGGGGGCTCCCAGAGGCGAAGGGACGTGGGGGTCAGCGTGTGCAGCACCAGGCCCTGACTCTGGGAGCTGCGTCCTGCCCCCATTGGCCCTGCCTGTGGGTCTGTGGGGTGAGCCCAATGCGAGGGGCAGGACGACAGCCTGGGGGATCTGTGGGGCAGGCCTAGTGTGAGTCCATGGAACATTCTGGGCACAGCCCGGCCCTGACCCCCTGCAGCCGGGACACGTCCCCTGCTCCCCCCAGCCCCACCCCGAGCTTCAGCTCCTGCATCTTCTGCCCCAACCGCCCCCCTGTTCTCCTGCAGGTTGGGGGCGGGGGGGGGGGGCGGCGCTGAGCTGAGGGCCCCCCCCCGTTGGCCTTTCCCAGTCCTGCCCCCCCTCCCCCGCGTGGGCAGTCCTGCCCCCTTCCCGGCTTCTCGCCCTCAAGGTGGCTGCTTCTCTTGCACCCGCTCAGGGATTGGCCCGCCCCGCCCCTGCCCCCCTGCTCTGCCCCCTGCCCCGCCCCCTCCCTGCTCCGGCGGCGGGGTCCCGCCTGCCCAGCCTGGGGGGGGGGGGGGGTCCTGGTGTGGGCGGCTCTGACCCTCCCCCCCCCCCCTCCCCCCCGTCTCTCTCCCACAGGCCCAGGCCCACACTCGCTGCGCTATTTCTACACGGGGGTGTCGGAGCCCGGCCTGGGCGTGGCCCCGTTCAGCATCGTGGGCTACGTGGACGGGCAGCAGTTCATGCGCTACGACAGCGAGCGGGGCAGGGCGGAGCCGCACACGGACTGGATCAAGCAGCACGTGGACGCGCAGTACTGGGAGGGGCAGACCCAGATCTTACAGGGCTGGCAGGCCGGGTTCCGAGCGAACCTGGACACCCTGCGCGGGCGCTACAACCAGAGCGCGGGTGAGTGCGGGGCCGCTCCGGGGGGGGGAGGGGTGAACAGGGGCCCCTTGGCGGGGGGCTGTGAGGGGGGGCTCCGGCTGCGCAGGGGGGCGGCCGCGGGGCTGGGAGGGGGCTGCTGTGGCAGTGGGGGGGGTGGGGGGGGCGCTCACAGTGGGTGTGTGGGGGGGATCGTGAGGCCTGGCCGAGGGGGCCGGGCCCACGAGGGGGCCTCTGTGTGGCAGGGACTGGGGGGAGGGGCCCCAGGGGCCCGCTGGCCCACAGGTGTGAGTGCGGGGGGGGGGGGGGGTCAGGGGAATGAGTGGTTTGACACGCCCCCGCTGTTCTCCCCACCCCCCGCTGTCTCTGCCGCCCCCCAGCCCAGGTGGGTCGCGTCCCAGCAGAACCCCCCCTCTGTCCCACTGCTCCCCCAGGCCAGAGCCCCGCCCCCCGGGACCCTGCGCAGAGGGGCTGTGTCTGCTGCCAGGACACCTCAGACCCTGCACTGGGGGGCAGGGGGGGGGCTCTGAGTCTCTGGGCTCCACTCACAGATCCCAAGTGATGGGGACCCCCGTATGGCCAGCCCCCCCACAGGCACTGGGGTGTGTGTAGGAGGCTGAGCGCCACTGACCCACACTGCAAACCCCGTGTGGGATGGGCCCTTCCAGCCAGGGTGGGGGGCGCCCCCCAGTACCCAGCGCCCCCCCCCCACAGCCTGCGTGGGACTGGACTAGCTCCAGGCCTGTGGGACCGGTGCCTGAAATCCCACCAGAGCCTGGGTGCGAGGGACACTGGGCTCAGGCCAGCACATCACACCCCCGGGTGCACTGGTGAATGGGGGGCCCTGCCGCAGCGCCCCCCTAGTGGCCATGGGGCAGATCCCCGCTCCTGGCCTGGCTGGCCGGTTACCGCAGGCACCTGTGAATGGGGGTGGGCGATACGGGGTTTGACTGTATGTGTGTGCGCCCTGGACCGGGCCGTTCGGGGTCAAGTTTCCAGGCGTCTCTGCCGCTGGGGGGCAGGAACACGCTGCTGGGAGGAGCAGCTGGAACCCTTTTCTCCCCCCCCCGCCCCCCCAGGGTGTAAAACACCACGTAATTGGCAATGGGTTAGATGTGGCATTAACACTTGGGGAACTGATTAAAACGGGGGGGGGGAGCTCCCTAGCGCTGGTCCCCAGAGGCCGGACGCTGAGGCTCACAACCCCCCCGTGCTGTGGGGGGGGGGGAGGCTCACCCTGCCTCTCTCAGCCCGGTGGGCAGCTGTGTCCTTTCCCGGCTGTCAGTCAGCACCAGGCCCCTGCGCTTTGCGTGGAGTCAGCGTCTGCCCTGGGCTGGGGTTGGGGCTGGGCCCCTGGGACATGCAGGGGCTCCTGGCTCCTGGCAGCGCAGCCCCAGCATGGGGCCCGGGAGGGGCAGGCCCATAGAGGGGCCGGAGCCGTTCTCCTGCGCAGTGCCCGAGGGGGCTGGAGTCCCCGGCCAGGCCCCGGTTGTGCCGCTCCCCAGAGCGTGGGACCCATAAGCGCTCGGGCCCTGGCGCTGTCCCAGCAGGGTGCTGAGGGGCTGCCTGGCTCTGCCCCCCTCCCTCCCCCCAGCACTGAGCTAGCAGCCAGGAGAGCTGATTCCCTGCCTGTCCCCAGCTCTTGGGGGGGGGGGCGCCTGGCCCTGCCCCTGCCTCAGCCCTGTGGCCAGGGTTGCTAGCCCTGTGGGTCTCTGGTGCACCATGGATTGGAGAGTTTCCTAGCAGGGCCGTGCTGCACCGTGGGGGTGCTCCCTTTGCCGGCGGTGTCTGCGCCCGGCTCCTCCCTCCTTCTCCACCGCCCCTGGCAGCAGCCACAGCCACCTGCCTACCGGGAACGCAAACCAGTCGAGTTTTCCCTCCGTGCGCGTCACCCACGTCCTTGGCCCTTCTTGGGCTGCCTTGTGCTCCACAGTGAGTAGTGGTAGGTGCCCCCGCTCTCCCTGCTCCCCCCAGGTCTGGGCTTGTACCGCAGTCACAGCTCCGGGAGCCTGCAACATGCCCGGGAGAGGCCCCTGGCTCAGGGCCCCTTGCTGACCTCCCCACCAGGGCGAGAGCTTGCCCAGAAACGGCCTGGGGATGTTCCTCTGCCAGATCCCTCCGGCCCCCCACGCCGACCGGCCGCTCCTGGCAACATCGCCTGCCCCCTCCCAGGGACGTCCCTCCGCCAGGGAGACCAACTGGCAGTGAGGGCCAGGGCAGCCCAGCCGGATCTCTGCCTCCCGTGCCAGGCTGGGGTTGGCACGGCCGGCAAACCTGGTACTTCGGTGCTGCCCTGGCATGGGGCCCCACGGCCCAGGAACACGCCTGCTGGCAACCCAGTGTAAGGCACTGCACCGACCCACTGCTGCCTGACACAGCGCCCAGACCCTACCCTGCTGATGTGCCACCGCCATGGGCACTGGCTCCAACACCACCCTCGGCACCAACAGCCCCGCTGCCAGCCCTACCACCAGCACTGCCAGCCCTAGTGGTGGCCCTGCCAGTCCTACCCCTGGCACCGAGCAAACCGGCACTGCACAGGTGTGTGTCCACACAAACCTCGGCACCGGGACAACACAACCAGCGTACTGACCCCGAAGTGCATTCGGCGCTGCATTGGCCAGCCGCGGGCACCGCTCGCTCCACCTGCCCTCCAGGGCCCTGGCACTGCCCAGTCCCTGTAGCAATTCTGACCCGGGACTGCAGGCAGCCGAGTTCCCTCCCTGCTTGCCCTGGGGCCGTGTGTCCTGCCCAGCCGGCCCCCAACCTCCTTCGCCCTGTTGGTACGGACAGCGCCGGCCCTCCCCGCCGCCCCCCTGCTCCACATGTAGGGGCCAGGCCGCTGCACCCTCAGCGCCAGCTCGACAGGCTATGGGGCTGCTCCGCACCAGAGCCCACGCCCAGCCCAGCCCCCTGTGGAAGAGCTGCCTAAGGGATACGAGTGTGAAACAACCAGCCAGGACCAGGGGTCCTGTCCCCAGCTGACGTGATCACCCCCACCTCTCTGCCCCACAGACGCGCTGAAGCAGTTTCAGGGTCTCTTGGCAAGTGGCTCCTGCCCAGGAAACCGATTCTGGTGCAGCCCAGAAGGAACCACGCGGGCGTTTCCCAGCCCCGCGCTGCCACGGACGGCTCCTCCCACGGGCACCGCTGCATTGGATCCGCCCGGCATAATTTCACAGACACCAGCGTCTGCTGCTAACCCCCCCCCTTCCCCCCCTGCCCCCCCCCAAACAGAAGAGCTGTCAGGAAATGTTTTGTCCCAGCTGAGGACGTGGGCTGCTTGTTTTCCCACCCCCGCTGTGGAGCTGTGCACTGGGGGGCCAGGTACCTGTGACCCCGCTGCACACTGTGCCAGGACAGCGTGGGCAGGGCAGGCTGTTCTCAGCGACTTCGCCTCTCCGTGTCGCCCCCTCTCCCGCCCACCCCGACTGCGCTCACCCCTCTGAGGGGCGTCTGCACGGCCGGGCTGCACCGCGATTAGCAACGCAACTTGAGCTGCGTCAATGTGCAGCGGGAGTCGCAGTAGCTTCGCTGGGCTGTAGGCGCCGTCTGCCCCACAGGACGGCCGCGTGCCCCTCCGCCGGCAGCCCTACCCCTCGTGCGGGGAGGGGCATGGGAGTCACAGTGAGCCGCCCTCCTGCTCGACACTGTCGACATAACGGCTCGTGTGTGGCTGCAGACCGTTGTCGTTCCACCACCACGCGGCTGTCGCCGTACCTGAGCGACCTTCTCAGGCACCTCCCAGGCCACATCCGCCCTCATCCCCAGGCTGTAACAAGGGGCCGCGTGCGCCCGTACGGCCCTCCAGGCTGCCCTCCACGTGGCAGACACAGCAGCCCGACCACAGCGCTGCGTGGGCGTCAGGGCCACAGGCCTCTGGCCAACCTAACAACCCCGGAGCAGGGCCCAGGATCGTCCGTCCGTCCGTCCAATGGGCCCTGCCTCTGTCGGCGAGACTGGGGGGTCTGACACACTGAGACCCTCGCACGGCCCTTAGGGCTCCCGGCAGGGGTGTCCGCCAACCAGCTCCAGCTACAGCCGTCCCCCTGCACCCAGAGCCCTGGAGACAGGCGCACGGGCCCTTGGGCTGCAGGCAGAGACGCAGGCCGCAGCGACGCCTGACTTGGGTGAACCAGCCGCCTGCCTGCACCACAGTTCAGGAGGTTTGCTCGGGGGCTGGGCCGCACCCTGAGCTGCGCCCTGCAGCCTGCAAGTTACCCAGCGCCGCCGGCCTTCCTACCCTGGGTGGGCGGGTGCAACGTCGGCGCGACGGGCCCCAGAGAGCCTCACGCTGGGCAGCTCCAACCCCTTTTCGTCCATCCCTCCCGCTGCCCCCGTCCCATGGCCCCTGCAGGGCCCTAGGCCCCTCAGCTGGGCGCCCGCCCCCATTGCTCCCACCACAAAGGGAGGGACAGCAGATGCTAACCCCGCCCGGCCCCACCCCATGGCCAGGGCCCATCCAGTGAACCCCCAGGCCTGCGGCAAGGGTGTTGAGGGTGCGCTGGAGGCCAGCCTGCCAGCCCCACCTTTCCACTTCAGGGACGGCTTGTGCCCTGTCTGCTGGGCCTGGGAATCCATCACCTCGGCCTGCTGGGCCCTGGGAACAGACCTTCCTGGTCTCTTCTTGGCTGCAGCAGGTCACCTGGCCCGCGGCCTGTCCCCGTGTTCCCTGCTGGCAGCCCCTAGGTATCAGTCCCCATTTTCGAGGTGTGTCCTTGGCCTGTGGAGGGCTGTTGTTCCACAGAGACTTGCTCACTAGCATGTCCATAGGCTGAGCTTTGCCCATTGCTCAGCCACATACCGAGAAACATTCAGTACCCACACAGAGTACACGCTTATAACTTCCCACACAGACATTACACAATCACATGAATAGCATCTATAGAATCAGTAGAAGGTAAGCTTCTATTTGACACCTCACATGGCCCCCTTTGTACCACTTTTGGGGCCAACACCCCCCCCCCCCCCCCGGCGGGTGCAGCAGTGATCTGGCTGCTTCCCTAAAACTCAGTAACGTGACACCCCCAATGCAAATTGATGCAGGAGGTGATGCCAGTAACATCACCGAGGGCGTCACGCGGGTTCCCCCGCCCGGGACAAGGCGTCTGCCACAATATTCTCCTTCCCCCTTATGTCGTATTCCTGCAGGGCCAGGCTCCAGCGCAGCAGCCTGGAGTTGGCCCCCTTGGCCTTGTGCAGCCAAACCAGAGGGGCGTGGTCACTCCGCACGGTGAACCTCCTGTTGTACAGGTAGGGTTTGAGCTGCTTGCCAGCCCACACGATGGCATAGCACTCCTCGATCGTGGCGTAATTCCGCTCCGCGGGGTACAGCTTTTTGCTGGGGTACGCCACAGGGTGCCTCCTGTCCCCCGCCCCATCCTGCATCAGCACCGCCCCAACCCCATGTTAGAGGCATCGGTGCACAGCACAAAGGGCTTGTTGAAATCCGGGCTGGCCAGCTCGGGTTCCCGGGCCAAGGCATTCTTTATGCTCTGGAGCCCCGCCTCGCAGGCCTCTGACCACACCACCCGGTCCGGCCTCTCCTTCTTTGTGAGGTCCGTGATTGGGGCTACGGCCTCACTGAACCCCTTCTCAAACCTCCTGTACTAGTTGGCCAGGCCCACGAACGACTGGACCTGCTTCTTCGTTTGGGGAACAGGCCAGTTCTTAACGGCCTCCACCCTCGGGTTCGGGGCGCGCTGCCCCACTGCCCACCATGTGCCCCAGATAGGTCACTTCGGCAGCCCCCATCCTGCATTTGGACACCTGGACAGTCAGGTTGGCCTCCCCAAGCCGCCGCAGCACCACCCCCATGTGACTGAGGTGATCCCGCCAGGAGTCACTGGAAACGGCCAGGTCGTCAATATAGGCCCTAGCGAAACCCTCCAGCCCTTGCGGGACCTCGTTGATCAGCCTCACGAAGGTGGCCCCGGAGTTCCACATGCCGACGGGCAGCACCCTGAACTCGTACAGGCCAGACTCCACGATGAACGCAGACCTTTCCTGTGCATCCGCATCCAGGGGGATCTGCCAGTACCCCCGAGTCAGATCCAGAGTGCTTATAAACCTTGCCCCCCCCCCGCCCAGCGTGTCCAACAGACCCTCTGTTCTGGGGGTGGGAAGGGTCAGGCTGCATGATAGCATTCAGCTCCTGTAGCCCACGCACAACCTCATGGTCCTGTCCTTTTTAGGCACCATCACAGCAGGGGATGCCCAGGGGCTCCGGGATCTGGTGATTACGCCCATGGCCAGCATGCTCTCTGCCTCCTGGATCTGCCCCTGCATCTCGCCCTTGGCCCTGTAGGCTCTGCTGGGTGCCGGGCGGGGCCCTGTCGCGTGGATAGAATGGGATATCCTGTCCGTGAGCCCCGGCCTGTTGGAGAATGTTCCCTGGGGATGCTTCAGCAGCGCCAGCAACTCCCCCCTCTGCAGGGAAGTCAAGCCCTCCCCCATCTCTGTGCTCTCGAGGGGCGTCCCTTCCTGGCTCTCAGCCACCATGTCCACCAAAGGGACCAGCATGGCCCCCTCCTCAGCACGACAGATCATGTTCACGTTCACCTCCCTCTCCAGGTACGCCTTCATCCTGCTCACGTGCACCGTCTGCACCCCGCCCCAGCCACGGGCCTTCCCCACGTCCTAGGTCACTGCATTCACCCTTCCACTGCCTCACGGGGCCCGTTCCAAACGTCCTGCGTCTTATTCCTCCTCACCGGGTCCAGCACCAACACCACGTGCCCTATCTCGAAGGCCCTCTCCACGGCATCCCTGTCGTACCAGGCTCTGGGCCTCTTGGCTGTCACTCAAGTTCTCCCGAACTTCCTCCATCATCTCCTCCAGCCTGTCCTTGAACTGAGTCATGGACTCCGTCACTGGCTGCCCTGCCCCTTCCATATTGCCCTCCCAGGCATCCCGGATCAAGCCCAGGGGCCCCCGGACCTGCCTCCCGTAGAGCAGCTCGAAGGGAGCAAACCCCGTGGAGTCCTGGGCCACACTCCTGTGTGCATACAACAGGTACGGCAGCAGCACATCCCAGTCGCTCTGGTACCTGTCCACATACGTCCTCAGCATGGACTTCAAAGTCCCATTGAACCTCTCTACCAGCCCGTTCGTCTGTGGGTGGTAGGGGGCAGCCTTCAGGTGCTTGACCCTGCACAATTCCCACAACTGCCTGAACGCCACGGACATGAAGTTCGACCCGCGGTCAGACGGAATTTCGTTGGGGAAGCCCACCCTGCTGAAGACAGTGAACAAGGCTGTCACCACCATCTCTGCCTCCACGTTGGACAGAGCCATGGCCTCCAGGTACCTTGTAGCAAAGTCCACCACCACCAGGATGTACCTTTTCCCATTCCTGGAGGGCCTCGGGAGTGGGCCGACGATATCCACTGACACCCGGGCAAAGGCCTCCCCAATGATGGGCAGAGGCTGCAGGGGCGCCTTGCAGGGCCCCCTGGGTCCCTTCCGCTTCTGGCACAGCTCACAGCTTCGGCAATACTCCCTCACTGACCTGAACATGCGCGGCCAGTAGAAGTTCTGCTCCAGCCTGTCACAAGTCTTGCCCACGCCCGGGTGCCCTGCGAACGGACCGTCATGGGCCAACCTCAACAATTCCTCCCGGTACGCCTCAGGCACCACCAGCTGCCTGCGCGTCGCTGCCTGGGAGCCCTTCTTCCCTCCCTGTACAGCAGCCCCCCTCGTATGAGAAACCTGCCCCTCTCCTCCGTAGCCGGGGCCTGGTTCCGTGCATCCTCCCTGGCTCTCTCCAGGGACTCATCGCTCTGCTGGGCCCTCTGGAGCTCCTGCCGTGTGCCCCTCGGCGCTAGAGCTACGTCCGCCCCCTCGGACAACCGCCCGTCGCCCTCCGCCTGGGACACACTCTGGGCCGGCTCACCCTCCGCCCCGCTGCTACCCGCCGGGGCGTCGCTTCACCCCCAGACTCCTTCTGTGACCTGGTCACCACATTAACCCGGCGAGGCACATCCGCTATGTCGGTCCCCACCAAGACATCCGCGGGAATCAAGTCCCGGACAGCCACCAGCACCTGCCCGCTGAAGTCCCCCCACTCGAGATGGACTCTAGCCACGGGCAGGCTCACCGAGTACTCGGACAAGGCCACTATCGTTACGCTGTTCCCGGCACCACGCCCTCCGGTCTCACCCGGTGCCCCTTGACTGTCGTGATGTCCGAGCCGGTGTCTCGCCAGCCCCTACGTCCGACTCCATTGACCTTCGCCTCCCCCACAAACGTCTCACTGCCCTGCCACGTCTCCGTCCTGCCATACGGGGCGAGCTCACTGCCCCCTCGCCCCACCATAGCTCACAGTGTTAGCGTTGGCCACCGCAGTGCTCACACCTGGACTCGGTGGTGTCAGAGGCCTCGCTGGGGTCTGAGCCCTGCTTGGGTGCTCACTGTCACTGAATTGGTGCTTGCGGAGCGGCCAGGAGCTGCCGGCCTCGGGCTGGACAGTCAGGCCTTGTATGGCCAGATCTGCCACAGTGATAGCACTTGGCCTGCTTGTCCCTGGGGAGGGCACCCCTGCCCTCGGGGCTTCTCCGAATCCCCTCGATGGACTCAGGGCTGGGTCTGCTCCCGAACCCCTCCCTCCGTCTAGATGGGGGGAAAGGTGCTGACCCTTCCCAAGGGGTCTGTGCCCGTCCCGCGCCCTGTTCTGGGTGTGGGCGTCTGCAATCTCTGCAGCCCGTAGGACCGACTCGGGCTCCCGGTCACACACAGCCGCCCTCACCTGGTCAGGCACAACGTCCAGAAACTGCTCCAGGGTGATCAAATCCAGCAGTTCCTCATAACTCCCATTTGCTTTTGCCCCCATCACCCACCTTTTAACGAAGCCCATCAGCTTGTGAGCACATTCCCTATGGGAACACTCGCTAGACAAACTCCTGAACTTAACCCGGTGGGATTCAGGGGTAACCCTGAACCGCTGCAGTGCATAGTCCTTAAACCTCCCGTAGTCTAACGCTCCTTCCTCCCCCGTGTCATTGAATACCTCCCTGGCCTTGCCGGTCAGTCTGGTCATCAGGACAGGCATGCGCCGCTCGTCTGGGATGTGGTTCACGTTGCAAATGCGCTCGAAGGTGGCTAAAAACTCCTCGATATCGTCGTCATCGCTGAAGACGGGACAGATCCTTTCCCAAACCCTGTTGGCGAGTGGGGATGGGCTCTCCGGTTGCGGTCTCCTTTGTTGCTCCCCTGTTCGGAGTTGGGCCGCCAGCTCTTCCATTCGACGTGCGTGGGCCTCTCTAGCCGCTTCTGCTGACGCCTCCCTCTCCTTTTGACGTATCTCGGCCACCGCCTCCATCTCCCCTCGACGCAGGTCAGCCAGGGCCCTCTGTTCCAGCTCCGCTTTCTTCACTGCCTGCTGCTTTCTAACGTCTTCTGCAGCCGCATCTGTAGCCGCGGGAGGGGGCCGCGCTCTGGCCTTCTGGTCATTCTGCACTAGCAAAGATGTCAGCTGCTGCTTGGTAGCTCTTTTCCTAAAGTCAGGGCCTCTCTCTGAGCAGAACTCCTTCAGGCGCTCTTTGCCCTGACTCTCATATTGTTGCTGACTTATTGCAGCGGCTCTATAACCAACCCAACTCTCAACACCACAGATCAAATTTCGACAGCGCGGGGTCCTGATCCAAAGCTCATTTCACTCAGATCTGTGGATCCTGCCGACTGCGCCTCTGAGACGGAGCGGGCCGGGTCTGGGCACCGCTGAGGGCGTCCGCTCAGGGCAAATTGCTCAAATTCGGGGCTCCTCACAGCCCCCGGACTGGAGACCTTCCCAAACAGGCCACACACCGGTCCCACAGAACGCTCCAGCTGCCTGCCTGAAGCCTCACGAGCAAAACCCCTCCGACGCCCCAGCAATATCCGTGCCCCAGATGGCCCCGGGCCTCATACGCAGGTGAGGGGTCTAGAACCCAATCTCACCTTCCCCGAACAAGTTCTGTCCGGTCCCAAGAAACCAGCCACAGATCCCCGGTCAATTTACCCTCTGGACCTTACCCACAAATCACGCTGAGCCAGTCCTTTAGCATCTACCATCTAAAGGTTTATTACTACTAGAAAGAAAAGCAGGAGAGTGAGGTTGTTAAAGGATCACACATTACATGCATCGAATCTCCCAGTTCTCCATGCAGGCTCTAGCAGAGATGTTACAGCTGCTGGCTTAAAAGTCCTTGGGGCACATCCTATGCCAGGATGGGGCCACAGTTCTTTCCACCTCGTTGATCCCTGCACTGCTGCCTCTGAGCTGAGCACAAAATGGAGGCTGCCACATGGCCCCTATTTACCTCCTTCCTCATCTCTTCTTGGCTGCAGCAGGTCACCTGGCCCGCGGCCTGTCCCCGTGTTCCCTGCTGGTAGCCCCTAGGTATCAGTCCCCATTCTTGAGGGGTGTCCTTGCCCTATAGCGGGCTATTGTGCCATGGAGACATGCTCCTTAGCATGTCCATAGGCCGAGCTTTGCCCATTGCTCAACCACATACCAAGACACATTCAGTACTCACACAAAGTACATGCTTATAACATCACACACAGACATGATACAATTACATGAATAGCATCTATTGAATCAGTAGAAAGTAAGCTTCTATTTGACACCTCACATGGCCCCCTTTGTACCACTTTTGGGGCCAGCCCCCCGCATGGGCCGTGATCTGGCTGCTCCCCTAAAATTCAGTAACGTGACAGCGTGGTTCTCGGTTAGTTACCAATCCCTAGTTCAGCGCCATGTCGATTGTCCTGGCTGGACAGTTGTTCAGACGAGGGCTGGGTGGATTCGGGTTAGCGGTGGGGTTCGCGCTTGCCCGTTGCGTCCCCGTCCCCTCCTGTTAGCGGGGCAGGACGGGCTCTTGGCTTCCAGTCCAGCCCCGCCCTGCCCACTCAAAGCCCCGCGGGGACACGCGCCCGTCGTGCTGGAAGCATCTGGGTGAGACCTACCCCCCGGCGCATTGCAAACCCCGACCCGGTGCCAGAGGGACTCACTCCTGGTGGAGCCGGCACCTCGCCCGGCACGGGAGTCCCCTAGCTCACCGCCATCGATGCAGGCAGCGCCGGGCATGGCAGAGGCCTCATCGACTTGGAGGCACCCTGTGGCACGGCGCCTGTCGCGATCCCTGGCGCCCTGCAAGACGAGGGCAGAGAGGGGCAGTTCCCCATCTCATGGTGGGGGGCCCCCCCCATTGGGGCGCCCGTGCCACCAGCAAGGGATGCGGCTCTGAGGCCGCTTGCGCGCCCCCAAGCGCCGCGGCGTGCGGAGGAGCCTCCGCCCCGGCCATGTTCGACGCGGCGCAGGAGCTAATGGAGATGAGCGAACTCGCCCTCACTGCCTCGAGCACCGGGACCGGTCTCACGCTCGCGCCCCCACCGCGCCGCCGGACCAGGGCAGACCGGCACCGCCCGCCCCACCGGCACCCTAGCCAGTGGTGGGTGACTTGGCATCGTCGGCCCCCTCGGTGCCTATGGCCCCCCTTAGAGGTCATGGGGAGTTTGACGCCCAGCGCACCGATCCTGGCGGCCCAGCCCACGGCACCGGGGCACCTGAGCCCGGCCCCCCCTCCCCCCCCCCCGCCCCACAGCACCAGGGCAAACCGGCATCCGTGGCCCGGCCTGCAAAGGAGCCTCCGTGGCTGGAGTCCCACGATTCGTCCAACTCAGACATGGAGTTAGTGCGGGCCAGGGCCCCGGCTTCACGCTCCCGATCTCGGCACCGCAACTGCCAGGGCGCCATCGCGGGCTGGACACGCTCCTGCCCCGCCTCTCCCATGCCAACCGCCGGATCAGTGGCCCTTTTGGACCCCGTGGGTGTATCGCCAGGCCCAGGGGGCTACCCCCCCCCATAACGTCCTCTCCCGACAAGGCGCGTGGGCTGTCCTCCGCCTCTGCGCATGCCACGCACTCCCGGCCCACCGTGAGCGGCTCAGGGGGCTGGCCCGGAGCCTGGGGCCCAGCTGGAGCGGGCGTCAGAGGGCCCGACCCACGGCGGGCACCCTCAGTGCGGGGCACCGTCCCGAGCGGCTCTGCCCCTGCAAGCTAAGCAAGACCCTCTGCAGACACTGGCCTCCATCCCGCCCATCGACAAGCGGGCGGAGCAGCGGCACGGCGGCCCCCGGGCGGGGCAGGAGGCCTCCCTTCCCACCCGCCACCAGGCTCGGTCGTGGTGCGCGTGACGGGCCCCCGGGGGCAGCCGCCCCCCCCCCCTAAAACGGAGGCTAAATGGTCAGATCTCAGGCCGCAAGGGGGCTGCGACTCAGGGCTGCCAACCAGCAGGCGCCTTTAACCCCTGGGCGGCTCTGGACGAGCCGGCTGACCGCCCGCCGCGGGAATTGAAGCAGGAGCGTCGGGCCGTGTCGCAGGGGGGCAGGGCCGTCTCCCCAGCAGTGCCCCAGGCCGTCCTGGACTCGGCGGCCGCTGCGGCCCTCACCATGGCGACAGGCCTGGTCGTGCACAGGGCGCCTGGCTGCAGGAGTTGGGCGTCCCACGTGAGGTCCAGAATACGATCCAGGACCTCCCCTTCGAGGGCAAAGGCCTCTTCTTGGACCCAACGGGCACCAGCCTCTGTGGGCTGAAGGACTCTGATGCACCCCCCCCCCCCCCGCTCCCTTGGCATCCATGCCCACCCCCCAGAGGTGTTCCCTCCCTTGGGCCCCTCCTCGTCCCTTCCAGCGGGGCAGCCGGGACTTCTCCAGGCCAAGGGGCCACTACCGTAGCGATGGCAGAGGCGGGAGACGTTCGTCTTCGGAGCGGAGGGTACCCCCCCCCCCAGCAGGACCCAGGCAGGCCCCCCCGAAGGCACGATGGAGGACAGCGACCCAGTCTCCACCCACAGGCCGTTCTCCCATCGCCTCTTCCCCTTCCACTGGGCCTGGGCTCCAGTCCCAGCTGACCGCTGGGTCCTAGGCGCAGTGAGAAGGGGACAGCTCGTCCCTTCCTTCCCCTCCTCCCCATCCCCTTCCCTGGTCCTCTCCAGGGCCCCTCTCCCCAGCATCTCCCCGGGCGGGAGGGTCGACAGCCCCTCGAGCTGGGAGGGTGGGGGAGGGACCTGCAGACTCAGGGGCAGGGGTTTCTACTCCCGTTAACCCCTCGTTCCACAGGCCACGGGCGGCTTGCGCCCCGTCCTCCACCTCGGGGCCTTGAGTGTCTTCACGGGACCATCAGAGCTCAAGATGGTCGTCCCCGTCTCCCCCCCCCCCCCCCCCCGCCCCTCTCATCCCTTCCCAGGATCCGCGAGGCTGGGACGCTGCCCTCGGTCTCAGGGATGCTTCCGTCCATACCCCCCTCGCCCCCTGCACAGGCGCTTCCCACGGGTCAATGTGGGCCGGGATCGTTCTCGGTTTACAGGCGCCCCCCCCGGTCCGGTCTCTCCACGGCCCCAGAGTCTGTACGAGGTATGCGGCAGTCGTGGTCTCTTTCCCGAGGACACGGCAGGTTCAGGTGTATCGGTATCGGGACGACGGGCTCGGAAGGGGCCGGTCCAGGTCCCCGGCGAGCGACCCCCCTCAGCCTGACTCCGGGTGAGAGCCCTTCAGCCGTGGCTACGGGGGACACACGGCCCGGCCTTCCAGCGCGGGGATGCAGTGGCGCCGGTGCCTGCGGTCATGCTGAAATCGCTCGGCTGGTGGCTGAGTGCGGATGTGGCCAGTGAGGGCCGTGGCTCACCCCTCCCCGGCTTGACAGCTGGTGACAGACACCTCGGACCCGCCCTACCTCGGAAAGCCGCGGACACCAGGCACGTGGGCCCCACGGACCTCGCTCTCCACGGCGGTGTCAGAGAATCGAGAGCAATTCGCCCGGCCTGGGGCGCGTCCCGGCCACAGCCCCGACACGCTCCTGGCCCACGACGTGGCCATGACGTTCTGTATAAACAGACGGGGTGGGGCTCGCGCCTACTCCGGTGCAGAGCGGCCCCCTCTTCTGTGGCTCCTGCTCGTCTCCCGGTGGCCGCCTAGCCCCTGGGGGGTCAAAACGGGCTGGCGGGCCGCCTCAGCAGGCTTGGGGTATTCACCCGCTGGCTGCCTGCCTCCCCGGGGCCCAGGGTGGGTCGGCGTTGGCCTCAGCAGGCCCCTCGAGGGCCACGAGTGGTCCCGCAGGGCGGCCGTAGCCCTGTCTGTTCCACAGGGGCGTTTTCTCCACGTGGGCCTGTGGTCCCCCTGTGGCCGGATCTCCTCTCGCAGGAGCCGGGCCGGCGCTGAATCTCTGGTCCCTGCAGCTCGCGGCGGGACGCTCCGTGGCGGAGGGCCTCAGCGAGGCCGTGCTCCGGGTGGGTCCAGGCGATCCTCTTGGGGGGCCGGCGGCCCTCGAGCAGGCTCCTACCTGGCGCCGCGGGAACACTGGTGTGCTGGCCGGGTGGTAAAGGCGGCCCCACCCCACTTACCACCTTCTGCAGCTCAGGGCTGCTCCCTCCCCCGTACTGTGCACCTAGCAGCCCTCTGGGCCTGGCGCTCGGGGGCAGGAGGGGGGTCCGTTTTCCGGCCCTCACGGTGCAGCGTTTCCTCAGGGGCCTGGGCAGGGTCTGTCCCCAGGTGCGGAGCCAGTGGCCCCCTGGGACCGGGATCAGGTGCTGTTGAGGCTCCCAGGTCCCCCCTTCCAGCCTTTAGCTTTGTGTTCCTTCTGCCCCCGCCCTGAGAAGTGTCCGTCCTGGGGGCTGTTACCTCACCCAGGCAGGTGGCGGAAGGTAGGGCCCTTGTCGCGGACCCCCCGTGTACGGTCTGTTCCCGGGGTGAGGTTTGGCTGCCCCCACCCTGTGTTCGTGCCCAAGGTGGAGTCTTATTTCCACATCCACCAAGGTCTATTTCTCCCTTGGGGGAGCAGGCTCTTCACACCCTGGATGTGAGGTGGGCGTCAGCTTTTTATTTCAGTGGGGCCAGGCCCTTCCATCAGTTCCCCTCTTGTTGGTTGCGGTGCTGGATAGGATGTGGGGCCAGCCAGCGTTGGCCCCGCGCACCTCGTCCTGGGTGAATGGGGGGGGGGGTCTGTTCTTTCTCCTCACAGGTACCCCCCTCTGGCTGTAGCTAGGTGCATCGGGGGCTCTCTCCAGAGAGCAGGGGCTGGGCTGGTGACAGGCGGGCTGGCCCCAGAGGAGGAGGGCAGTGAGCGCATTGTGGGGGGAGCAGGGGTGGGAGCAATGCAGGGGGGCCTTTCCCCTGCCACAGCCAGAGTCCCCTCACACTGGGAACCCTCCTCTCCAGTGGGAACCCGTGGGGCTTTGAGGTCTGGTGGGCAGGCTGCAGAGAGCCTGCAGTAGGAGGAGTGGGGGAGGGTAGGACCCATGGAAGGGACCAGGGGTGGGATGTGCCAGAGGAGGGTCAAAGGCGGGGGGGGGAGGGGAGGGGAGGGGAGGGTTGGTGAATCTCTTGCTGCTCCCTGCGACTCAAACCCCAAGTGAGCCCTGGGTCCCTGGCTCTGTGTTTCAGGGGTTCACACTTACCAGCTCAAGTACGGCTGTGATCTCCAGAATGACGGCTCCAAAGCGGGCTTTTTCCAGTACGCGTATGACGGGCGGGACTTCGTCAGCCTGGACAAGGACCGAGAGACCTGGGTAGCGGCGGATGGTGGGGCTCGGGTCACCAAGCAGAAATGGGAGGCTGACAGGAGCATCGCTCAGCAATACAAGGGCTACCTGGAGCAGACCTGCATCGAGTGGCTGCAGAAGTACCTGGAGTACGGGAAGGAGACGCTACAGCGGACAGGTGAGGGGGAAGGGGGGGCCCTCACTGCACTAAGGGGCAGCCCTGCTGGGGAATCCCCCTTTCCCACGTCCAGCAGCCTGAGCTGTCCCTGCCATCGGGCAAGGTCTCAGCACTGTTGCAGGAGCTGCTGCTCCTCTCCCTGCTCACCACCCCCCCCCCCCAGCTCAGCAGAGCCCCCCAGGGTGTCTGTGCCTGGCCGCGTGCACCAGGCAGATGTGCAAGAGGCTGCACCAGGCCCTTTCCAGCCAGGCTACACTGCCCCTGCCATGTGTCGCTGGTGCACAGAACACCCTGTGATCACTTGAGGGGCTCAGCTCCCAGGTCTTCCCATGCAGGGGGCTGGGCTGGTGCCTCCACCAGAGGGCTGGCCCTTCTCCCCCCCAGGGCTGAACCTCAGGGCATTTCCCTCTAACTCCATCCCTGTCCCCCCAGAGCGCCCACAGGTGCAGCTGAACGCCCGGCCTGCCGCCAGTGGCCTCACCACCCTCTCCTGCCGGGCACACAGCTTCTACCCCCGTGACGTGGCCGTGGTGTGGCTGAAGAATGGGGACCCTCGGCAGCAGGAGACGCACCAGGGCGGAGTGGTGCCCAGTGGGGATGGGACCTACCAGACTCTGGCCACCATTGACATCGACCCCAGCAGCAAAGACAAATACACCTGCTGTGTGGAGCATGCCAGCCTGGCACAGGATCTGCAAGTGGACTGGGGTAAGGGGGCTGGCCCTGGGGTAGGGGGGAGGGGCTGCTGTGGGAGGCTTCAATCTGCTTCTCTTCTTTGGCTTTTATGCCATGTTTCCTGGTGCGGGTCGTGGTGGCAGCATGGAGAGTAAGGAGACCCAGACGTCCTTTACTTCCACCAGAGGGTCCAGCTGCTCCGGGGGGATTCCCCAGCATTCCCAGGCCAGGCGGAAGGAAGAGAGAATCCTTCCCACAGCTCCTGGGCCAGCCTCCAGGCCTGCTCTTTTCAATCAAACTCTGCATGGCAGTGGCAAACTGCCTTTGCTGATCCTTTTTGTTTGGAAAACTGAAACCCCCAGAACAAGGGAAGGGGGCGGGGAGTTGATTTGTGATGAAAACCTGAAAAATGTTGAAGAAAAAGTTCAAATGATTTTATTTTTCCTGCAGGAACAAATCCCTTGTCCAATTCTGCTCTAGGGCTAATACTCCAAACAGTCCCCATCCAAACAAAACCCAGTGCGTACAGTCACAGCTGTTCCTCGGGGGGGCGGGTTACTCAGCCAGGTCTCGCTGCACCAGCCTGTAGTAGGGCCCCCGGCGCTCCATCAGTGTGACACAGTGGGGAGGGCAGGGAACAGCAGAACTGGGGGTGGGGCAGACCCCCAGGTCCCTGGCACTGGCTTACAGAACCCCCAGATGGGCACACGGTGTAGCTGTAACCCCCCCCAGCAGGGGCCTGCAGGGAGTGAGCTCAGCATCCTGTTTGGTACCAGGGCACCCCCCCCCCCAGGACTGTTCCCAACATCTGTCCCCTAACACGGCAGCGCTGGCTGCTCCCCCTCCGTCGGTGTTGCTGCAGGCTGGGATGCACATGGACAGCTGCCAGCTGTTGCTGCGGTAACTGAGGATGGCGCTGTCCCCGGGCATGGCAGGGGCAGTGTGTGGGGCGGTGGGATCAGGGGCTGGAGGACGCAGCCACAGCGCGGGGAGCAGCTCGGTCCCTGCAGCGGGAGGAGGGGGCTTCAGGGCTCCTCTCACCGGCTCTCCGCTCACTTTCAGAGCCCAGCTCTGGCTCTCTGATGATCGTGATTGCAGTAGTTATCGCTGTCCTCGTCCTGGTGGCTGTGATAATCAGCGTTGTCGTCTGGAGAAAGAAGTCAGGTAACGGCTCTGGCTGGGCGTTGGGCCGGGTCTCCGGCTGCTCCCCAGGGCAGCAGCGACACCAAGCCAGCATCGGTGCTGTGTGACCGCGCAGGGGAAGGGAGGCTGCTTACGCTGGGCCCTTAGTTCCCTGCCCCCAGACTGTCTGAGCCCAGGGCTCCACGCTGGGGCAGGCCCCTCGGTCTGGTCCGTGGATGCCGCTGGGAGCCAGTTCCTGCTGGAGACGCAGCTCTCACTGCAACCTCTTCTCTCTCCGCAGGGAAAAAGCCAGCCGGCTACGCCCCGCCAGGTGAGTGAGGGGCCCCCTCGGCCTCTGCCTGTGGGGCTGCAGCTGCACATCGGGGCCCCGCTCTGGCTGCCTTGTGCACAACTGTTGAGCAAGTGACAGGCGACCCCCCCCCCCCCCATCCGCCCCAGCCTGGCAAACAGCATCAGCCGGGCTGGCTAATGCCACCCACCCCCCAGTCCTGCACTCGCTGGTCCAGTTGCTGCCGTTCCCCTCTTGGCCTTGTCCCCAGGAGCCCCTCCTTGCTGGGGCGAAGGGTCCCCGCTTGTCACACACGGACACTTCCGTTGGCCCCTGATGTTGGACCCTCCCTCTCGTCCTCACACCTGCACCCTCGGCCTGTAACAGACCCCAGGCCTGTGCCCCCCGGGGTCTGATCTCCCCCCCACCCCCCACATCGGGTTAGCCCCTGGTGGGACAGTGGCTGGATCCCGACTGTGGGGAGGGGGGAAGTCTCCCCTGGGGTACTCGCTGTGCTGGGGAGGCACTAACCCTCTTCTCACCCCGCAGGCAGCGACCAGGGATCCAACTCCTCCGCACAAGGTAACTTGATGCACAAGGGGTGGTTAGCTCAGGGGTTGGCCGCTTGCTGCACCACTGGGCCAGGATGAGCCGTGGGCCCCCGGCTGGCCAGGTCAGTTCTGAGTCCCTGTGCCACAGACAGGCAGCTCCTGGTGCACCACCCGGCGGGAGAACCTGGGGACTGGGCTCCAGAGACCCGGGCACTGCAGTGAGTCATGGGGGGGTGCTCCTACCGCTGCCAGCAGTGTTAGGGCTCTTACCCTCCTGGCGGCGACAGTCACAGCTGGGCCTTGCGCTGCTCTGACGGGGGGGGTTTCAGTTCACCCGCAGGTTCCGCTGGCGCAGTCCCAGTTCACTGATTGATGCTTTTGTGCCCTGCACCCTCCTGCCGCTCAGCGCTGCTTTTGCCCTACAGCCAGCGCGACAGAACCTCGTGTGTGTGTGTGTGTGGTGGTGGCTCTCAGCAGCGGCCGGGTCTCTGGAGCCCAGTCCCCGGGTTCTGCCCCCAGCTGGTGCCCCAGGAGCTGCCTGTCTGTGGCACAGGGACTCAGAACTGACCTGCCTTGGGCCCACGGCTCATCCTGGCCCCTCCCCTACGGCCCCAGAGACCCTGAGGTGCTGCTGTCGGACCCCACCCCATAGTGCGCAGCAGGGCCGCCCTGCAACCCCAATGCCTTCCCCCAGCCATCCTGCCGGGGCCCCGCGGCTGCTGGTGAGCAGCTCCCCACGGCAGGGCCTGGGTGATGCGGGGTTTAAGCGCCAGGGCAGGGGTCTCCCCCAGCGGTGCAGCGAGCAGCCACCCCTGAGCTAACAGCCCCTCGTGATCTCCCCTCCCTGCATCCCCCGCCCAGGCAGCTCTGTCCCCCATGCGGCTTCCTGGGTTTGAGGAGCAGTGTCTCCCCCCCCCTAGGCCCAGCCTCTCTGGTGACAGTGCTAGAGAGCAAACAGGCATTGCACCCCCCCACCCCGCCCCATGTGGTGTCACCTGCTTGAGGAAGAGACCCTGCCCTCAGGCTGCTGGCTCTCACCTTTCCCCAGGGCGGGAAGTTGGGGACAATCTCCCCTGAAGGAGCAGAGCTGGGACTGGCCTGCCTGGGAGTGGTGCTGCAGGGTAAAAGGGGGCTCATGGCCTGATGGGGCAGGACCCGCAGGGTGGGATCTGTTCCCCCAGCTGCCTGCTGCGAGCCCCTCTGCCTGCTGCTCTGGGGTCAGGCCTGACTCTGCCTCTGCTTCCTCTGTGCAGCGTAACTTCTGCGCCTGGAGGGCTCCCAGAGAGACGAAAGCAGCACGGACCGACCGGTCGCCCTGCAGCCGCTAATCAGCCCCTTCCCGTGTCCTCTGGGGCTCCCATCAGAGACCCCTGGATCATGAAGCAATCCCAGTTCCCTGATTGCTGCTTTTGCCCTACAGCCAGCGTGCTAGAAACTCGTGTTTGTGTGTGTGTGTATATGGTGGTGGCTTTTTCTATCAATGAGACTTATAAGGAAGTGCTCCTGCGCAGTGGGACACTGACCCTCACCCCCCTGTAACTGTCCCCTTCCTGTGTCCCTCTCTCCCTACAGCCTCCTACCCTGCAGGCCCCAGGGCTGGGCCTGCACCAGGCCCCCTTTCAAAACAAGGCCTGGCCCCCAGCTGGGATATGTGGGGTTAGGTGAACCTGCCCCTCCAGCCTGACCCTGGCACGGTATCGTTCTCTGCCCCCTGCCGTGCCGCAGGATGGATTCGGTCAGGCCCAGCCTTGGTGCAGTTAACCTGTCTGCTTTGGAGGGCCCTGCCACCTGGATTTGGTGACTTCTCAGGGTCCCTTCCAGCCCTGCATCTGTGTGATCAGCACAGGCCCGACCCTGTGGCTGGCAGGGGGGAGCAAGGATGGAGTCTCACTTCCGAAAAGTCAGATGGAGGAGGGGTCTAGGTGGAGATTAGCAGCTGCCCATTAATCTCCCTGTTTCCGTGTGTCTGCGCGGGATGAACACAATAAAGATCACCTCTTCCATAGCGTGACTCCGTCCATGTCCTGTGGGGCTGCCCCTGCTAAAGGCTGCAGTGACGTTTGTCCGGTCTCCGGCACCTCCTCCGTGGGCTGGTGGCGGTTAAAACAAAGGGAACACGGGCCCACCAACCCGGCTGTCAGTCTCCTGCTGGCTCTAGCATGGCTTGTGTTAGTGACACACACCCAAAGCGCTCACACAGAGGCACAGCACCTTCAAGCCCGTGCTGAAGGGGAAGCCACAGGTGCCAAAGCTGCTCTGCGGGGCTCAAATGGCAACAGCCCATCCATGGTGGTGCAGGTCCCCTGGGGTACTGCTCTGCACTGCTGGAAAGCAGTCAGCTGCTGTCAAACCCTCTCACCCTGGCCTGTCAGCCCCCAGAGGCGGAACCTGGGGGCTGCCTGGCACCAGTTTGAGTGTGGGGCCGGTGCTCTGTAGCTGACCCATACGTATGGGCCCAGGCACCCAGTCCACAGCCAATGCCCACAGAGCTCAGATTGCACTGTGTCCCCCGGCCTAGACTGGCTCTGGGCACCCCATGCAACCAGCTCACAGCAACAAGCCAGTTCAGCATCTCACCGGGCTCGAGTGTCATGGGCTGTTCCCATCTCAGCCCCTTGGCTCCATGAACTACACTTGGGGGGCAGGGGGGAGGCCCAGCCTGGGTCAGGCACAGACCAGGCTGTGCAGAGAGCACTTCATGTTCAGACTTTCGCCAGGACTTGGAGGTGATGCATGAGAGGGGGCCTGCAGGGTCACGTCACCTGCTTTCTTTCCCCCCCCACCTGATTTCTGCCAGGTTGGGCAGCCAGGCGCCTCCCTGCAAGGCTGGATTGACTGTTAGTGGGCCTGGTGCCAAATGTATTTGTGCCCCCCCCAGGGAAAGATTTGGCAAAGAGGCACTTGACACACAAGTCAATGTTGACAGAGTTGCCCAAGTTTTATGAACATGCTTAAGGGCACAAGAAGCACACACAGATGTACATCAAATAAATTATCAAACACAAATACACATGAACCACAGTGGATGCTGTGATGGACACACACACATACAGCCTATGTGCTATGAAGTTGGTTACCAATATGCCTCACTCAAAGCTGCTTTGGACAAATTGCCTTGTAACCCATTAATGGCATAATCTGCTGGGTCCGGGAGGGGGAAAGGGTGAGAAGGGGTGTGGTCTCAGGGAAGGGGTGTGGCTTTGGGGCGAAGGGGGCAGGGCTTCAGCTGCCTTCCCCAGCTAGGCCTTCACCCTCACCCCTGGTTAGCAATATGGGGTAGGTAGGGAACAGTTTATGGCTTCAAATGTGCAAATGAAAGTCATCAAAGGTGTTTCCTGTGCTGCTCAGTTTGCAGCCCTGTGGGTCAGACTCAAAGGGGGTGGGGAGACTGGGCTGGGGCTCAGGGCCCACACATGGGCACTCCCCCCATGAGGCTGCAGGGAGAGCCACTGAGGGGAAGGGGCCAGGGAGTGACCCAAGGACCCATTCCTGTGTCCCTTTCTACGGAGGGCAAGCCTTTAACTTGTGTCCCTCCCTGCCATCAGCAGGTCCTGGCTGTTGCTGCACCAGGTGCAATGGGCACTGTGTTGCAGTTCATATTGGCAGGTCATAGCCACTTTTGGCTTTTGTGATACACAGCTTTACACATGACACACGTCAGGGCCACGCCCAGGCTGTGAGCTACAAGCATTGCACATCAAGTTACAAAGCCCCCCCCTTGGGCATTCATTACAATTGCTCCCCCACGCCTGTGTTTTTACAAAAATATGACTTTCACATTTAAGAACTCGGACTGGAACAGAACACCAGCCTAAAATGAGTCCAGCTGTTGTCTAACATGAAGGCCTCGTCCCACGGGTCCAAGTTAGGGTGGCTAATGCAGGAGCGATATAGCGCTGTTCACAGCCAAACATCCTGCTAGTTCCCTGCTGTTCAGGAACCTGCCTAAAACACACCTGCGTAAAACAGCAACGCTAGGAAGAAAGGCTGAGGTATTCAAAACAGCAAAGGATTTAGCTCCACATCAGCCATCCATTTTAATAGCAAAGGCACAATGGTCTCCCTAGGACAAGCAGTAATGAGCTTAAACTGCAGCAAGGGGGGTTTAGGTTGGACATGAGGAAAAACTTCCTGCCTGTCAGGGTGGTTAAACACTGGAATAAATTGCCTGGGGGGGGGGTTGTGGAATCTCCATTCCTGGAGATTTTGCAGAGCAGGTTGGACAGACGCCCGTCAGGGATGGTCTACACAGTGCTGGGTCCTGCCGTGAGGGCAGGAGACTGGACTTGATGCCTCTTGAGGTCCCTTCCAGTTCTAGGGTTCCATGAAAATCTCGGTCCCGTTTCAAACATGCTGTATAAAATGGAGCGGAGAAACCCTGTCGCCTCTTTGCCATTGTAGACAATTTGGTTTCTCCAAAATCAACGCTATTGGGACTGGCTGAAATTCTTCATTCCAAAGGGTTCTGGACCAAAAAAACCCTGCTTTTGCTCTTCTTTGGCTTTTATGCCATGTTTCCTGGTGCGGGTCGTGGTGGCAGCATGGAGAGTAAGGAGACCCAGACGTCCTTTACTTCCACCAGAGGGTCCAGCTGCTCCGGGGGGATTCCCCAGCATTCCCAGGCCAGGCGGAAGGAAGAGAGAATCCTTCCCACAGCTCCTGGGCCAGCCTCCAGGCCTGCTCTTTTCAATCAAACTCTGCATGGCAGTGGCAAACTGCCTTTGCTGATCTTTTTGTTTGGAAAACTGAAACCCCCAGAACAAGGGAAGGGGGCGGGGAGTTGATTTGTGATGAAAACCTGAAAAATGTTGAAGAAAAAGTTCAAATGATTTTATTTTTCCTGCAGGAACAAATCCCTTGTCCAATTCTGCTCTAGGGCTAATACTCCAAACAGTCCCCATCCAAACAAAACCCAGTGCGTACAGTCACAGCTGTTCCTCGGGGGGGCGGGTTACTCAGCCAGGTCTCGCTGCACCAGCCTGTAGTAGGGCCCCCGGTGCTCCATCAGTTCGGCGTGCGTCCCCTCCTCGGCCACCGCCCCGCCCTCCAGCACCACGATCCGGTCGGCGCCCTCCACCGTCTGCATGCGGTGGGCGATCACCAGCACCGTGCGGGGCCCCCGGCTCAGCACTGACTGGCGGATCTGGGAGAGGGAGGAAGACAAAATAATCAGACCAGAAAAGCAACACCATGGAATATTAGTTAAAAAAAAAAAATCACACTGGAGACAACGTTTTTTTAAGCACCAAGGGACTTAAGAGCCTATGTCCTGTTTTCCAAAGTGACTCTGGGTGTGTCTGCATTGGGATAAAAGATTGGCAGCATGGCTGCAGCTGGCCCAGCTCAGTTGGCTTAGGCACCTTCTTGACTCTGAAAGGCTACATTTGAATTAGTGCCATGAGCCTATTTGCAGCTTCAGGTACCTAAATACCTTTGACCATCTTGAAAATGTCACCCCAAGAACAAGAAACTCAACTCTGACATCCATGGCTGTTTAAAATGTTACAGCGACTAATCAGCACATCAAGTTTTTCCAGTTTCTACATATAATTAATATTCCTTCCTACAGATTGCTTACCTATTATTATGCTGAGCAATGTTAGAACACATTCATTAAACTTGGTCTGCTGTAGTTTAAACCCACAGAAACTGAAATAAGTAACAGATTCTAAAGTCTTAGAGGAGTAACGGCGTCCATCTGTATCTGCAAAAACAACGAGGCACCTCAGAGACTAACAGATTTACTAGGGCGCAAGCTTTCGTAGGTAAAACCCACTTCATCAGAACATGGTTTAACCCACAAAAGCTCATGCCCTAATAAATCTGTTAGTCTCCAAGGTCTCCTTGTTGTTTTTACAGATTCTAAACTTCAGCATGCCCACAGTAACTTCACTCATGTGACCGATCTTGTTGGGGTCAATGAGAACACTCACACGACTGACATTTTTCACATGTTCCTAGGACTGGGTCATAAATTGGGAAGCCGGGGCCCCCGTGTGCAGAGAGGCAAAACCCCGCCAGTGCAAATAGTGGTTTTGCTTGTCGTTCAACATCAGTGCAGCTGTCCTAGAGGCTGGAAAAGGCAGATCCCTGTGTGAGCAAAGCAGCCACATAATCCCCACTCACCGCGCACTCGCTCTCCACGTCCAGGGCGCTGGTGGCTTCGTCCAGGATCAGGACCTTCGGCTGGCGGACCAGAGCCCGGGCGATGGCGAGTCGCTGCCGTTGCCCTGCCGAGAGCTGCCCGCCCTTCTCCCCCACGTCTGCCAGAGGTGAGCAGAGAGCAAGTCCCGATTACGTGAGGTCCCACGAAAGCAAAACATTTCGGATACTGTGGCCACCCCACCCTGGCTGAGCATGGGATGGAGGGACTCAGCCATCTATCTGCTGCTGCAAGAGGGTTCGAGGGGGGTGTAATTTCCTCCACCTCAGCCTTGTTTCTGAACGGTCACTGCCCGGCTCCGAATGCAGCCATTACTACGGCTGAAGAGAGGGATGCAGCTTTGCTGAGGTGGCAGGGGCCATAGATCAAGCCAGTGTTTGGGAAGCCCAAGTCTTAGTGGGGCCATTCCTAGCCCTGGAGCTGGGACCGAACACACAGCCCTGATCCACACCCTGTGGGCCCTGGGGGCAGGGAACAGTGACTGACGGGCGGGGCGAGTTACCCGTCTCAAAGCCTCTGTCCATCGCCGCAATGAACTCGGCCGCGTTGGCTGCGCGGGCGGCTGCAGTCACCTCTGCCTCCCCGCAGCCCTCCAGCCCGTAGGTGATGTTCTCCTGGATGGAGCCGGTGAACAGAACGGGCTCCTGCCCCACTAGGGCAATCTGTGCATGACAGAGGGGAAACAGAGTCGCGGGGAGGGGGGTGAGTAGCAATGGGAAAGGAACACGATTCACAGAGTCCTAGCAGGGAAAGCCAGAAGGCAGGGACAGCTCTGTGTCGCTGTATCCACGAGGAGGAAGGGACGTTTCGGAATAGCGGGTTATCTGAAAGTTGGCACTCAACCCAAATGACGAAATAAGCTATTTCCAAACAAGATTGAAATAAGGTACACAATTTCGAGCTACGGAGCAGTGCAGACGCACCCTGAGTCTCGAAGGTGCCATAGGACAGCTCACGGTTTCTTGTAGAAAGAGACATCGCGTCTTGAGTCTTAACACTAGAAAATTAGCTGGATGTCACCTCATAAACCAGCCTTCCCTGCACGTAACGCCTCATTTTCACAACCAGAACTAAAGATGGGGCACATCCAGCCCACTCAGTTAGCCTCAGTAACACAGGCCTACAATCAACAGGGACTTTTCTCCCCCCCTTTCTTTTTGCCTTATACATTTCTAGGTTTCTGTTACTCCTCTCCCCTCGGGTTTGCCCACGAACACTCATGACACCAGAGATATCTATTCAATAGTCTCTCAGGGGCTACAGGGCCGCTCATTGGTTTTAGAGGTACAGACTAACCCGGCTCCCCTCTGAGACTAGAAAATTAGATTGGTTTAATTAGGTCCGTCGGGGTGTGAAAAACGCGCCTCTGAGAGTGGTATAGTTAAGCCCACCTAAATCCTCATGTAAACAGCAGTAGGGCAGCAGAATCCTTCCACCGAGCTAGCTACGGCCTCATGGAGAAGGGATGCACCCATGTGTAGCTGAGCGCAGCTCCTGGGAGCTCAGCACCACAAATACCCAAGAGGCCAGGGGACCCTCCAGAAAGAGGGGGAGGTCCCAGTTCTGCCAGGTAGCGCCGAACCTCCAGTGGGTAGAGAGCAGGGAGTACCATAGCTATCAAGATGTGCAGCATAATGGGATATTTGCTACTGGCAGTGGATACACAGGGGGTCCAGGAATGGGAAAAGCATCTGTTTAGTCCCTTTGGATAGGTCTACACTTGTACCCTCTTTTGAGAGAGTGATGCAAATGCAGACATTCAAAATTGTAAATGAAGCCGGGATTTAAATATCCCGCACTTCATTTGCATAATTGCATTATGGCGCTATTTCGAAATAAAAACGCTGTGTACATGCGGTTATTTCAAAAGAAAACCCTTCTTCCTTATAAAATGAGGTTTAACAGTTATTTTGGAAGAAGGGTTTTCTTTCGAAATAACCGCATCTACACAGCGTTTTTATTTCGAAACTAGCCAATAGCCTGTCATAAGACGGGATTTTGCAAGGAACCTGGAAATCATAAGACGGGTGTGTCTTGGTGGGGATCAAGTATCTCCCCTCCCCCACCTCTTCGCCCTGCCCTTGGGTCTCTCCTCCACGTCCTATTCCCTTTCTATCTCAGTCTTTTCTCCCGAGCCTCCGGTCTCTCGCTCTGTCTCTCTCTCTCTCCTCCTCCTCCTACTGCCTCCCCCCCTCTCTCTCCACTCTCCTCCACCTCCTGTCTCCTCTGCTTTCCTCCTTTTGAATCTGGCGCCCTTCCCTGACGTCAGAGATGCACGCTCCCGCAGGCTCCACCCACGGGCTGTGTGCGTCATTGCCCCTGGCGCCCTTCCACGACGTCGGGGATGCACATCCAGGCCCCGCCCCCTGGCCGTGTACATCACCGCCCCATCCCCCTTCACCTCCCACTGTGGCGCTCGGCTGACTTCTGCACCGCTCAGTCAGGCTGCCGCGCGGGAGCAAGCAGCACAAACGGCTGTTTGGGCTCCACAGTCCCCATGCAGCACAGGGGTCGGCACCGCTTTTATATATATGATAGCACGATAACGTGATTATGCAAATGAAGCGCAGGATATTTAAATCCCGTCTTCATTTGTAATTTCGAATGTCTGCATTTGCATCCCTCTCTCAAAAGAGGGTGCAAGTGTAGACATACCCTTTGTGTGCCATGTCCTACCTTTCCAACCCTGCCCCCTCCCCTGCCAGCTGCACTGCCCCTCCCCCACCAGCACCCTTCCCCGCGGCCAGGCGCCTCACCTGGCGGTGCAGGTACCGGTGTTCGTACTCCCCCAGAGGGGCCCCGTCCAGCAGGATCTGCCCGACTTGGGGCTCGTAGAAGCGCTCCAGCAGCCCCACACATGTGCTCTTCCCGCTGCCGTTCAGCCCCACCAGCGCCGTCACCTCCCCGGGGCGCAGCTCCAGCGACACGGCCTGGAGCCACGACATCAGAACCCCCGTGATGCAGAGACAGAGAGAGCGCCACAGCCAGCCCTGCCCCACCACAAACCTGGGCTGACTTCCCAACAGCAGCAGTGAGGCAGGGTTTCCCTGCCAGGGGTTCCCAGTGAGATTCAAACACAAAGAGGAGATGATCAGCTGACATCTCTATGGGGGCAGAGTTAAGGTTATTTGGGTCCTGTACATGGAACTGCACTTCTAACATTTGGCTTTTCAGCTCCAGTATTCTTAAAAGACAATATGCCCTCAGTCCCCTGGTGTGTGACTTGCAACATTCACTTCAGCTAGACTAAAGTGTTTGAGTTGGACATTATTTGAATCTGAATCATCTCAGAAAGTCAGTGTCACACTAGCAAAAATAATCTTTGTTTCTTAGGAATTGGTGCTTTGTATTGTCCACTTCCTCGAGTAGTTGGACAGAGTCAAGGCTGCCGTACTGTACCTGTAAGACCTGCACATCTGGGTGGGAGGGGTAGGAGAAGGAGACGTTTCTGAAGGAGACGTGTCCCTGGAGTGAATCTGGTGCCAACGTCCCATCTGTCGCCACGGCCGGCTCCCGGTCCAGGTACTTGAAGACCTTCTCTGCGGCTCCCACACTGCTCATCAGGTCCCCGTATATGTACACCAGGGTCTAGGGGTACACAGAGAACGGGTCCCAGAGACATGCCCCCAAATAAGTCACTGCTCACCTGGGAAACCAACCCCAGCCACGGGCTCTGTGCAGCTCTAGGCCTCCATCTAGACGGAACGCCTTTTTCGACAGAGGCTTTGTCGACAGATACTGTGGACAAAGCCTCTGTCGAAAAGAGCGTCTAGACAACAGCCAGTTCTGTCGACAAAGCAAGCCTCTTTTTCAAAAGAGAGTGTAGACGCTCTCTTTTGAAAAAGCAGTGCAGATGCAATAGCGCCTTTTGTCGACAAAAGGCGTTATTCCTCGTAAAACGAGGTTCACCGCTGTCAACAAAATGCCGCGTTCTGTCGACTTACTGTCGGCAGAACGTGGTAGTGTAGACACAGGTATAGGTTTGTCGACAAAACCCTGTAGTCTAGACACACACTTGGTCAGCAACACCTCCTGGACCACCTAAGGAGGAATTTACACTCATATAATTGATTTGACCCCTTAACCACACACCCCTTCCCAGGCCTCTTGCCCTATTCTGGAGCTCTCAAGGAGAAATGGGCTATTTCAGCTACTCGCTGTGACAGAGCAGGCTGCCCAGCTGACCACGTGGGCCGTGAAGGATCATGCTGGTTTAAGAGGCCCCTCACCTGCACGTAGCTGCCCGCGTCTTCCTGGTAGAGGATGAAGGAGACGAGGCCGCCCTTGGTCAGCAGCCCGGCGTGGATCTGCTGGTGCCCGCAGTACAGCATCAGCGCCTGCATGGCCAGGTGCAGCAGCTGGGGGAGAGAGGGTCAGAGGGTCAGGGAGCAGAAAGCAGCAAATGTTACAGTTTACGCTGCAATTTCTGGTGATCGTTGCATGTGCATTTCCCTGCCCTGCCCATCGCTGGGGACACACAAGAGCCATCGCGGTGGCCTGGTTCTTGCACGTTCTATAACACGCTCGCACACAAGGGCAGTTCCCGGTGCCTGCCCAGCCTCACCCTCCGGAAGAGCAGGTACAGAGCCCGCACTAGGTCCCGGCGAGATGCCAGCCGGCAGGTCTCCACCAGGGCAGCCTGGTAGCGCCGTGACTCTTCATCCTCGGCGGCGAAGCTGCGCACGGTCTCAATGGAGGAGACCACCTCGCGCACCACCTCCCCGGAGCGTGCCATGGAGTCCTGCACATCCTTCACCAGGGCCTGGAAGGAGAGAGGGCGGCGGTCAGTCCCACGGCGGCTGGGCACGTGCAGGGCTGGCTCCCACAGGCCCTGGGGTGCCGGGCCACACCTGATAGTAGTGGTCGTGGATTTTCTGGGCCATGGCGGTGACGGGGATCTCAAAGAGCGTCAGCAGGGTGAGGTGCCAGGAGAGGCTGAACATGAAGTAATAGATGCCCAGCACCTTCGCCAGGCTGCGCAGGAAGACATTGGCGTTGAGGGAGAAGGCGCGGCTCATCTTGGTGGTGTCCATGGAGAGACGGGACGTCAGGTCCCCTGCCAGTAGGAAGCAATAATCATCCCGGGGGGAAAACTTTGTGAAGGCGCCATTAGAGGCTGCAATTCAGGGACAGCTCCAGAGAGGGAGAGCAGGGGGCTGGGAGCCACGACTCCTGGGTTCTCTCCCAGCTCTGGGAAAGGTGTGGGGGCTAGTGGTTAGAGCAGGATCTGGGAGCCAAGATTCCTGGGGTCTCTCCCTGGCTCTGGAAAGGGAATGGGGGAGTGTGCCTTAGTGGGGGGCTGTCTGCTCTGTACCCCGGGGTCCCCCTGAGCTGTGCTGTGTGATTCCCACTGATTCACCCACATGTGGATTGGCCCAGACATCTAGTCCAGCCTGGGCAGATAACAAGGCTCTTCCCAGGGGGAGAGACAAAGGGAGGGAGGGGACGGGCAGCTGGCTGGGGGGGCAGGGTCTGGGAGCGAGGTGGTAGCTGGCTGGGAAACATGAAGGGAACAGACTAAGCAGGGTGTTGAGGGGGCGATGGACCCCCTAACCCAAGGGGTCTGAGGCATCCTGGCCCTGACTCCTGTAGCCACGTCACGTCTGTGCTGGGCTGTGTCCTGGAGAAGCGATAAACCCCCCTGTTCTACTGGCTGGCGGAGTCTGTTCTGGCTGCTACAGGGGTGCAGGATCGGGGGGAACCTGACGCGCCATCACAGGGATTCTAGTGGTTAGAGCAGGGGAAGCCAGAATTCCTGGGTTCTCTCCCAGGCTCTGGGGGAGGAGGAGGAGGAGGAGGAAGGGTGTGTTTTAAATACATTGATTTTATTTTTCTGAATCTTTTCGAGAAACCTTTCCAACCCAGGCCTCATCCACGACTGGCCTGGTGTCCAACCAGCCAGACTAAGGTGGGCGTGGGGGCCAGCAACACCTGGCTTAAAGGCAAAACTGACGAGACCGTGGGACCAGCCACACCCCCCCGCTCGGCAAGTAACGCCCTCGGCCCGTCACACCTGTTTTAGTCTCCGCGAAGAAGCCCAGGTCCTGGCGCACCAGGGAGGAGAAGAGGAGCTGCCGGAGGCGGATGTTGAGCCGGGCTATCGTGAAGGTGAAAAGCCCCCCACGGCAGCCAGCAGACAGGGAGCTGTGGGAGGAATGGGGGGAAGCTCAGGGGAGGGGCTCTCACTGCTGTGGCGCCAGCCAAGCCCAGGGCGGTGTGGGCAGACTTAGGAACCTCGCCCCGGTGTAGCCATTCGAGGGGCCGGAGTGCTTAGCATGGGTCACGCCCCCCCGCGTGTTTCACATGCAACAGTGGGTCCGGCGGGGGCTCACCTGCCGAAGGAGGCCAGGCACATGAGGCTGATGGCGGCGACGAAGGCGTCGGGGTCGAAGCTGCCACCCAGGATGTCGATGACGCGGCCTGTGAAGTACGGGATGAGCGTCTCACCTACGACGAGTTGGGAGGGAGAGGGGGTGACTCCCAGGCCCACAGCAGAACCAGCACCCAGACAAGACACATCATAGCCTGGGGCCAAGGCCCCGCACTGCCGCATAGTTCCACCAAGCCGGATTCCCCATTCCCTGTGTCTAGCTGCAGGCGGTGGATGGGTTAAGGGGTGCAGGGGGATGCTATAGCACCCCAAAATATTGGGCATCCCAGCTCCACTCTCCTGCTGCCCAGGGTCCTGGCTGCTGACCCCACGCCTTGTGGGGCTCTGCTACTTGCCCTACTCAGCCCTGCCACCAGCTGCCAGCCCCCCACTCAGCCCGGCTATCAACCTCCCATGTCCTGCTCAGCCCTGGAGTCTCCGCTGGCTGCCGGTTCCATGCCCGGGGCCTCCACCTCTGGGCCCAGCATCTGGGGTCCTGGCTGCTGGCCCCAGTTCTAGGGGGTGATGCGGGGCACCCCGCCCCCAATGCCACTGCCCGAGTGCTCAGCCTTCCACAGATGCAAGGGCCAGGAGGGAGCGTGTTGTCCGCAACTCTGAGCTCCTGTACATCAGGGGTGGCCAACGTGTGGCTTGCACGCCACATGCGGCTTTTGAAAGGAAAGATTGCGGCTCCCGCACCTGCGGCGGTTCTGCATTCCCCTGCTCTCACCGTTTTTCCTTGTCTGGGGGCGCCGCTTGGGGCAGCGAGATCTGACACTGCGGCCGATGAAAGCCTGCTTGGGCCACACATGGCTCTTAAAGGGGCAGTGGGTTTTTTGGTTTTTTTTTTGGCTCAACAACTTTCCAACTGACAGAAGCCTGCTTGGGACATACACAGCTCTTAAAGGGGCAGCTTTTTGTTTGGTTGGGTTTTTTTGGCTCAACAACTTCTTTCCCTCGGCTCTTTGTGCTGTGTCCGCCACTATTTTGGCTCTTTGCCTGTAACGGGTTGGCCACCCCTGCTGTACAGGAATCACAGCCCTAGAGCTGTCCCACGGAGTGGCCCTGAGACCATTGACAGAGAGAGAACGCATTGCCACTACACCAGGGGTCAGCAACCTATGGGTGTGGAGCCAAATCTGGCTCCTTTGTCATTCCCAAAGCACAGGCCACTTTTTAAATTCAAGTGAAAAATTAATTCAGAAGTTTAAACATGTGTCATTCATTCCTCATGTAGCTTGAATGTGGCATGAAGCTGGATTTGGCCCCTCATGCTGGAAACGTCAAAGAACTGTGCGAAACGATGCAGCACCAGAAGTCCCATGAAATCAAGTCTGGGAGTACAATGTTTCATTGATGCCGTTATTAATCAGCATGTCAATTATCAATAATACTGCACTGTGTATTTTCAGTCATACAAAAGGACATTCTTATCCTGGCTCTTTGCTGACCCCTTGCCCTGAGTTTTGATGTAGTTTCGCTGGAGCCGGGCGATTTGCTAGCACCAAGCCAAACCCAATTAAAGCCACCAAACTAAATTGCAGCTTGGAGCACTCACCAATCACGGCCCCAATGAGGAAGACGAAGGCTCCTGAGATATAGGTCGCATCAGGCCAGGACATCCCCACCAGCCGGCGTAGTGTGGCCCTGGATTTTTTTCTTTCCTCCAGCTCTTCAGCACTAGGGGCTCTTTCA
The DNA here is from genome assembly GCA_032595735.1 of Pelochelys cantorii. Taxonomy (NCBI): domain Eukaryota; kingdom Metazoa; phylum Chordata; order Testudines; family Trionychidae; genus Pelochelys; species Pelochelys cantorii. The sequence goes on from CM064345.1 coordinate 14,606,200, forward strand.
CTGTGACCCCCTGCCAGAGCCCCCCAGGTGAGCTGGGCCAGCCCCACAGCCCCGTAGCTCAGCAGCAGCCAGGCCCAGGGGGCGCCAGCCAGCAGGGCAGGGGGCAGGTCGGGCAGGGGAAGGCAGCTCCGCAGGGAGAGATACAGGGGGGGCAGCAGGCACAGGGCAGCCAGGGCCCTGAGGGGGCACCGATCTGGGGCCAGCAGCCCCCAGGCCCCCCAGAGCCCCAGGAGACGCACAGCGGCCTCCAGCCAGGCAGCCTCCAGCCTCAGGGGGGCCAGCGAGAGGACCCCCCAGCCCAGCAGGGCCAGCAGGGCCAGGTCGCAGAGCAGCAGGGCGCAGCCCAGACGCAGGGTGAGGGGCACCAGCATGGCAGCGGCGGGGCCTGCAGAGAGAGTTGGGGAGGGGGCGTTATCCAAGTGGGAAAAGGACCTTCATCTGCCCTCCAACCCTGCACCCCAAACTCGCCCCAACCCGGAGCACGCCCCGTGCCCAGCTAAGGTGCCCAGCGTCCCCGCCAGGCGCCCAGTAACGACCCATAATCGCCCAGTCCCATCCCCAGCCGAACCCAGACTTCGCCTCCCCTTTCCCAGCACCAGCCCTGCCCGGGAGCTCCAGCCATCCCCCAGCTCCCGCCCGGCTCCCCCCGGGCCCGGACCCTGCCAGCCCCCGGCCCGGTACCTGCAGCTCCGGCTCTTGGCCCGCGGGTCCCGCACACCCCGGAATCAGACCCGGCTGCTTTCGCTTTTCGGGGGAATCCCGGCTCCTCGGCCCCGCCCGCTGCTGCTTCCGCCTGCGGCCGCCAGGGGGCGCCTGGAGCGCGCCAGGTCCCGGCCCCGATCCCTGCCGCTGGAGGCCGAGCGAGATCCCTGCCCCGCGCCAGGGGGGTACCCCAGCCCCGCCCCCTTCCTCTGGCCCCTCTCGGCTCTGTGCGCATCTGGCAGTCCGGTCGCACCCCCTGGGACCTCCAGCCCAGCCCGGGGCACCAGCCCGTCCCCAATCGCTGTATGGCCGGGCCCCAGGGCAGTACCACTCAGTCCTGCGCAAAGTTCCCAGGCCTTGGAACCCAGCCCTATGCAGACGGTGCGGGTGTGTGTCTCCTCCCCATGGGCTCAGGGCCATGCGCCCCCTCGCCTCCAGGAAAGGGGAGCAGGCCCCAGAAAGAGTCTGCTGGGGGCCCCTCCCCATCTACCAGCCTGTACGTTTGGAAACAACCTGGGAGGGTCTAGGAACAGGCTGGAAGGTCTTCATGCTGGGGAGCCCAGAGAGAGGGACGGGGGGTCTATGGGGATGGGTAGGATGAAAAGCGAGTGGGATTGACCCCACACACAGACTGGCAACACTCTCTAGGTTCCCTCTCGTTTTTTCTGCTCTGGTGTGGAATAAATGTTGTGCTGTGCACCAAGGCAGGTGCAGATATGCACCACCGGTAGCAACACCTGCTGCCAGCTGGGGGTGTGCTGCTCATCAGCTGGGGAGGCATGCAATCTCTGCTGGGTGGCCACCCAAGCCCTCAGCTTTCAGGGAAGGCTGAACGCCAGGGGCTGAAATTAGTTTGAATTGCTTGGTTTGCCCCTAAGTAAGAGAAGGGTGCGTGTAGGCGCCATGTGGTTGTGTGTGGCACAGGCAGAATTTCCTGGGGCAACCCTGTAGCTCCCTGTCCCCATCCAGGCACCACTAATAGTCCCCGCCCCCAGCCTGGCTCCCTCCATGCTTCTGGCTAACCCTCAGCCCTTGCTCCTGACATGCTTGGGCAGCGAGGTGACAACCCAGACGTTATCGGAAACTGACGGGGAATCCCCTTGTTTCCAGGGACACTTCCCAGCTGCCCTGTGTCCGGGGCAGGTCTCCGAATTGGTGGGTTCTGCCGTTAGGAGTCTCCAGTACCCCACAAAATAAACATCCCTGGATCAGTGTCCAACAGGGTGCGCAGCCTGTGCTTTGTAGCTAGGTCAGCTGCCAAGAATTCCATGGGCCAGAATCTCTGGATGTTCAAACTGAGAGTCCAAAGGACATTGGGGGGGCTAGGGCTGGGCTGAGGGGGGGCTGTGGGGCAGGCCTGAGGGACACAGCCGTGTGTGAAATGTGCTCAGGGCTGGGATGGCAGCTCAGGACTGAGTTGTGGTTGGGAGAAAATCTAACTGTACATCGAACGCCTGCATTTCTGTGGTTTCACCACGAAATCCAGCTCCCCTGACTTGATCCCTGACCCCCTCATGCCCACGCCCAGCCCCTCGCTCCCTTGCCGACACCACGGACAGCTGCAGTCGGTCCAGCTTCCCTTTATTCCATCTCAGACGTGCACAGAAAGTCGTTTTCATTCCACCACGCCCATGTCCCACCTTCCCCCCGCCCCCCGCCGGTCGCTGCAGCCCCAGAGTCTCCCGGAATCCGCCACCCCCACTTGGTGCTGCTCTCACTGCTTGGCCTCGGCGTACTGGTGCAGCAGGCCGCTGACATCCGTCCGGCCCACCCGGATCCAGCCGTCCTCCTTCATGTGGTACACTGGGGGCAGGAATATGGGAGAGTGAGCCGTGACAGGGACTCACAGCTCCCAGCCTCCAGGGAGGTGTAAGAGGGAAAGGATAGGAAAGGTGTCCAGGATGGTAGAGCAAGGAGTCTTACCCAGGGTCTCCATCATCCCTCCCTCCCCACCCCCTTACCAGAGACATGGCAAGGGTGTTATGTGCTTGATGGCGAAGGCAAAATTGGTACACCCCCGCCCCCCCACCGCTGCATGGCAGGGCCCCGAACCTGGCGCAGGCCTGAGCCCCACCCTGGTGGGGGGGGGGGGAGCTTGTACCATGTCTTCCCCTGCCCCTTCCAGTTTGGGGCCAGGCCCCCGCACGCACTAACCCACCGGCAGAGATGGAGGAGGGTCAGGCTGGGGGCAGAGAGGTGGAGATGGAGGCTCCAGCTGGTGGCGGGTAGAGGAGGAGCAGGGGAGCCAGAGGGATGACAGGGGGAGCGGAGGGGGACTAAATTGGTGCTCCTCCGGCGTGGCGCCCAGGGGCAACTGGCCCTCCTGCCCCCCCTTCGCTAACGCCATTGCCCCTTACTGTTGACGACGCCCCCAGAGTAGGCGTCGCGGTGGGTGGCGTAGGCGATGGCGCGGCGCCCCAGGTCATAGGCCTCCTCCACGCTGAGGTCGGGCCGGTACCCACTGTCCATCACCCCGTAGGCGTAGGTGTTCCCGCTGCCCGTGGAGAACATGGGGCCCGAGAGGCGGGCGCCGTTGTCATCCACGTAGTACAGACCGGGGCCCTGTGGGGAGCCACAGTCAGGGGTCTGCTGTGGGGGGGAGACAGTGGGGTGGGGGGTTGTGGGGCCAAAGGCCGGTACCTTCTTGTCCCAGCCGCAGATCATGCTGCCGACGGACAGCCCCATGCCCCGGTACTCGCACAGCATGTTGGCCAGCAGCTTGGAGGCGGCCGAGACGCTGATCCGCTCCTTGTTCCGCAGGGCGTACAGCCTGGGGAGGGGCAGCTGGGGTGAGCAACCTCAAGCCGCCTGCACCCCCCAAATCCCCTGCACCTCCAAAGCTCTTGGGCTCCAAAATCCCCTGTGCCCCCTAACACCTCTTGTATCCCCAAAAAGCCCACATCCCTCTGCTTCCCTCCATATCCAACACCTCCAGCATCCTCACAGCTCCCAATACCCCCCCCCCCCGCCATTCTGCGAGCCGGGCAAGCGGGGGGCACCTGCAGTACTTGGCGAGGAGGCGTTCCCAGTATTGGCAGTCGGCAGCGCTGCCCGACATGGTGCCCAGCAGGTAGGGGTTGATCTCGATCACCTTGTTGAACTGCAGGGTGGCTGCGGGGTGAGAGGGGCGGGGGTGTTACAGGGGGGGCCTGCTGCAGAGAGATCCCAGCCTCTAGGGGAAACGTTTCCCACGGGGGGGGGGGGGAATGGCAGGGGGATGCCCAGACAGGGAGGGGCCTGGCTTCCCGTGCCCTGGGCTGACTCAACAGAGCCTGGCCCAAGTGGGGGCCCTGTGGGACGGGGGAGGGGTGACAGAGGGATGAGAGAGCCTGCTGGGGTGGGGGGGAGTGCTGGTGTGATGTGGGGGAGACCGGTCGGGAGCAGGGGGCTCACAGATGTATTTGCCGGCTGACGCCCGCGAGTCGGTGGCCACGACCACGCCGTGCTGGAACTTGAAGGCCAGGGTGGTAGTGCCATGGGCCAGCTCGATCCGCACCTGGTCCCGGCCCCCCTCGGAGTAGGTCTGCAGGAATTCGGCCGGCTGGGGGGGAGGAGGGGACCCAGTGTCAGGGCTCAGTAATGACAAATGTAAAGTAATGCCCATTGGAAAACATCATCCCAATTACACAGACAAAATGAGGGGGACTAATTTGGCTACAAGCACTGGAGAGAGATCTTGGCATCCCTATGGATAGTTCTCTGCAAAGGTCCACTCGATGAGCAGTGGCAGTCAGAAAAGCAAACAGAACATTAGGAGCCCTTAAGCAAGGCCCAGAGAATAAGCCAGAGAATCTCTCATTGCCTCTGTGTAAATCCCTGGGACGCCCCCAGCCTGAATCCTGCGCACAGACGTAGTCGCCTCATCTCCAAAACGCTCTCTTGGGGTCAGAAAAGGGCAGCCGAACGGATGAGGGGCTTGGAACGGCCGCCACACGAGGAGAGATTCGTAAGACGGGGACTTTGCAGCTTAGAAAAGCACAGACGAAGGGGGATAGGATCGAGGTCTATAAAATCATGGCTGGGGTGGAGAAAGGGAACGAGGAAGTAAAAACAACCAGTCCTGTGGCACCTGAAGAATGGTGTTCCTAGACTCCCTGTGTCAGAGGCTGGGAATGGGCGACAGGGGAGGGATCCCTGGGTGGCTCCCTGTTCTGTTCACTCCCGCTGGGGCTCTGGGTACTGGCCACTGTGGGCAGACAGGTCACTGGGCTGGATGGGCCTTTGCTCTGACCCAGCCTGGCCGTTCTTATATTTTCTGCCCCCCACCCTACTCCTCATGCCCACGGGGCTGCCCCCTTCCTGCCCCTGCCCTCTGTCACTGTTCCACCTTACATGCCCAGGGCTATGCCCCCCCTCGCATCCCTGTGGCACTAGCCTCACCCGGGCCTCACCCCCACCCCAATGCCCAGGGCATTGCCCCTCCCCCCGCGCATTCACCTGCCTCGCATGGCAGTGACTTTACCCCTCCCCCCTCGCACTGACCTGCTCCCCCCTGGGCAGCGCCAGCTCGGGCGTCCGCTGGCCGAAGCTGTAGTGAGCGGGTCCCGGGGGCGCAGCGGCGGCTCCGGGGGGCGCCCAGTCCCAGCCCCCCCGGGGGGGCCCGCACACCTCGACCAGCGCCATCCGCCTGCCCGCCCCTCCCGCCAGGCTCTGAGCGCCAGCGCCGCGGGGAAGAGAAACCGAAAGTGGCGGCGGGGGAGGGAACTTCCCGCTCGGTCCGGGCCAAGAGACTGGCGCGCGGGAAGCGCAGAGAGACTCTGGGGAGGGGGCGCACGGGAGGAGCACGGGGAGGATGAGTGCGCAGGGGGGCCCTGGAGAGGGGGGCGCACGGGGAGGCTGAGGGCGCAGGAGGGCCCCGGAGAGGGGTACGGGGGGCGCACGGGGAGGCTGAGTGCGCAGGGGGGCCCTGGAGAGGGGGGCGCACGGGGAGGCTGAGGACGCAGGAGGGCTCGGGGGGGGGCGCACGGGGAGGCTGAGTGCGCAGGGGGGCCCTGGAGAGGGGGGCGCACGGGGAGGCTGAGGGCGCAGGGGGGCCCCGGAGAGGGGTACGGGGGGCGCACGGGGAGGCTGAGGACGCAGGGGGGTTCTGGGGGGGGGCGCACAGGGAGGCTGAGGGCGCAGGGGGGCCCCGGAGAGGGGGACGGGGGGGCGCACGGAGAGGCTGAGGGCGCAGGGGGGCCCCGGAGAGGGGTACGGGGGGGCGCACGGGGAGGCTGAGGGCGCAGGGGGGTCCTGGAGAGGGGGGCGCACGGGGAGGCTGAGGACGCAGGGGGGCCCCGGAGAGATGTACGGGGGGCGCACGGGGAGGCTGAGGGCGCAGGAGGGCTCGGGGGGGGCGCACGGGGAGGCTGAGGACGCAGGAGGGCCCTGGAGAGGGGGGCGCACGGGGAGGCTGAGTGCGCAGGGGGGCCCTGGAGAGGGGGGCGCACGGGAGGCTGAGGACGCAGCAGGGCTCGGGGGCGGGGGCGCACGGGGAGGCTGAGGACGCAGGAGGGCCCTGGAGAGGGGGGCGCACGGGGAGGCTGAGGGCGCAGGGGGGCCCTGGAGAGGGGGGCGCACGGGGAGCGCACAGGGAGGCTGAAAGCGCAGGGGGGGCCCTAGCGAGGGGGGAGCGCGTGGGGGGGGGGGCTGCGCTCTCAGCGCACGGGACACCTTCACAGGGGGCTGGGGATCGCTGAAGGGGAGCGGCGGGGCTCTGGCGAAGGGCAGCAAAGCGCCAGACAAGGGGCAAAGGGAGAAATGCGGCGCTCGGGGATGGGCGCACCCGGGAACTGGGGGGCCGGCCACGTCTCTGCGGAGCACGGAACGGGGAGCCGGTGCAGGGGGCTCGCAGGGAGGGGGCGTAGGGGATGGGGTGCAATGGGAGATACTAGCAAAGCGGGGTAGGCAGCGGGCTCCGCAGTCCCGGGCAGTTTCCAGGGCGCTCGGGGGGCGAGGTAGGTTTCTGGGGGTAACCCAGCTGCGCCCCCCTTCGCCCCCAGGGGGCGCTGCTCCCGCGAGGGGGACACACGTAGGGGGAGGGGGCGGACTCAGCGCTAACCTGGAGCACCCGGATCTGCCCGGCAACTGGTGACGCGCCTCCATCCCCAGCGAGATCCATGAGGGGGAGGACTCAGAGCGCACGGCCCTCCCCAAGACCAAGGTTCGGCTGGGGGCTGCTCCCCCTCCCTAGGTCGGTGGCTGCGGGGGAGGGGAAGTGCTCCCAGGGAGCAGGGGCCCCGACACAGCGGGGATGGGGGTTCATGCGCAGTATTGTGGTACTCAGCAGGGCAGGGCCTGGGGGGCAGGGAAGGATCCGGGTGGGGTCCTGGCTCCCAGATGGGGGAGAGGCCCGGGAGCTGCACAGGGAGGCAGAAGGTCCCAGCACCCAGATGCAGGGGGCCAGGACTCAGCCAAGTGGCGGGAAGAAAACCCAGAGCCGATACATAAAATGCAGATTTTATTACAAGCAAAACAAACAATAGAAACAACTAGCTGGAGTTACCTGGCGTTGCCCGGGAAACCGGAGGAACAAAATGTAGAAAAACAGTAGTCCATGATCTTTTTTTGAATGGTAGAAAAGTTGCACTGATTTCTGTAGGGATTAAAATATATGTCCGCCTCATCCCCGGGGGGGCGGGGGCAGGTGGGGAGAGACCCCAGGTGGAGGGGAGGTTACCCCAGCTCGCGCCCAGGTCTGCAGGTGCTGTGGGGGGCAGGGCGGGTACCTGAGCCATTGTTCACGTGGGGGCCAGGGCACTGTGTGCCGGCGTGGAAGAAGTGGGGGGGGAAGAGGTTCTCTTATGTAACCTCGCAGGTGGGAGGAGGCGAGTCCTAGATGGCGCTGGGGGCCACAGGCGGCGGGCACAGGACCTAGGGTGGGCGGGGTGGTCCCTGCAGCACGGAGGGTTATTTTTTATTTTTACAGCTTGAGAGCAGGCCCAGTCGGGTCCAAAAGTATCTTAAAACCTTCTCCTGGAGGAAAGGTTATCCCATGCAAAGTTTGGTTGCAGTAGCTCTTATAGTGTCCAAGTTATTAGAGCACAAACATACAAACATTCTCCTTTATATATTAGATTTGTGCCCCCCAGGACCTCCCCCCTTCCCCTCCCACAGCCGGCTTAGCTGGGGGAGGAGGGCCCCTCTGGCGCCTTGCAGGATGCTCGGGGGCGGGGGGCGGAATGGTTAGGGGCTTGGAGCAGTGCTGCTGTGTCCAGAGCTGGCCATGGGAGCAGCCCCCCAGCCCCCGAGCAGAAGCGTGGTCCCCGCCGGGTCTTCTGGCTGCTGTGACTGGTGCTGGGGGCCAGCTCCGCATCACCCTTCCGCGCTAGCACCCCAAGTCAGGCGCCACCTGGGCAGAGTTTCAACTCCACAGGACAGAGGTCTGAGAACTCCCCTCCCGACAGAAAGAGGTTCATGCACAGAGGCTCCCCTGGACTCCCCCCCCCAGCAGCCTCAGGCCCCCCCAGCATCCCCAGAGCTGCCCCCCTCGACCCCATTGAGTTGCGTCTGCAGCAGGCGCCAGTAGCAGCCGTGCCGGGCCAGCAGCTCCGTGTGGGTCCCCTGCTCCCGGACCTGCCCGGCCTCCAGCACCACGATGCAGTCGGCTCGCTCCACCGTGCTCAGCCGATGGGCGATGAGCAGCACCGAGCGCCCGGCCCGGGCCTCGTACACCTCCCGCTCCACCTGCCGGGACACAGACCGGGTCACTGCTGGCCGGGGGGGGCACTCACTCCTGCCCTGCAGCCCCTGCCCCCCCGCCCAGCCCTGTTGGTGCCCCTCACTCCCACCCCGCAGCCCCTCATGTCACTCACCCACAGCTGACTCTCCGTGTCCAGGGCGCTGGTGGCATCGTCCAGGATCAGCACTTTGGGGTCTCGGAGCAGGGCTCGGGCGATGGCCACCCCCTGCCTCTGCCCCCCCGAGATCTGCCCCCCCGTCTCCCCGATGTCTGTGGGGAGAGCGGAGGTCACTACACTGTGCCGCACCAATGCGGTGTCTCCCCCCTCGCACACACACAGGAGGTCCCAGCAGGGTAGGGCCAGCCAGCCCACAGTCCCAGGGGTGGGGGTTAGGGAGTCATGGGGGGAGGGGGAGGGGGGCCCCGATGGAGGAGGCTGAAGCCGGTCGTGGTGACTGGGGCAGGTAGCACCTAGCTCAGCAGGGGCTGGGGAGTGTAGGGTTCCCTGGGGGGGCACAGGGCCTGTGGCTCAGCTGAACAATGACAGGGTAGGGGTCAGGGCCTTAGGGTGCTGAAAGGGAGGGGCATTGGAGTTCTAGGGCCGTTGGAGTCCCAGGGGATCAGGGACCCCAGTGGGGTTGAGATCTCAGGAGGGCTGGGATCCAGGGAAATCAGGGCTCCAGGGGGGGATCAGGAGCCCTGGGGGGGGGAGGGGTTTAGAGAGACCTAGGAGATTCAGGTACCCAGGGGGAACAGGCCCCAGGAGGGCTGGATGCCCCAGGGGAATCAGGGGCCCCAGAGGGGATCAGAGAGTCCCAGGGGGTTGGATTTCCAGGGAGATCAGGTTCTGGGGGGGTCAGGGCACTCGAGGGGGGGGCAGTACCTGTGTCATCGCCCTGGCTCAGCCAGGCAACAATGGGGTGGGGGCTCAGGATATTGGGGTGCTGGGGGATGGATACAGGAGTCCCAGGGGGTTCAGGGCCTAGGGGGAGCCGGGGGGGGTACCTGTGTCATAGCCCTGGCTCAGCCGGTCGATGAAGCCGTGGGCGTTGGCACGCCGGGCGGCCCCTGTCACCTCCTTGCGGCTGCGCCCCCCCAGGCCGTAGGCGATGTTGTCGTGCAGCGAGCGTGCGAACAGCACTGGCCTCTGGCTCACCAGCGCCACCTGGGGGGGGGGGGAAGATAGCAGGTAGCAATGCAGAGGGGGAGGGGCTTACCTGGTGATGCAGGTAGCGATGAGGGGGAGGGGCTTACCTGGTGATGCAGGTAGTGATGAGGGGGAGGGGTGGCGGAGAGGGGGAGGGGCTTACCTGGTGGTGAAGGTAGCAATGCAGGGGAGAGGCAGTGGGGAGGGGGAGGGGGCTTACCTGGCGGTGCAGGTAGTGGTGCTCGTATTCCCGCAGGTCCCGCCCATCCAGCAGCAGGCGCCCGCGCTGGGGCTCGTAGAACCGCTCCAGCAGGGCCACCAGCGCCGACTTCCCCGCGCCCGACGGGCCCACCAGCGCCGTCACCTCCCCGGGGCGCAGCTCCAGTGACACCCCCTGGGCGGGAGGGGGGGTCAGACACCGCGAAACCCTCCCCCAGCCCTGAGCCCTCCGGCTCCCCTCCCCCCATGACCCTGACCTCACAACCCCCCCTCCCCCAAACCCTGAGCCCTGCCCTGGATCTGCCCCTTCATCTCCCTGGCCCCAGTCTCTACTTCCCTCCCCCCCCGATACCTTGAGCACGGGGGTGTCGTCCCGGCCGGGGTAGGCGAACCAGACGTCCTGCACCTGCAGGTGCCCACGCAGGTCGGGGGGGGCCAGCGTCCCGGGGGGGCTGATCTGGGGCGTCCGCTCCATGTACTCAAAGATCTTCTCCGAGGAGCCCACGGCCTTCTGCACACTGGGGTAGGTGGAGAGCAGCACCTGGAGGCAGGCGGGGGAGAGGCAAGGTAAGCTCCCCCCACCTCACAATGTTCGCACCCTCCTCTCCCCATCTGGAGACCACTTCCCAGGGATTTGCGTTCAGGGACTAATGGGAATCCCTCCACATGGCCGGGATGTAAAAAAGATCCTGGAGGTTCCTCCCTTCTCTTTTCAACCCTGCTCATCAGCTCTGGAGGGACTCTGCGATGAACTCACGCCTGAAACAAAAGACTGAATGACCCACCCTAACAGCACATGTACCCCAGAGATTCGATTTCACACGGCAGATTAGTGCATCTCTGCTACAAGCCGGCCCCAAGAACTGTGCAACTGGGGTGTGTATTTCACTCTGCTAACCATCTGAACTCCCCTCCCTCCCTTCTTATTAATAACCCTTAGCTGGTAGATGCTAAAGGACTGGCAAGGCCGGCTCTTTGGGGTGCCTTCTGAGGTATAAATTGACCTGGGACTGTGGCTGGTCCTTTGGGATGGGGGAAGCCTGTTCGGAATTGGTGAGATGGGTTAGAACCTCTCCCCTGTGTAAGGGGGTGCTGGGGGTCCAGAGGGAGGGGTCGATCTGTGTCTGAGTATTGTCTGCCTCCTTCTCCTGCCCCCATTGTGAGCCTCCTCCTGCCTCCTCTGTCTCTGCAGCCTGCACTCACCTCCACGGCGGTGGTGAACTGCATCTCGTAGAGGACGAAGGTGACCAGGTCCCCGGTGCTGATGCCCCCGGCAGTCACCAGCTGTCCCCCGTAGTACAGGATCCCCACCTTCAGCGCCAAACCTGACAGCTGGGGGGAGATGGAGGGCAAATAAGTGACTCCAGGGGGTGGCTTTCCCTGCCCCTCCCCAGGATATGGCAGTCACTGCCCCCCAGGGTTTTTGACAATTGGAGTATGAATAGAATTGTGCCCAACTAGAAGATGTGTAAGGGTACGTCTACACTGCATCCCTCGTTCGAACTAGGGATCCAAATGGAGATGGCCGAAGTAGTTAATGAAGCGGGGATTTAAATCTCCCGCGCTTCATTAACATGATCTCGCCGGCGCGCTAGTTCGAATCACAGCTGATTCGAACCAGGAAGTGCGCGCCGGGACGCAAAAACTGAGGAGTAACGTTAGACTAAGGGCTTTAGTCCGAACTAACACGTCCCGGCGCGCACTGTGATTCGAACTAGCGCGCCGGCGAGATCATGTTAATGAAGCGCGGGATATTTAAATCCCCGCTTCATTAACTACTTCAGCCGTCTCCATTTGCATCCCTAGTTCGAACTAGGGTTGCAGTGTAGACGTACCCTTAGGGAGAACGGCTCGTGTAACGTATCCCTTTCTACAGTTACGGGCTGCTGACTGGGTATGTTCTCTTCGTGTGCATGTGTGGGCGCCTCCGCACAGCGGGGCTGAACTTGAAATAAGCGACGCAAATTGAGCCACGTCAACTGCGTAGCTTATTTCGAAACTGGGAGCATCTACACAGCATGGATTTCGAAACGGAGCCCTCTTCCCCCGGGTTCCCGTCCTCCTCGTACCATGAGGGTCACAGGAGTCGGAGCGAGCAGCCCTCCACTTTGACAGGGTTTCAACATCGTTTCGAAAGAACTGCTGGCTGCGTAGAATCATAGAGTCCTAGAGCACTGGGACTGGCAGGGACCTCGGGAGTCATCGAGTCCAGTCCACTGCCCCCACAGCAGGACCCAGCACTGTCTAGACCATCCCTGGCAGGTGTCTGTCCAACCTGCTCTTACGTATCTCCAGGGATGGAGATTCCACAACCTCCCTGGGCAATTTATTCCAGTGTTTCACCCCTCTGACAGGTAGGAACTTTTTCCTAATGTCCAACCTGAACCTCCCTTGCTGCAGTTTAAGCCCATTGCTGATTGTCCTGTGTGGCATAGCCGGGGGCTGTCTGCTCTGTGACCCGGGGTCCCCCTGCGCTGGGATGGGAGCTTCTCACTGACTCTCCCAAATTTGGATTAACCCAGACACCTAGGCTCAGTCTCCCAGGGAGAGACAAAGGTGGGGAGGCGGAGACCAACACCAGGTTTCGGGTGAAGGGGCAGTTGCTATCCGGGGAACATGGAGAGAACAGCCTAAGCTGGGGGCTAGAGGTGATGGGTACCCCTAACCCAAGGGGCCTGAGATATCCTGGCCCTGCCTCCTGTAGCTATACCACATCTGTGCTGGGCTGTATCCTGGAAAAGCAATAAACCCCCCTGTTCTACTGGCTGGTGGAATCGGTTCTTGCGGCTACGGGGTGCAGCATTGGGGGAACCCTGACTATGCCATCACATCCTGTCCTCAGAGGCCAAGGAACAATTTTTCTCCCTCCTCTTTGTGACACCCTTTTAGATACTTGAAAACTGCTACAATGGCCCCCCTCAGTCTCCTTTCCAAACAACAAGCCCAGTTCCTTCAGCCTCCCCTCACAGCTCATGTTCTCTAGACCTGTCAGAATTCTTGTTGCTCTTCTCTGGACCCTCTCCAATTTCTCCACATCTTCCTCAAAATGTGGTGCCCAGAACTGGACAGAAAACTGCAACTGAGGCCTAAACTGTGTAGACTACTTTATATCGGAATAATGTTGCCGTGTAGACGCGCCCTTAGCAGATTAGGCTCAGCTGGTGGGTTTTTAGCTCAGTAACTTACTTTGATCTGTTGCCCCGGCAACCATGGAAATCTTATTGTTTTATGAAAACGCTTTTGTTTATTACCAAGCCCAGTTTGAACAACTGTTACTGGGTGTGAGGGGGAGGGAGGGAGAGAGGAAGCAACCACTGAGCATCTCTCCCTTTCACTGATAAAGTGGGCAGACCTTATGAGCTTTCTCTGTGCAAAACTCTGGGCCTTGGCTGGGGGAGACCAGAGTTTCTGGCCCAGCAGGACAAGGTGGTGGGGAGCCCCAGAGCGCAGGCAGGGGGGCTCAGTGGCATAACCAGCCCCTCCCTGGGAATCCCATGCCCCTCTACCTGCCCTGATCCCCCGAGCCACAGCCTCATGACAGCCTCCCTCGGCTGTGTCCCTTACACACACACCCCAGCCCTCCTTACGCTGTTGGTCCAGGTGGAGGTGGTGTAGGCGGCGGCCTCCCGCTTGTTGAGTCGGTAGGTGTCCTGCAGCCGTTGGGCGTAGCGCCGGGCCGCCCCCTCCTCATTGGCGAAGCTGCGTACGGTGGCCATGGCCTGGAAGGTCTCCACCGCCACCTCGTTGGCCTTGGCCAGCGACTCCTGCACCCGCCTGGCCAGAGTCTGGGGGCAGCGGGGAGAGACAGGTCTGGTCAGGCCTCGAGGGGGAGGCGCATTTCCCTGGCCGGGAGGGAGGAGGGGGGACAGTGGGGCAGGAGGGGCGGTACCTGGTGGAATTTCCCAGAGAGCTTGGGCACCAGCAGGATGAGGGGCAGCCCCACGGCGGTGAAGAGCGCCAGGTGCAGCGACACCCGCACCATCAGGGCATAAAGGAAGACTCCCCGCATCAGGTACCACATCAGCAAGTTCAGCTTCTCATTCAGGGCCTCACTCACGGTGTCCGTGTCCACCGTCACCCGGGAGGTGATGTCCCCTGGGGGGGGGGGGTGAGAAGGGGTCACGTTGGTGCTGAGAGGTGGGGCTGGACCCAGCCACTCACCAGCCAACAATCTCAGTCCAATTCATCCATCACCAGCGCCTGGCCAGGAACCCCAGTGAATCCCTTAAAACTCCAACCAGCCGCCTCGCTCCGTCCCACCCCTCCATAACCCCAACCAGTAGCTCCAGTCCCCCATCCGTGGCCCCAGGGAGAACCCCCATTAGGCCGCCATGCCCTCCCACACCCCCAGTGCCTGCGACAGCTGGTTTGTTAATGCACAGGCTGGGGGACGCAGTGAGCCGTGGGGCGCCGTGGGGCAGGGGCTGTGCAGGGAAACATGGCACTAAGGGGGTGGAGGACTCAGGGCGGGATGTGGGGGGTGAAACAGGATCAGGAGAGCTGGTGGGAAGAAGAGCACAAAACGAAGGGGCAATCCCGGGGGAGGGCGGGGATCCTGCGGGTAGTACAGGGGAGACCTGTTATCAGTGGGGCTGGCGTGGAAGAAGGCGATCTCCTGGCGCAGGATGGAGCAGAGGGTTTGGGGTGGGGGAGTCCTGGGGTTGCTGTGGGGCAGTGTGGGGGGGAGCCCTCACTGTGGGGCGGTGAGTCAATATGAGGCGGGGTCCCATACCAGTGCAGCTGGTGTGGAAGAAGGCGATCTCCTGGTGCAGGATGCAACAGTGGGTTCAGGGTGGGGTGGCCTGGGGGGGTGAGGGGGGCTGTAGGGCAGGGGCCCATACCAGTGCTGCTGGCGTGGAAGAAGGCGATCTCCTGGCGCAGGACAGAGCTGAAGACCTGGCTCTGGATGCGTATATGGATCCGGTTCATGGTCTCCTTATAGACAATGTCGCAGATGAATTCGGTCACGGCACTGGGGGGAGACCGGGGGGTGATGTGTCAGAGATCTGAGCCCATTGTGCCCCCGGCCCTCCTGGGCATGTTGAGCCCCGTTGGGGCTGGGAGGACGGGACACGGGGACCAGAAATCCCCCATTACATTACACAGGAGGAAACGTTTAGAAGGGACAGCTCCCATGCATGAGGCGTGTGTAACAGGCTTCCTTGGCTGCCCTTTGGTTCCCAGCGGGGACGCTGGCCCAGGGCCCCGCAAGGCACCGTCTCCCCAGAAGGAACACTCTGGTGCATCGTGGGAAGAGAGTTCAATCCATCTGGAGAGAGGAGCCAGCGCGCCCAGCGCCTGAACTACAACTCCCAGGAGGCCCTGTAGCAACAGCAGCATTTCCACGCGGAAATATTCCCGTCCCATAGCACCATGTGTCGGGATTCAGATTTCAGCCAAACCCGGAAACCCCGTGGCGGCGGGGGGGGGAGCCCCATTTCCCAGCCAGCCCAGCGGCTGTGTTTGGCCTCGCTCCAGAGTCCTTCCTCCAGCCCCCAGGGCGCGGGAATCAAACCCACTTTCCGACCTGCCCGTGCCGTGGGTCATGCCAGCCCCGCTGCTATCGCTGACGCCGTAGGGGGCAGCCCAGTCTCTGGGGGATTGAAGGAGGGTGCATGACTGGGCTTCCCCATGGCTAGCTGGCTGGGCTGGGCTGGGCTTCTCCCCCTCTCCTGCTCCGGGCCTTATTGCTTCTCCCCACCGTCCGTCGAGGAAGATGCAGGCCCCTACCTGACGATGGTGATGAGGGACATGGCCCAGATGGCCCGGACGAAGGCTGAGGGGTCATTCTCGCTCACGATCCAGTCGGTCATGCGCCCCGTGTAGAAGGGAATCGCCATCTCCCCTGCAACGGAGCAGCCTGGGGTGAGCTCAGACCAGGGAAATCCCACCTCTGCCACCATGGGTCCCCCATGTATATACCCCCTCTGCTCTAGCCATCTCCCACCATGTGCAAGTACCAGGCCCAACCCCTCCTTGCTTCACCCGGGGGGGGGGGGGGTCACTTCACATTGCGGGGGGTCGAGCCCCTCTGTAGGGGGTCCTGTCGCTACCAGCAAAGCGCACGACAACACCCCAGTGAGGAACTCAATGTGGGGGCTTCGGGGGCTCACTAGCCCAGTCCCCTGCTCTCAGGGCAAGGCCCAGCGTGACTCAGTTTACACGTCTTCCCTCGGTGCTCAGCCTCAGGGGGCTGGTCGCTCTCATCACCCCCGTTGTACATAGGAGGAAACTGAGGTGCAGGGAGGGAGATAGGCCTCACCCAAGGTCAGTGAGTGGCACAAGCTCAGACAGAGCCCAGGCGTCCTGGCGCCCAGTTCTTGCTCTAACCACTAGCCCCCACTCCCCTCCCAGAGCCGGGAGAGACCCCAGGCGTCCTGTCTGGCTGGTCTCTGCTGTGCGCACTGCACCCTGCTGCTCCCCTTAGCAAAATGCTCCATCCGAGCCCATCCCACCCCAGGGACGAGAGGCTCAGGAGGGGTCTGGGCAGCGGGGGCGGGGGCCGGGGCGTCCCGTGGGGATGGGGGCCGGGAAGCTGACAAGGGAGTTTCAGGGGGGCAGGTCGGTGCCACATCCTCCCGGCTCTTTGGGGCAGCCGTATCCTCGGGTAGCCCACGCGCCCAGAGCCCACCCTCCTGCTGGGACGGTGACCCCCTCGCTCCATCCTCCTGCACCCCCAACCAACCGCATGTCTGCCCCTCTGTCCGTCCATCTGACTAGCCCTGTCCCTCTATCTGTCTGTCTGACTATCCTGCCCCTCCACCTGTCCTTCTGTCCAGCCTGCCCCTCCGCCTGTCCATCTGTCCAACCTGCCCCTTGGTCTGTCTGTCTGTCCAGCCTGCCCCTCTTCCTGTCTGTCCAGCGTGCTCTCCCTAGTTTGTGTTTCCAGCCCCTATCCCTCCACCCACCCATCCGTCTCTGCAGGCCCCAGGCCGGCCCATTGCTCCTGTGCCCACCAGCTCCTTCGTTCCGTCCCGTCCGTCCCCACGCCCGGTGGTGTCAGCGCCGTGCCCATTTGCTGCACCCCCCTGCCCCCACTCACCGAGCGAGGAGAGCACCAGCAATCCAGCCACGGCCCCGAAGCGCGCCAGGTCGGGGCGCAGACAGGCCAGCAGGCGGCCCAGCGAGGGGCCCGGCGCCCCCTTCCCGGCAGGGGCCAGCTGATGCCACAGGGCAGCCGCCAGCCCCCCGGCCACGTAGGTCAGGCCCCAGACGTCCCAGCGCCCCCAGCCCTGCAGCAGCTCCCAGGGGGGCGCCCCGGGCCGGGCCAGCGCCAGCAGGGTCCCGCAGCAGGGCAGCAGCAGGCTGAGCAGGGCGGCCAGGGGCAGCAGCGCCTCCCGCAGCCCCCGGGGCAGGCCCGGCCCCCAGCCGCGGGCAGCCAGGGCGCTCAGGCTGAGCAGGGCCCAGCGCCCCAGGGCCACGGCCCAGGCCAGCGCCAGGGGGGGCAGCGGGGGGCAGCGCAGCGGGGCCAGGCGCAGGGTCAGCAGGTCCAGCAGCAGCGCCAGGGGCAGGGCCAGCCAGGCCACGGCCGGCTTCATCCCCGCGGCTCGGCCCGGGCTGCGCCCCGAGTCCCCGCTGCGACCGGACCCCGCAGGGGGCGCGCTCCGCTCGCTGCGCCTCAGCGCCCGCTCCGGAGTGACTCCGCCAAAGCCCCGCGCCCGCTCCGGAGTGACTCCGCCAGTGCCCCGCGCCTGATCCGGAGTGAGTCCGCCAGTGCCCGGCGCCGGATCCGGAGTGAGTCCGCCAGTGCCCCGCGCCTGATCCGGAGTGACTCCGCCAAAGCCCCGCGCCCGCTCCGGAGTGACTCCGCCAGTGCCCCGCGCCTGATCCGGAGCCGCTCCTCGTGAGCTCTTCCCCGCAGAGGACCCGGGTCTGGATGCGGCTCCTGCTGGCGGCTCCCGGGCGCCCGGCCCCGCTCCGCAGCCTCCCCGTGGAAACGCAGCCCGGCCCGGGCTGGGAGCCAGGCTCCGCGGAGGGGCGGGGAACAGGGACCGGCCGTGGGAAAGCCCCAGTCTGCCCCGCTCCGCTTCTGGGAAAGGAGGCGGCTTCCCGAAAGTGAAAGTGAAAACAGGATTCGCTCCGGTCGGGCTGGGGGGGGGGGGAGGGGCCATTGTCAGCGCCTGGCCCGTTATGTGGGGGGGGGGGCGATGGGGGAGGTAATCGGGGCCTGGCCCCCCCTTCCCTATGACGTCTCAATTACAGTCGGGGTGGGGGGCTCTGCCCCCCTTTTGAAAGATTCCCTCCCGCCGGGCATCTCCCCAGCAGACTGGGAGATGGTTCCCAAAGCACCACTGGGTGGTGGTTCCCAAAGCGGGATCCCGGTTTAACCCCGGGGCGGGGAGGGGGTGAGTTACTGTGGCATGAATGTATGACCAACCCCCCCTTTCCGCTGCCAGTCGAGTGCCCCTCCCCCTCGCCACACCCCCTCAGCCCCCCTCCCCGGTTTGCAATTCAAATGCAGCGCCTGGCGGGGAGAGGGGGGCGGGGAGGTTGACGGGACTGGCACCCAGCCCCTGCCCCCGCACGTGCGGGTTTCTGTTCCCCCCCCCGGGCGTACACCTGCAGGGAGGGGGGTGGGGCTGGGGTCAGGCCGGGGCATAGGGAGCTAAAAGCTGGGTCTGGGCCCCTCACTGCTGTCTGTGGGCGCCTTACGCCCCGCTGCTGCCCCCCCCCCCCGGCCAGGCTATTAGCCGGGGGGAGGGGGCCGCACTGGGCACACGGCCCCCCTCCGCATTTAGCCTGGCCGCTCTGACGTGCCACTGACTGAGGGCCCCGGGCTGGCCCCAGCGCCCCTCACCGCGGTGTCGGGCCCAGCCGCGGCCGCTGGGGACGCGGCTTGGGACGCGGCAGGGGGGACCCGCATCACCTGTTGCCGGGCAGAGCGGGCCTGGCCAGGTTCCCGGCGGCGCGGGCCGCTGGCGGGGGGCGGCCCCTGGCGGGGCTGGGCGGCGCTGCAGGGAGGCGGGGCGGCCGGAGCTGTCCCGGGAGCGGGTGCTTGGCTCCGGGGCGGCGGGAGCATGGCGGTCTGGGGCGCCCCCAGCTGGGCGGACCGGGAGGTCCGCACGGGGGTAAGTGGGGCCGGGCAGAGGTTGGGAAGGGGGCGCACAGCGGGGGGGGGGTCCCGGGCGGGTAACTGGGGCCGCCCCATGGGGGACCCCCGCTGCTGCCCGGCTCGGATCGGGGTCCCCCCAAAGGGGCATTGCCCGGGCTTCGGCCCCCAGGGGCTGCGGGGTCCGGGCGGCTCAGTGCCCCACACCCCCAATCAGGCCCCGCCCGGCTCCCGAGGCCCGATCCGGAGCCGCTTTCGTTTTCTATGTGGCGCGGGAACCGCCCGTGTAAACTCCAGCAGGGCTTGGACCCGCCTGCCGCCCCCCCCCCCCCCGTGTACCCCATCTCCTCCTGCCCCCCCGCGTTCCCCCATCTCCTCCTGCCCCCCATGTGTCCCCATCTCCTCCTCTTGCCTCCCCGCGTGCCCCCATCTCCTCCTGCCCCCCCCGCGTTCCCCCATCTCCTCCTGCCCCCCATGTGTCCCCATCTCCTCCTCTTGCCTCCCCGCGTGCCCCCATCTCCTCCTGCCCCCCCCGCGTTCCCCCATCTCCTCCTGCCCCCCATGTGTCCCCATCTCCTCCTCTTGCCTCCCCGCGTGCCCCCATCTCCTCCTGCCCCCCATGTGTCCCCATCTCCTCCTCTTGCCTCCCCGCATGCCCCCATCTCCTCCTGCCCCCCCCGCGTTCCCCCATCTCCTCCTGCTCCCCCATGTGTCCCCATCTCCTCCTCCTGCCCCCCATGTGTCCCCATCTCCTCCTCTTGCCTCCCCACATGCCCCCATCTCCTCCTGCCCCCCCATTCCCCCATCTCCTCCTGCTCCCCCATGTGCCTCCAGCTCCTCCTCCTGCCCTCCATGTGACCCCATCTCCTCCTGCTGCCCCCCCATGTGCCCCCATTTCCTACCCCTTCCATCCCTCTCTGTGCTGGTTGGCCCACCTCCACCCCTTCTGCAAGGGCCCACTTCCCTCGCTGTGCCCCATGTGCCCCCCGCGCCCCCTGCAGATACCTCCCCCACCCCAAGAGCCAGAACAGAACCCAGGAGTCCGGGCTGCCAGGTCCCCTGGAGCCGCTGTGTCTCCCTAGTGCCCCCTGCACCCCACATGGGCCTCCCTGAGACCCCCCCCAGCACCTTCCACCGTACAAACTGCCCCGGAGGTCTGTGAAATGATCCACTGTGCCTAGTGGTTAGAGCAGGAGGCCTAGGAACACGGACCTCTGGGTTCTCTCTGCTTCTGGGAGGGGGGTGGCAGGAGGGAGGGGGGTGGCAGGATATTGGGGGGATCTGTATGAGGCACCAGACCCAGGCCCCCCCTCGCCAGGCCCCAGGGCAGGTGGCGTGGGGCGCTACGGGATGTGTGGGCCCCAGCCAGTGGGCATCCAAGGCTGCTTCCTGGATCAGTCTCTTCCCAACCCCCAGCATGGCCTGTAGCCAGAGCACCTGCTGGGGGTGGGGGGCAGGGTCTGCTCCCTTCTCTGCCTGGGGGAGGGATTGGAACAGAGCCGCCCCCCCCGGTGCTCTAACCACTAGGCCATGGGCTGTTGAGGGGGGCTCCCTCCATCTCGCTTGCAGTTGCTGCTCCTGGCTGAATGGTGAACCGGGGGGGGGGGAGGGGGGGCACTGGCCGTGGGGTCTCCCCCGCTGGGAGGGGCTCCAACCACTGGGACGCACAGTCCTTGCCCCTCTCCCCGCAACGTGACTCTTTTCGTGGGGCTCCCTCATGCTGCAGGCAGCCGGGGAACGTGGGGCTCGGGGGGAGCCACGTGTATGCCCCACCTCACCCGCCCCAAATCTGGCACAGGAGCCGGGCGCTCCCTGGTGTAAACACCCAGGTCCCGGAACGCAGCCGCCGCCCTTTGCACCTGCCCCTCCTGGGCAGTGGGAACCAGCCCCCCTCCCGCCCCCGGGCACCATTTGCCCCAGGCCTCAGCCGCCGGGCCAGGCCTCTGTCACACAAACCACCTTGCCAGCCCCAGAGCCAGCCCTGCCTCAGCCCACTCAGCCGCGGGCGGCCAGAGACCACAGTGAGGGGCTTTTGCTTCTAGGGCACCTGCTTCACCCCCCACACAGAGCTAGAGAGAACCCAGGAGTCCTGGCTCCCAACCCCCCCCTGCTCTAACCACTAGCCCCCACTTCTCTCCCAGCACTGGCAGAGAACCCAGGAGTCCTGGCTCTGAGCCCCCTGCTCTAACCACTAGGCCCTACTTCCCTCCAAGAGCTGTGAGGAACCTCAGGCATCCTGGCTACCAGCCCCCACCATTCCCCCCAGCAGGGCCGCAGTGTTCATGCCAGTTACACTCTGCCTGCAGACCCCCCCCCGGGGGCCATGCTCTGGGGGGCCATGGGCAGAGCGTCCTGCCTGCTGCTCCGGTGACCCGGAGGGGTCAGCACGGAGCCCCCAGGGTACAAACCCGGCCGGCTGCTCTGCCCATTTTGCCCTGTGAGACAGTTTGGGGGGAGCCCAGGGCCCCCCAGGATTCCTGGGCTGCTCCCTGCAGGGTGTGGGGTGCCCCCTCCCCCCATCTGCCCAACCTGAGCCGGACTCCTCCCTTCCCCAGACGACCATCATGGCGGTGGAGTTCGACGGCGGGGTCGTGATCGGCTCCGACTCCCGGGTGTCCGCGGGGTGAGTGCCGGGGCTCAGCGGGGCGGGGGGCCCCGGAACAGTGGGGGGGCAGTCGTTGTGGGGGGTGAGTGAAGCCCCGTCCATCCGGGTACTGCTCTCTGGGGGGCTGGGTCCCACGGGGGTGGGGAATGGGGCAGGGCCCCATGGGACATTTGTGATCCAGACCCTGCCAGCCGGGGTGGGCGTCCCAGCCTGGGGGCAGGGGGCGGGAGTCTCAAGCCAGGGGCAGGAAGCTGGGCTGGGTTGCAGGTTTCCTGGCCCTGGAGCAGGGGGCGGGGGTCCCAGGCCGGGGGCAGGGGGAAGGGGTCCCAGCTGGGGGGAAGGGGGGTGGGGGGATCCCATGCCAGGGCAGGGGGTGGGGGTCCCAGTCCAGGGGGGGTACACTGCATCCAAGGGGCCGGCTGTGACTCGGGCCCTGTACCGGCTCTGCCCCCAGGGAGGCCATTACTAACCGGGTCTTCGACAAGCTGGCCCCGCTGCACGAGCGGATTTTCTGTGCGCTCTCCGGCTCGGCCGCGGACGCCCAGGCCATCGCCGACATGGTGCAGTACCAGCTGGCGCTGCACAGGTAGGGCCAGGCCGGCGGGGGGGGCGGGATCCGGGGGGGGTGGGGGGGCTGCTCTCCCCGTGACCACTAACTCTTCCCCCCCGCCCTCCCGTTCCTGCCACACAGCCTGGACATGGAGGAGGCCCCGCTGGTCCTGGCGGCCGCCAGCCTGGTGAAAGGCGTCAGCTACAAGTACAAGGAGGAGCTCTCGGCCCACCTCATGGTGGCGGGATGGGACCGCAAGAAAGGGGGGCAGGTGAGGCGGGGGGAGGGGACCCGTCTGGCCCCTGCCGTGCCCTTGGCCTGGCCCCACGGCCCTGCCCTGGCTCTGTCCTGTGACCATCCCCCGTCCCTGGCCCCTCCACCCATCCAAGCCCCATAACGCTGCACACAAGCCCAGGGTGAAAAGGGGCCTGACCCCATTAGGAAGCAGGAAGATGGAGGGGGGGAGAATGACCTGACCCCCCCCCCCAGCACCTCCCGGCTCTGGGGCTTTCTCTGCAACCAGGGATGGTAAAAACACCCCGTTAACGTGTCTCTTTCCCTCCCTGGGCTGGTCGGGACACCAGCAGCCCAGAGCCAGGCCAGCACCTCCAGGGGGTCAGGGTTCCCTGTAAGCCGGGCTCTTGGGTGGCCCCCCCCCAGCAGAGACTGCAGTGCAGCCCAGCAGATGAGCACAGCGTCCCCAGCCGGCAGTGGGTGTTTCTGTGGGTGGTGCACATCCACACCTGCCTCAGCGCGTGGAATACAATTTATTCTGCACACCAACAAAATTAGAGGGAGCCTTGTCCGTGGGGGGAGGGGCATGTGGGTGCCCCGCCGGGTGGTGAGGGAGGGTGCCCAGCCCGGCACCCGTGGGGGGCGAGGGAACCGGCCGATCGGAGCCTGGCTCTCACCGGGCGCGGGACTCGCCCCACAGGTGTACGGGACGCTGGGCGGGATGCTCACCCGTCACCCCTTCTCCATCGGCGGCTCCGGCAGCAGCTACATCTACGGCTACGTGGACGCGGCCTACAAGCCCGGGATGTCGCCCGAGGAGTGTCGCCAGTTCACCAAGAACGGTAACGGCCCCGGGCAGGGGATGGGCTGGCTCAGGGGTGCCACGGAGCGTGGGGGGGGGGGTCCCTGGGCCCTGCCCCCGCCCCAGCCACAGCCAGAGGGGACTCTTAGGCGGCAGGAAGAAGAGAAGGGTCATTGGGTCCCAGGGACACGGCGTAGCACAGACTTGTTACAGGGACTAGGGGCAGCCGGCCCAGCCCAGCCCGGGGAAAGGGGGGCCCAGAGCCCCAGCTCTGGGCCCCTGCCCGGTCCCCCAGGCCAGCGAGGCTCCCTCCTCCCCCAGCCAACCAAAAACTAACTCCCACCCCCACAGCCACTGCTCCCAGCCCCCCAAGTAGCCCCACCCCCTGGTCTGTCCTGCTTCCCGGCCCCAGGTGTTACCTGCTGTCCCCTGGGCCTCAGGCCAGGAGAGACTGAACCTACTTCCCCAGCGAGTCCTGCCCGGCCTCCCCTCCTCGTCCAGATAGTGCTGCAGGGCCCGGGGAAACTGAGGCACACACACACACACACACACACACACACACACACACACACACACACAGACGAGTCACTGCAGAGTAGTACAGGGCAGGAGAATCACACACAACCCCACAAGGCAAACAGGGTGACTCCAGCCCCCGCTCTGTCCCGGGGGGGCCAGGCATGGGGCTGGGGTCCGATACCGGTTCACTGACCCGCCTCTCTCTCCTCCTCCAGCCATTGCCCTGGCCATGAGCCGGGACGGCTCCAGCGGGGGGGTCATTTACCTGGTCACCATCACCCAGGCGGGGGCTGTAGAGCAGGTGTTCATGGGCGACGAGATCCCCAAGTTCTACGACGAGTGACGGCCGGGCTCCCAGGAACATCCTGGTGCGGGCGGCGGGTGAGACTCTGGGAGCGTCTCTGCCAGCCGGGAGCGGAGCAGCACGGAGCCGTGCCCAGCCGTCCTGATTTGCACCCGCGCCAGAGATTTGGACCCGGCTCCCCACTGCGACGAACCGGCCTCTTCTGGCCCCTGCTGACCAATGCTCCCTCTGGTCTCCATCCGGGTGCGGAGTTTTTCTATCCACGGATGGAGTTTTTATCTGTGCGGAATAAATTTATTATGTGCACCCAGGTGTGTGTGAATGTGCACCACCCAGCAGAAACACACACCTAGCTGGGGCGCTTGGCTAATCAGCTGGGCAGCATTTGAGCCTCCTCTGAGCGGCCGCCCGAGCACGCAGCGTGCAGGGAACCCTGCTGCCGTTCCCCCTGCCCTGGGGCAGCTTTGTCCCTCCCGGACCCAGAGCAGCTCAGGTGCCCACAGTGGGAGAAGTTTGCCTGTTACCCACACGCCCCAGCGCTCGGCCAGCCTGCACCTCCGCCAGGCCCCCCCTCGATCGTCCCCTGTCGCACACAGCACAAGCCGTGCAGCCGACCCCCATGTGACACGGCCCCGGCTCAGGCCCTGAACGTCACCAGATCGGCTGAACCAATCACGAGATTTACCAGCAACGGGTTTATTTGGGTTCGGCGGCGGGAGGGTTTGTGGGTTGGTGTTTCTTGGCCAGCGCTGGGCCCGCATGGGCTTTGAAGACCAGCTGAAAGTCTCCCTGCCGGGACTTCCCCCCTGCAATAGCACAAGGGGTGTGATCGAGTTGTGAGCGTGGCAACGCCCGGACCCCCGGCTGCCACCCACTGCCGCTCCCCGCGAGGCCTCGCCTCTCACCCGATGCGGCCACCTCTGGGGATGGGCGCGGCAGCCACACACAACGGAAGCATCGGCCAAGCCCTGCTCCTGCAGAAAGTGCCCAGGGGGACCTTTAATACCCAGGCCGGGGGCTCGGGAGGCTGTGCCTCACCCAGGGAGCCCCGCTCTGACCTGGATGGGGGCAGCCACGGGGGAGGGAGCTGCATTGTCAGTGCCCCCCCCAGGCTGAAGTCCCCGAGCCGTTCCTGCTGGCTCCTGCCACTGACTCCTGCCCCGGCAGCCCCTTCCTCAGCCCGGCTGTACCCCTCCCCCAGACGGGGGGGGGGCTCCTCTGCTGGGCTTGGCCCCTGGGGGGGGTCTGGACTCAGGAGCCCCCTCCCCTGTTAACACAGCGGGGAGATCGTGTGGTGCTGGGTCTGGGGAACATCAGCCCCCCCACCGAGGGGTCCCACTGCTCCCAAAGGGGACTTTATCCCTGGCACCTCCCCCCTCTCCCCCCACCCCAGAGCCCAGCCCCGGCCCACAGGCTGGGACAAGGTGGGGCTTGGATTCCCCTTGTTCTGTGGCAAGTGAGTGCTACTGACCTGCGGTAACCCCGGCTGCGTGCCTCAGTTTCCCTGGGCACTGCGCCGACACTGGGATGGGAGTTTGGGGGGGGTGACTCGCACGGCGGGAGGCTGCCCAGCCCCACATGTATGCACAGCCCAGGCCCTCGGCACACGGCGCAGGGAGGGGTGTGACCGGGTGGCAGCTTTTGCCCGGGGATGCAGGACAAAGGCCGGGGGAGGGGCTGGCTGGGGCAGGGCTGCTGAGTGTGGGGGTCAGTCTGGCTGTCTTGGGGGGACAGGGCCCTGGTTCTGCCCTCCCCCCCCCCCCCAAGCTGGGCTGTCCTGGCTGCTCCTGGCCCCTGCGCTGCCCAGTCTGGGCCATGCTGGGTCCCTGGGAGCCAACAACCCTCCTGTCCTGCTGCCGGCTGGGAGTCCCCTGGCTGTGAATGGGGGAAAGGGCCCGGGGCGCCCCGCCCCGCAGTGACACCGGCTGGATGCCTGGCTGGGCTCCGGCGAGGGAGCAGCCCCCCCCGCCGCCCGGCCGGGGCAGGTTTCTCCGTCCCCGGGTGATTTCTCGGAAAGGGCCCGGCTCCCCGAAAGCCCCAGCGGCTGCTTCCGCCTGGCTCGGCTGTTGGCTGGGGCCGTGCCAGTGACTCCCCGGGCAGCTGGGCCGGGCAGGCAGCCCAGGGACCTGGCAGGGGGGATCCCTCACCAAAGCACGGCCCGGCGGCCCCCCCTCGACGTGGAGCAGGGTCGCGATGGCCCAGGGGACCAGCCCGGGGCAGCTGCACAGACCACAGCGGAACAGGCAGGCAGCTTTCCCCACCCCCTGGCCGCACATGGGGGGGTTGGGACACCGAGGGACATGTGCCCCTGGGGGGGCTCTGCCCCTGAGAAGCTCGGGGGGGGCAGTGGGGGGCTGTTGCTGGGCCAGAGCACAGCGCGGGTGCAAGATGCCCTTGGCCAGGCAGAGAGCAGCCAATGACTCCCTGGGCTGGTCTTGGCCCCCCAGGGCTACAGCCCAGCGCCCCCCCCCACCCCCACCTCCCGCTCTGCCCCCTGCCACCAGCCCTTTGGCTCAGCTCCTGCATGACCCTCCCCTGGTCTTTGCCCCACTGGCGTCCCGCAGTGGGCTGGAAGCTGGCTCTGGCCTCCCCAGTGACACGGGCCCCAGCCAGGAGCCAGTCGTGCCCATGTGGCAGCAACCCGGGTGTAAACACGCCCTCGCCTCCCTCCCCCGGGGCAACCGGGCGCAGCGGGCGGGCTGGGAGGGGGGCAGGATGCCATGGGGCTGCCTGCGGAGAGCAGCCTGTACCTGCTCCTCCTCCTCCCCCTGGGGGCCGTGGCCTGTGAGTAGCCGGGGGGGCAGCCCCTGCCTGGGGGGGACGGGGCCTGGGGCCACGGGTGGGAGGGGTCCGGTCTGTCCCCAGCACTGGGGTGCTCGTACCCGGCCTGGCACAATTCCCGGGGTCATGCTGTTTTGGTTTGCTTGCGCTGACTTGCATTTCCCAAACTCTGGGAAGTGTCGGGGGGGGGGGCGGGAATTGTTTGATCCCCGCAGACATTAAGAGTCAAAAAGTTACCACGGCAACTGTTACAACTCCAGCTGGCAACACCTGAGGTCAATAGACCCAAAGGCCCTCAAAGCAAACCCCAGTAAAACGCATCCTCTTTGGCGGTGGACTTTCGAACAAGTGGCTGGGCTGGGCTGGGCTGGCGTTTTCCCCAGGCGTTCCCGGCCCTCCTGCTCCGACAGTTATGGAGCTTTTCCTGAGATTCATTCCAGACCACTCTGCTGTGCCGGAGTTCGAACCCACCAGCTCTGTCCTGCCCTCTGCAGCAAGAGGCATTGGGGGGGGGGGGGGTTCTGATTTGGGAATCGCACGTCCGATTCACTAACCCGTGCAGCACAAAACGGACGTGAGCTGGGGAGAAGAGCTGCTGGGGTGAGGGCCGTGCCCCTAGTTTCGGTTTGTCTGGGGAGAGGGGCAAAACCTTTGTTTTGCAGTGGAAACTGCCCGTTTTTGGGAACCCAACGGGGACCTATAGGGACAGTCATGTTCATGTGTGAAACCGCCTCCAGGTAAATTTGAACCTGTGACTTCTAGAGCTTAGCATAGGACCTCTACCCTCTGAGCTAAAAGCCAGCTGCCTTCCACTGCAGGCTGTAGAGGTCTCCTGGTTGTATCTGTTGCTGTGGTCTAAGTGCCACTGCATGGGTCAGTAAACCACACTGGTGTGTGGGTTACGTGTGTGGTCTGTTACACCGAGTGTCATGTAACCCGTTGTGTGGGTTGTAGGGAAAGTCCCGTATTCCTCCTCCTGTGGCTTTGTGCACATAGGACGCGGGGAGGATCAGGGGACGTCTACACCGCAGTGTAATTTGGGAATAACCGGCGTGATGCCACAATACCAAAGATTTCGGCAAAATGCGGTAATAATGTCGAGCTGGAGGGCGTCTCACGCCGACTCCTGTTACCCTCACTTCACAAGGTGTAAGGGAAGTCGGGCAATGGCGCTCTGCCTGCGACTTCAGACTGCGCCAAAAGCGGAGTTATTTCGACGTCAGCCACGCAATTGTCGGTGAAGTTGCGCCGCTGAATTCGCCCGTCACCCGGCTGTGTAGACGCGCCCTGAGTGCTGTCCAGGCAGCTCGGTGAAGGCCAGCGATGGGGACCCCCATGTGCCGACGTTTCTCCCTCTCTCACAGCAGCTCATTCCCTGTGGTATTTCGTCACCTCAGTCTCCAGCCCCGAGCCCAGGCGCCCGGCCTACGTCTCAGTGGGGTACCTGGACGACCGGCTCTTTGTGGCATGCACCAGCGCCAGCGGGCGGTACGAGCCGCGAGCCCAATGGATACAGGGCAGTGTGGGTGCGGGTTACTGGGTGAGCGGGACCCAGCGCATGTGAATCGTGATGGAGAGCTACAACCACAGCGGGGGTGAGTGTGCGAGAAACAGCCACACCTAGGGCCTGACGGTGAGGGAACAACCCCCGGGCGCGTGTGGTAGCTCCCGGACCTCGCCGCAGGGGGTGTGACGGACCGGGCCAGGTCTGGGGACCGCTGAGGGCGTCCGCTCAGGGCGAATTGCTCAAATTCGGGGCTCCTTACAGCCCCCAGACTACAGACCTTCCCAAATAGGCCACAAACCAGTCCCACCAAGCTCTTCAGCTGCCTGCCTGGCCAGCCGGAAACCTCATGCGCAAAACCCCTCTGATACCCCAGCTCTCTCCGTGCCCCAGACAGCCCTGGGCCTGCCTACAGGTGAGGGGTTATAGAACCCAATCTCACCTTTCCCGAACAAGTTCTGTCCGGTCCCAAGAAACCAGCCACAGATCCCAGGTCAATTTACCCTCTGGACCTTACCCACAAATCACGCTGAGCCAATCCTTTAGACTCTAACATCTAAAGGTTTATTACTAAGAGAAAAAAAAGCAGGAGAGTGAGGTTGTTAAAGTATCGTACATTACATGCATTGAATCGCCCAGTTCTCCATGCAGGCTCTAGCAGAGGTGTTACAGCTGCTGGCTTAAAAGTCCTTGGTGCACATCCTATGTCAGGATGGGTCCCCAGTTCTTCCCGGTTCGTGATTCCCTGCGAGGCCGCATCTGGGGTCAGGAGCAGATCTGAAGGCCAGATGGAGTCGGCTACATGGCATCTTTATACCTCCTTCCTGGCCTCTTCTTTGCTGCAGCAGGTCACCTGGCCCGCGGCCTATCCCTGTGTCCCCTGCTGGTAGCCCCTAGGTATCAGTCCCCATTCTTGAGGGGTGTCCTTGGCCTATAGCGGGCTATTGTTCCACGGAGACTTGCTCGTTAGCATGTCCATAGGCTGAGTGAGCATTCTTCGTCTACTGCTCAATCCCATACAGAGAGACTTCCAGTATTATCACAGAGTCCATACTCATAACTCCACACACAGACATTATACAGGTATATGAAGAGCATATACAGAACCAGTAGAAGACAAGCTTTCGTTTGACACCTCACATGGCCCCCTTTGTACCACAGAGGGCAGGGGAGGGTGCCTGGTCAGGGGGCAGAGGGCAGGGGAGGGTGCCTGGCCGGGGGGCTGGAGACAGGGGGTCTGGTCAGAGGGCAGGAGGGGGGATTTTGGCCAGAGGGCTGAGAGCAAAGGCAGGGGAGATTTGGCCAGGAGGCTGGAGGCAGGCTGCCTGACCTGGGGGGGGGGGGTGGTAAGCAAAGGGATGGGGGGGCACTTACTCGTTTTCATGCCCCATGGCAGGCACTGTGTCAACAGCTTCCTGCTGCTCCTGTTCATCGGCAGGGGAGGCTGCAAGAAGTGTGTGGAGGGGACAAAAAAATAGCAGCTCCAGGGAGCCATGTTTGGTTCCTGGTTTCTCCGGGGGGGGAAGGGTGATATGCTGTTGCACGAGCCATTTTTAGCTTATTGAGTGTGCCGCTGATCCCAAGCTGGGCGGGGCGGCGAGGGCTTTGGAGGAGGGGGCAGAATCCAAACTGATCTGGGCACGCCGGAGCAATGGGCGGAGGTCAGTGGGATGAAGGTGGGTAAGGACCAACGCAAAGTGCCCCACTTAGGAAGGACCGATCCGCGTCACACTCCCTCCTAAGTGCGGCACTTTGCATTTGTCCTTTTTCCACTTCATCCCACTGACCTCCGACCCTTTCTCCAGTGTGCCCAGGGTTATGGGTGAATTGTGTAGTTGTCTACACGCTGACAGCCCCAAGCTGAATACGCATGGCAGTGTGACACTGCTGCAACACACACACACACCCTTCTGGGCTGCAGCAACAGGAGTGTTGCCAGCGGGGCACAGGAGGCCGCAGGCTTCCTTCCCCTGCCCCCCCATCTAGAGGGTGCTTGGTGCTGCCAGGACGGCAGGGGACGGGACTGGATGCCCGGCGCAGCCCCCGGCAGCTCTCGTGTCCTGGGATTGCTCCAGGTCCCCGTGGCGTCCCGTGACAGCGCCCGGCCTCTGCTCGGCCCCCTGAGCGCCGCTTGTTTCCGAAACAGGTTAGAAAAACCAGCGCGCTGTGATCGCGCCCCAGCATGCGGACGGGGGGAGGGCACACTAGATGCTGTGACACCGACGGGGTCTCTTCCCTGCTGTGTATAGCCGGGGGGGGGGTTGTGTACAGCTGGGGGGGGCTGTGCCCAACTGTGTATGGGGGGGGGCTGTGCCCAGCTGTGTATAGCTGGGGGGAGGGCTGTGCCCTGCTAGTATAGCAGGGGGGGCTGTGCCCGGATGTGTATAGCTGGGGGAGGAGCTGTGCCCTGCTATGTAAAGCTGGGGGGGGCTGTGCCCGGCTGTGTATAGCTGGGGGGGGCTGTGTATAGCTGGGGGGGCTGTGCCCGGCTGTGTATAGCTGGGGGGAGGGCTGTGTATAGCTGGGGGGGGCTGTGTATAGCTGAGGGGGACTGTGCCCTGCTGTGTATAGCTGGGGGGGGGCTGTGTATAGCTGGGGGGGGCTGTGCCCTGCTGTGTATAGCTAGGGGGGGCTGTGCCCGGCTGTCGCTGCGTCGGGGCGCGGGGGGGCCGGGTGTTGCTCCTATCACCGCTGGGAATACAGGCAGCCGCTGTCTTGGGGAGGGCTCCGGGGGGGCGGGAGGAACTCCCTGGGCTCGCTCCGTGACTCAGTCCCCGCAGGGCGCCCCCCCGCGTTTCCCGGCGACAGGACCCCCCCGCAGGCAGGAGACGCGGCCCGGGGCAGGTTGCCCGGTCCCCGGGTGATTTCTCGGAAAGGGCCGGGCTCCCCGCGGCTGCTTGTTTGCTGGGGCCCTGCCAGCGATTCCCCGGGCAGCTGGCCCCGCCTCGCCCCCCCTCTGCGGCCGGCTGGGCCCCGGCCAGGAAACGCAGGCGGGGATTTTGTTCCCCTTGTGATGTTGTTTGTGATTCTCCTGCCCCGCAGTAACCCCCGGTGCGTGCCTCAGTTTCCCTGGGTGCTACCCCGATAGCGCGGTGGGGGTGGGGACGTCGGGGGACGGCCTCCCCCACGTGCACAGCAGCCGGTTGCTTTGTGGGACCTGAGCCTGGGAGGGGGGTGCGGGCAGCTGGAACCTTTTTCCCAGGAAAAGGCCAGAGGCGGAGCTGGCTGCAGGCTGGGGTGGGCTGCTGGGTGGGGGAGTGAGTCTGGCTGCCATGGGGGGGCAGGGGCCTGGCTCTGAGCCCCCCCTCATCCCCCCAAGCTGGGCTGCCCTGGTCCAATCTGTGCTATGCTGGGTCCCTGGGAGCCAACGTCCCTGCTGTCCCCATGCTGGCTGGGAGCCCCCCTGGCTGCGGGTGGGGGCAGGGCCTGGGGGCTCCCCACATTCCGTGTCACTGTGAAACACACGTCGCACAAACCATCTGGAGAGCACCAGAGCAGCCAGCAGCCAGGCAGCGTGACCCCTGCTGGCCCCTCACTGGCACCGGGGAATCAAACCCCCAAACAAACCCGTCTTGCCCTGTGTGGGTGTGTTACACGGCGACAGCTCACCAGGGCCGCCCCCTTTCTCCGTGAAAGAGAGGTGCACCGTGGTCGTTCCCCCAGATAACGAGTGTTCACACTGGCCTTGCTAATGACACGAGAGTTTGTAAGAATAAGAAGTCAGGTGTAAGTGGCTGCAAGTGAAACCAGACAGAGCCAGGGCAGTCCCAGAGCCAAAATAAACAACACGCCTGGCTGAGCCTTCTGTATGCAAACTCTTACCCTGCACGGCCCTCCTTAGCTCAGGCCAGACTTGCTCCTTTTCTACCTGGGCCCAGCAGCTTTGCCTCCACCCAGCTGCAGACACAGGCCTGCTGGCTCCCTGGGGCAGGAGCCCTTTCTCTGCCCCCCATGGCAAAGTCCCAGGTCCAAGATGGAGTCTAGCACCAGGTGGCCTGGTCACATGTCTGTCTAGGACCAATCACAGTTTGGACTCCCAGGGAAAACAAACCCCCTCATGGGCCATTGGCTTGAGCACCGGGCCATTAAGTTCCTCGAGTTTTACTAGTGGCCTCATTAGCGCATTTACAATGACCACATTGCCTATTGCTCTCTTCCCACACCAGAACAAGGCACACACAGAAATAGGACACGCCCATTCCGCAGACTGTAATGGTTGCCGCTGATGTCACATGACCGGTTTTGCATAAAGCAGCTTCCAGTTCTGCATATTCATAAAACACAGGAAGCTGGTGACTTCTCCCAAGTCCCCGTTCCTAAGTGATGCAGGGGATTAGTGGGGGTGCCTGGCCCAGGGAGTAGGGACACACACACACACCCCCCCGTCTTCACCAGCGGCGCCAGGGAACGGACTCACCCAGCTGGGAACCGCAGGATCAGCATGGGTTGGGGCTGGGTTGCACTGATGTGTGTGAGGGGGGGAGCAAATCTATTGCTGGCACCAGCCCCCAGCTCATCCCCCTGGTCTCCCCTCAAAGCCCAGGGCGGTTGGATGAACCAGGCTCAGCCCACCAGCTCCTGGCTTCCCACCCACAGTGGGAGCATGGACTCCTGGGGTGTTTCCCAACTCTGGGAGGGCAGTGGGGTCTAATGGTTAGAGCAGTGTTTCCCAAATGGGGTTCCGTAGAACCTCGGGGTTCCGCAAGAAAATTCCATTACAGTCAAATTTATTATTAAAAAAATAATTAATATGGTGTGATTTTTGTTTTTAAATACGTGCAATTAAAGTCAATGTTGAGCTCATGACCTTGTTTACCATGTTTATTATTATCCTTACTTATTTGTGGTCGATTTTTTCAGCTCCGTAGAGCAGACTGTTATTAGGGGTTCTGCAAAATTCTTTCGAGTTTTAAAGGGGCCCATGGCCAAATAAAATTGGGAAACTCTGAGTTACAGCTGGGGGGCTGGATTCTCTCCAGGCTCTGGGAAGAGAGTGGGGGCTAGTGGTTAGAGCAGGGGGGCTGGGAGCCAGGTCTCCTGGCTCTGGGAGGGGAGTGGGGGCTAGTGGTTAGAATGGGGGGGGCTGGGAGCCAGGACACCTTGGTTCTCTCCAGGCTCTGGGAGGGGAGTGGGGGCTAGTGGTTAGAGTTGGGGGGGCTGGGAGCCAGGACTCCTGGGTTCTCTCCTGGCTCTGGGAGGGGAGTGGGTCCCAGTGGTTAGAATGGGGGGGGCTGGGAGCCAGGACACCTTGGTTCTCTCCAGGCTCTGGGAGGGGAGTGGGGGCTAGTGGTTAGAGCAGGGGGGCTGGGAGCCAGGTCTCCTGGCTCTGGGAGGGGAGTGGGGGCTAGTGGTTAGAATGGGGGGGGGCGCTGGGAGCCAGGACTCCTGGGTTCTCTCCTGGCTCTGGGAGGGGAGTGGGTCCCAGTGGTTAGAATGGGGGCGGGGGGCTGGGAGCCAGGACACCTGGGTTCTCTCCAGGCTCTGGGAGGGGAGTGGGGGCTAGTGGTTAGAGCAGCGGGGCTGGGAGCCAGGTCTCCTGGCTCTGGGAGGGGAGTGGGGGCTAGTGGTTAGAGTTGGGGGGCTGGGAGCCAGGACTCCTGGGTTCTCTCCTGGCTCTGGGAGGGGAGTGGGGGCTAGTGGTTAGAGTTGGGGGGCTGGGAGCCAGGATGCCTGGGTCCTCTCTGGGAGGGGAGTGGGGGCTAGTGGTTAGAGCAGGGGGGCTGGGAGCCAGGACTGCTGGGGTTTCTCCCCAGCTGTGTCCAGTTCCGGGGGGGCGGTGCAGGGCTACTAAATGATGGTGCTTTGGGGCGGGGACGGAGAAGGGGCGGTGATCCCCAAGGGCTGGGGGGGCAGACCAGCAGCGGGCGTGGGGTGGGGATGTTCCCACTGGGTTAGGCCCTGCTGTCCCACGGGTGGGACCCTGGGCCAAGAGCGAGGGGACCGCCAGAGGGCGGCCGAGGGGTCTGAGGTCTCTTCCAGCTCTATGATTCTATGATCCCCCAGCCCACGGGCTGGGCTCCCGCGAGGCAGCGACGCCCCCTGCCGCCCGGCCGGGGCAGGTTTCTCCGTCCCCGGGTGATTTCGCGGAAAGGGCCCGGCTCCCCGAAAGCCCCAGAGGCTGCTTCCGCCTGGCTCGGCTGTTGGCTGGGGCCGTGCCAGCGACTCCCCGGGCAGCTGGCCCAATGCTGGCCCCGCCTCTGCTACCGGCTGGGCCCTGGCCAGGAAATGCCGGGGGAGGATTTTATTCCCCTTGTGATGTTGCCTGTGATTCTCCTGCCCCATGGTAACCCCCAGTGTGTGCCTCAGTTTCCCTGGGTGCTGCCCTGATAGCAAGGTGGGGGTGGGGATTTCGGGGCAACGGCCTCCCCTCCCCTTCTCCGTGTACAGCAGCTGGTTGCTTTGTGGGACTGGGAGGAGAGTGCGGGCAGTGGGCACCGTTTGCCCAGGAAAAGGCCAGCGGTGGGGCTGGCTACAGGGGGGGATGGCTGGCTGGGTGGGCTGAGGGTGTAGGGAGAGGGGCAGGCCCTGGCTCTGCCCTCTCCCCCCCTGCCCTCAAGCTGGGCTGCCCTGGCTGCTCCTGGCCCCTGTGCTGCCATGCTGGGTCCCTGGGAGCCACTGACCCTCCTGGGCTCCCTGCCGGCTGGGAGTGGGGGGGGAGGGGAGGCAGGGCCCGGGGGCTCGCCACCCCTTGGTGACACACACACAGCTGCAAACTGGCCCAGGCTGGCTGCACCGGTGAGTCGTTAACCACCCTCTGCCCCGCCCCCCCAGGCTGGAATGAGCCCCCACGACACGTCCCCGAACCGGAGCCAGGTGTGAATGCAGCGTGGAGCTGATCCGGATTAGCCGCTCCCAGGGTGCAGTGCGATTCGGAGCAGCAGCGTGCGCACCTCTGGCCTGGATCCATGTCTGCGGGTGCAGCATCGCCAGCGCCTGTCAGTCGCACACCGGGGCCTCCCGACCCGTGAGCTGTGAAAAGTTACAAGCCGGGGGGGGCGGTGTGAGCCGGCCGGCGGGTTTCACGCTGGGACGGGGGCAGCTGGACACTTGCTGTGTGAAATGCGAGCGGCGTCCGGTTCAGCGGGCTTCACGGCCAATGTTCCCTCTCATCTTTTCCATCCGGGTGCAGAATAATTTTTTCTCTGCACACCAAGGCGTGTGTGAATGTGCACCACCAGGAGACACACAAAACCCAGCTTGGGAGCCCTGCTAAGTAGCTGGGTGGCAGCTGGATCTCTCTTGGGCAGTCACCCAAGCACCCAACTGACAGGGCACCCTGTTCACGGCTGTCTGGGCACAGGGGCTGTTAAGTCCACATCTCACCTCCGTTTGGTAGTGCCAGGGTGGGACGAGCGGGGTGGGCAGAGGAAACACCCTCCCCAAATCCAACCTGTGACTCAGAGAGGGACCCACGTCTGTAACGCCGAGGGATCAGAGACCCCCAGCTGTCTCCCCCCCCGCCCCAAATGTTGCGATCAGCTTTTAAAAAGCCGATGAGGTTTTTCAAACTCCTGGTTCTGTTTAAACACCTTCCGGGCCCTTGGGGGTGTTGTGTCTGCAGCCACCGTCAAGGCTGGGACCCACAGCGCCTGCCAACACACCGTGACCCCCAAGGGAAACGCTTCCCGTGAACGAGGGGCTGGCAGGAAAGGTCTGGAGACGGCGAACACAACGGAACCGCCCCATGGTTCCCGCCCAACAGTGGCCGGACGCTCCATCACCCCGTGGCACAAACGAGTCGGCTCCGCTCCAACGTGGTTCATTGTGTGGAGAGTTTTATAGCAGATCCATTTTAACAGCCGTGTAACAGCCTCACGCCCGGCTGAACACACCCCCAGCCGCAGACCCGGAGCAGAACCCATGGCGGCCGGACTGGGGCCCACGTGGAACCCGACCCGCGCCGGACACACACATCGAGGGCAGCGCCCGGGAAGGGCTGGGTCTGTTGTCGCTCGGCAGAGCGAGGAGCTGGTGTCTGGCTCTGGGGGGGGACGGAAACGGATCCACCCTGGTTCTCCGGGTCCACCCAGTGCAGAGCACTGGGACAAACAGTCTCCAAAGTGCTTTAAACACAGAGTCACACACACAGCCCTGTAACAGGCATCTCCACAGACTCCAGTTTTCTTCCCGTTTTCAAGAGAGGGGAAACTGAGGCACGGCGCCGGGAGAGGAATCCCTCAAGCGCCACGCTGCGAATGGGACCCCGGAGTCCTGGCTTCCGGACCGGGCTGCTCCCAGGGACACCCATGATGCACCAAGGCAGCCTCCAGTTCCCAGGGGGCCATGCGG
Source organism: Pelochelys cantorii (assembly GCA_032595735.1). NCBI lineage: Eukaryota > Metazoa > Chordata > Testudines > Trionychidae > Pelochelys > Pelochelys cantorii. Next base: position 14,642,565 of record CM064345.1, read on the forward strand.
CAGCCTGGCCAAAGCCATCTTGTGGGTTTCAGCCAAAATCCTTCCCTTTTTGGGGCCAAACATTTAGGTTTTCCACGTGGCTCCCCCTCCCCCCTCCCTTGGGAGGTGCCTCCCGGCTCCGTGCACCCGAGGGAGCCGCGGTCCCTGCCCGGAGGGGCTCGCACACTAACTGAACCCTGCAGTGATTGAGGCTGGCCGTGCCCATGGGGCTGCCCGGTGAGGGTCGCAGAGCAGAGGGCCAGCTGCACCCGGAGATGAGGGGGGTCAGGGGCGGTGGGGCTGTTCCCCAAAGCACCGGGCCCAGCCCCAAGGCTGTACGCTGGGTGACGGGCAGATAACACTGCGCAGGCCCCCGGTCGGTCCGTGTCTTCGCCATCTGGATGCTCCGCCCGGCTACATTTGAGCTGCAGGAGGGAGACACGGGAGAGTCAGGGGCGGCCCCGAGCTGTGTCCACATGGGTCAGAGGGGGCTGGCACCGGCGGGCTCCCCACGGACCCATCCCCCAGGGAGACCACCCCACGCTCTCCCCCTTGCAGGGACACCCCCCGGCAGAGGAGGGAGAGCCAGCCACAGACCCGCTGCTCAGGGCTGGTCCCACAGAGCCCTCAGTGACGCCCCGGGACAGAGTCTCCCCCACGTACCGGAGATGGAGCTGTCCGATCCACTGTCGCTGGCTGCAGGGGGAGAAGGGGAGAGGGTCAGGGCCTGGTGGGGTGTGACAGGCTCCCCTGGAATCAGCCCCCCACCTCCCCGCCCCACAGGGAACAATTGGGGCTGACTGGATTGCGATAGACCAGAGGCAAAGGGGAACGGGGGCTGTCAGGTGGAGAACGCGGGCAGGGGCCGGCCAGGGGCAGGAGCAGTCTCCGGTGCCTGATTTCCAGGTTGCGTTCAGGGGCAGCCTGGGGGGAGCTGAACTCCGGCTGGGGCCCCCAGAAATGGGCGTCAGGCTGGGGTATCAAGGAGAGTCTTAGGGCAGGGACGCCAGGTGTTGGTGGTGCCCGGAGCCAGCTCCCCGAGCCGCACAGACTGGTGCTGAGGCCGGGGGGGAGGGGGGAGCTCTGCCTGGCATGGGGGTCGGCTCACTCACCTGGCGCCTGCGAGTACAGCTCCACCTTGGGCCCTGCGGGGAGAAGGCAGCTCTCAGCGAGGGCCAGACCCAGCGCCGGTCACCTACCGGAGCCCCACGGGGCTCCTGGACAGTCCACGCCCGCGGGGTGGGGGTCGATGACAGGCTCCCTCCCTGGGCCCCCCAGCGTGTGCCTGGCTGAGCCCCCTCAGGGCAGACCGGTGGCAGCAGTGTTGAGAGGTGTGGGGCAGGGTGCAGGGACAGAGTGCGGGGTAGAGTGCAGGGCAGGGTGGGGGACAGAGTGCAGGGCAGGGTGCAGGGCAGGGAGCGGGCCAGGGAGCGAGGCAGGGAGTGGGGCAGGGTGGGGGACAGAGTGCGGGGCAGGGTGCGGGGCAGGGGATGGGATAGGGTGCAGGACAGGGTGCGGGGCAGGGTGGGGGACAGAGTGCGGGGCAGGGTGCAGGGCAGGAGGGTGGCAGGGAGCGAGGCAGGGAGTGGGGCAGGGTGGGGGACAGAGTGCAGGGCAAGGAGCGGGCCAGGGAGCGAGGCAGGGAGTGGGGCAGGGTGGGGGACAGAGTGCGGGGCAGGGTGCGGGGCAGGGGATGGGATAGGGTGCAGGACAGGGTGCAGGGCAGGGTGGGGGACAGAGTGCGGGGCAGGGTGCAGGGCAGGAGGGTGGCAGGGAGCGAGGCAGGGAGTGGGGCAGGGTGGGGGACAGAGTGCGGGGCAGGGTGCGGGGCAGAGTGCGGGACAGGGTGCGGGGCAGGGGATGGGATAGGGTGCAGGACAGGGTGCGGGGCAGGGTGGGGGACAGAGTGCGGGGCAGGGAGCGGGGCAGGGTGCGGGGCAGGGGATGGGATAGGGTGCAGGACAGGGTGTGGGGCAGGGTGGGGGACAGGGTGCGGGGCAGGGTGCAGGGCAGGAGGGTGGCAGGATGCGGGGCAGGGAGCGGGGCAGGGGATGGGATAGGGTGCAGGACAGGGTGCGGGGCAGGGTGGGGGACAGAGTGTGGGGCAGGGAGCGGGGCAGGGTGCGGGGCAGGGGATGGGATAGGGTGCAGGACAGGGTGCGGGGCAGGGTGGGGGACAGAGTGCGGGGCAGGGTGCAGGGCAGGAGGGTGGCAGGATGCGGGGCAGGGAGCGGGGCAGGGTGCGGGGCAGGGGATGGGATAGGGTGCAGGACAGGGTGCGGGGCAGGGTGGGGGACAGGGTGCGGGGCAGGGTGCAGGGCAGGAGGGTGGCAGGATGCGGGGCAGGGAGCGGGGCAGCATGCGGGGCAGGGTGCGAGGCAGGGTGCGGGGCAGCCCAGGGACCCCCAGCTCCATACCTCGCTGTCTCCTCCTCCACACCAGTCCGACCAGCACGGCGGCCGCCCCCACAGCCAGGATCACGCCAGCCACCGCCGGGATCAGCAGGGGGTCAGACTGCGGCTCTGAAATGGGGACAGGGTGGGGGCTGGGAAAGGAGCAAGACACTCCCCCACCCGGCTCCCCCATCACAGAGTCAGCCACTCCCTGCCCCCTCAGTGCCCCATAGCCCCCCCAGCCCCTCCCCCATCACAGAGTCAGTGCCCATTGCCCACCCAGCTGGCTCTCCCCCCACCCCCAGACTTACCCCACATGGCCTCCAGCGGCTGGGCCAGGCTCTCGTGCTCCACACAGCACCTGTAGAGGCCTCTCTCCCGGGGGTCCACCTGCACCGTGGCCCAGGCGTGGTAGGTCCCGTCCCCGTTGGGCAGGACCCCCCCTCGCCACGTCTCCTGTTCGCAGCTCTCCCCCTTTCGCAGCCAACGCACGGCGATCTCCCGTGGGTAGAAGCCGTGGGCCCGGCAGGTGAGGGTGGAGGGGCCGCCGGGAGCGTCTCTGCTGGTGACCCACACGGCCGGGCACTCTGGGGGAGGGGAGCAGAGGGGATGCTGCAGGGTCAGGGCTGCCCCAGTGGCCAGTGCCTGGTGCCCCAGAGGGAGTGAGCAGAACAAGGAATCCCCAGGTGATCCTCCCCTGTCGCCCATTGCCAGCCTCTGACACACAGAGGCCAGGGACCCCAGCCCTGCCCAGCCTGGCTAACGACCATCGATAGACCCAACCTCCATGGATCTATCCAGCTATTTATTGAACCCTGTTCAAGTCCTGGTCTTCACCACACCCTCTGGCGAGGAGTTCCACAGGTTAACTGTGCGCTGAGTGAAGCAAAACTTCCTTTGGTTTGTTTTAAACCTGCTGCCTCTTCATTTCATTGGGTGACCCCTAGTTCTTGTGTGATGGGAACAAGCAAATAACTTTTCCTCGTTCACTTTCTCCACACCAGTCATGATTTTATAGACTTCGATCCTATCCCCCCTTCGTCTGCGCTTTTCTAAGCTGCAAAGTCCCAGTCTTACGAATCTCTCCTCACGTGGCGGCCGTTCCAAGCCCCTCATCCATTCGGCTGCCCTTTTCTGACCCTTTCCAAGGCCAGGAGAGCGTTTTGGAGATGAGGTGACCACGTCTGTGGGCGTCCCAGGGATTTACACAGAGGCAATGAGAGATTCTCTGGCTTATTCTCTGGGCCTTGCTTAATGGCTCCCAGCAGTTGGTTGGCTTGTGTGCCTGCTGCTGCCCGTTGAGCGGGTGTTTTCAGAGACCTCGCCACAGGGATGCCAAGATCTTTCCCTGGGGTGGTTAGAGCCAAATTACCGCCCGTCATGGTGTATGTCTAGTTGGGATGTTTCCCAATGGGCATAAGAACATAAGAACGGCCGTACTGGGTCAGACCAAAGGTCCATCTAGCCCAGTATCCTGTCTGCCGACAGTGGCCAGCACCAGGTGCCCCAGAGGGGGTGGACCGAGGACAATGATCAAGCGATTTGTCTCCTGCCATCCCTCTCCAGCCTCTGACAAACAGAGGCCAAGGACACCATTTTATCCCCTGGCTAATAGCCTTTTATGGACCTAACCTCCATGAAATTATCTAGCTTCTCTTTAAACTCTATTATAGTCCTGGCCTTCACAGCCTCCTCTGGCAAGGAGTTCCACAGGCTGACTACACGCTGTGTGAAGAAGAACTTTCTTTTATTAGTTTTAAATCTGCTACCCATTAATTTCGTTTGGTGTCCTCTAGTTCTTCTATTTAGGGAACTAATAAATAACTTCTCTTTATCGGCCCTCTCCATACCACTCATGATTTTATAGACCTCTATCATATCCCCCCTCAGTCTCCTCTTTTCTAAGCTGAAAAGTCCCAGTCGCTTTAACCTCTCCTCATATGGGACCCGTTCCAAACCCCTAATCATTTTAGTTGCCCTTTTCTGAACCCTTTCCAAGGCCAAAATATCTTTTTTGAGGTGAGGAGACCACATCTGTACACAGTATTCAAGATGTGGGCGTACCATAGTTTTATACAGGGGCAGTAAGATATTCTGGGTCTTATTTTCTATCCCTTTCTTAATAATTCCTAGCATCCTATTTGCCTTTTTGACCGCCGCTGCACACTGTGTGGAAGTTTTCAGAGAACTGTCCACGATAACTCCAAGATCTTTCCTGATTTGTCGTAGCGAAATTAGCCCCCATCATACTGTACGTATAGTTGGGGTTATTTTTCCCGATTTGCATTACTTTACACTTATCCACATTACATTTCATTTGCCATTTTGTTGCCCAATCACTCAGTTTGGTGAGATCTTCTTGGAGTCCCTCACAGTCTGCTTCTGTCTTGACTATCCTAAACAGTTTGGGATCATCTGCAAACTTTACCACCTCACTGCTTACCCCTTTCTCCAGATCATTTATGAATAAGTTGAACAGGATTGGTCCTAGGACTGACCCTTGGGGGACACCACTAGTTACCCCTCTCCATTCTGAAAATTTACCATTTATTCCTACCCTTTGTTTCCTGTCTTTTAACCAGTTCTCAATCCAAGAAAGGACCTTCCCTCTTATCCCATGGCCATGTAATTTACACAAGAGCCTTTGGTGAGGGACCTTGTCAAAGACTTTCTGAAAATCTAAGTATACTATATCTACTGGATCCCCCTTGTCCGCATGTTTGTTAACCCCTTCAAAGAACTTTAAGGGTATGTCTACACTACCACCCTAGTTCGAACTAGGGTGGTTAATGTAGGCATTCGAAGTTGCAAATGAAGCCCGGGATTTAAATATCCCGGGCTTCATTTGCATCTTGCTGGGTGGGTGCCATTTTTAAATGCCCTTAGTTCAAACTCCGTGCCCGTGGCTACACGCGGCACGGAGTAGGTAGTTCGAATTAGGATCTCTAATTTGAACTACCGGTACACCTCGTTCCACGAGGAGATCCTAATTCAAACTACCTACTCCGTGCCGCGTGTAGCCGCGGGCACGGAGTTCGAACTAAGGGCATTTAAAAATGGTGCCCACCCGGCAAGATGCAAATGAAGCCCGGGATATTTAAATCCCGGGCTTCATTTGCAACTTCGAATGCCTACATTAGCCACCCTAGTTGGAACTAGGGTGGTAGTGTAGACATACCCTAATAGATTAGTAAGACAGGATTTCCCTTTACAGAAACCATGTTGACTTTTGTCCAACAAATTATGTTCTTCTACATGCTTCACAATTTTATTCTTTACTATTGTTTCAACTAATTTGCCCGGGACATCCCTGCCCCCCAAGACCCCAAGGGCGACCCTCACCCTGCCTGGCCAGTGCCCCCCCGGCCTCCCTGCCTGGCCAGCCCCCTGGCCTCTCCTCACCTGGCCAGTGACCCTTGCCCCATCTCCCCCCGCCTGGCCAGTGCCCCTCCCCAGCCTGCCCCCGCCTGGCCAGCACCCTTGGGACTCACCCGCCCCGGCCAGCCCCCCGGCCTCCTCCTTTCTTGCCGGCTTCCCCCCACCTGGCCAGCACCCCTCCCCAGCCTACCCGGCCTGGCCAGCACCCTTGGGACTCACCCGCCCCGGCCAGCCCCCCGGCCTCCTCCTTTCTTGCCGGCTTCCCCCCACCTGGCCAGCACCCCTCCCCAGCCTACCCGGCCTGGCCAGCACCATTGGGACTCACCCACCCCAGCCAGGCCCCCGGACTCACCCCTTCTGGCCAGCCCTCCGGCCTCCCTCTGCCTTGCTGGCCTCCCCCTGCCTGGTCAGCCCCCTGGTCTCCCCCCCTCCTGGCCAGTGCCCCTCCCCAGCCTCCCCCCGCCTGGCCAGCACCCTTGGGACTCACCCTCCCCAGCCAGCCCCCCAGACTCACCCCTCCTGGCCAGCCCCCTGGCCAGCCCTCCGGCCTCCCCCTGCCTTGCTGGCCTCCCCCTGCCTGGCCAGCCCCCTGGTCTCCCCCACACCCGGCCAGTGCCCCTCCCCAGCCTCCCCCCACCTGGCCAGCCCCCCTTGGACTCACCCCTCCTGGCCAGCGCCCCCCGGACTCACGCCACCCAGCCAGCCTCCCCCCGCCTGGCCAGCCCCCTGGATTTACCCCCCCCTCCCAGCCAGCCTCCCTTGGACTCACCCTTCCTGGCCAGCGCCCCCCGGACTCACCCCGCCCAGCCAGCCTCCCCCCGCCTGGCCAGCCCCCTGGACTCACCCCCCCCTCCCGGCCAGCCTCCCCTGGACTCACCCCTCCTGGCCAGCACCCCCTGGCCCAGCTGCAGGTACCGGCGCAGGGCCTCCAGGCACTCCAGCTCCAGGAAGTTGCGGTAATACTGCAGGGCGACCGGGTCAGCGTTCCAGCGGCGCTGGGTGGCCTCGGCCTCCCGGGCGGGGGCCTCCCACCGGTGCCGGGCAGCATCGTACACCAGGAAGTCACCCCCGTCGAAGCCGAAGCGCCGGAAGCCCCCGGTGCTGCCGTCCTCCTGGATCTCGCAGCCGTAGGCATACTGGAAGATGTGGAAGCCTGGGGGGGGGGGGGGCAGAGTAGGGGGGGTTGGGACAGGGACCCCCTAGGGCTGCTCCTGGATCTGTGACCCCCCCTCCCTGAATCCCCCCAGCCCCTGTTTAGCACAGGGCCTGCCCCTCCTCAAGGGCCCTGCCTTGGGCCCCCTCAGTGCCCACCCAGGTCTGCCCACCGCGGGGTCCTGGCTGGGCAGGGCGCACGGGCCTTGATTCGGCCATTGCTGGGAACAGAGAGGGGCGGAGGGAGCCCCGGCCAGCTGGGGGCGCAGCACAGACCCTGCCCCAAGCACCTCACCGTGCAAAGAAACTGGTGGGGAAACTGAGGCCCGGGGCCGGGAGCTGACTTGGCCGCGGTCACCCAGCACATCAGGGAAAAGAGTCACAGCCAGAACCCAGGTGTCCTGGCTCCCTGCCCTGCTTTGCTCCAACCACTAGACTTCACTCCCCTCCCAAAGCCAGGCATGAACCCACGCGTCTGGACTCCCAGGCCCTCCTGCTCCAACCACTAGACTCCACTCCCCTCCCCTCCCAGAGCCAGGCATGAACCCAGGCGTCCTGGCTCCCTGCCCCGCTCTGCTCAAACCACTAGACTGCACTCTCCTCCCAGAGCCAGGCATGAACCCAGGAGTCCGGACTCCCAGACCCTCCTGCTCCAACCACTAGACCCCGCTCCCCTGTGGATGAGCCCCGGAGCCCTGGCCCGTCGTGCTGGGCTCTTGTTCCCTCTCTGCCTGGCCCGTGGGCGGACTCACCCCGGCTCTGGTTGTAGAGGTGCTGGTGGCTTCGCACCTTGCCACGGAAGCAGGCCTGGCGCACCTTGTGGACGTGGTTCTCCCGCTCCCAGGCCTCGGGGGGGGCCGCCTGCATCCAGGGGGCACGGGGCCGCATCTGCTGGGCCTCGCCGTCGTACTCCACGAACCGCTGCCCGTCCACGTAGCCGGCCACCGTGAACTCGGGCAGCCCCGGGCCGGGCTCCGAGACGGCCGTCAGGAAGTACCGCAGCGTGTGAGAGCCTGGCCGGGGGGCAGGGGGGCTGTCAGCGGGGTCTCTCTGCAGCCCCCTCCCCAAATGCTGGGAGAGCATCCCATGGAGACCCCCCCTCAACATCCAGCATAATGTCGATGGGGATTGTAACATGGAACACTTGTCTCCTCAAACACAGAGCAAACGGGGACTCACCGGCAGCAGGGAACAATATGGGGCGCCTGACACACAGTAGGGAGTGAACAGTTGTGCTGAGAATGGGGGCAGAGGGGGGTGCGTGGGCACAGACTCCACACACACTCGGCCAGCAGGGAGGGAGGGACGGACAGACACACGGCCAGCAGGGAGGGACAGCCGGATACACCCACCCACCCACACAAAACCTGCCCGGCCCATGCACCCCCATACCCCAGCCTAGGCACGGAGCCGCACCAGTGGGGCTGGAGGGGGCATGGGGGCAGACATGGGGCAACGGCGGGAGAGGGAAGAGTCGCTGTCAGAGCCCCTGTATCACAGGGCCAGCCTGGGGACCCTCCGCCACCAGCCCAAAGGGGTGGGTTTGGCCCCAGCCCCCCCCCAAAAAAAAACTTCAGCCACAATCTGCTGGCACCTCAGATGCCACCCCCAGGGCAGCAGCCTGCCCCCAGCGCCCCCCCAAACCGGCACACATACACCCCTGACCCCCACCCCTACCCCGAGGGATAGAGGAACTCAGGGTGCGCCCCGCCCCCGCTGAAACTCACCACCCCCACCCTCCCAGAGCCTAACCCCCCCCCCGCTCTAACCACTAGCCCCCACTCCCCTCCCAGAGGCAGGGGGAAAACCCAGGCGTCCGGGCCCCCAGGCCAGCCCCGTGGGGGGAGGGGTTAGCTCGCCCCGTTTGCCCCACTTACGTGACTCCGCGCCCCCCAGCAGCAGCAGGAGGGGGAGGAGGCTGCCCGGGCCCCCCATGCCGCGTGGTCCCTGCGCCGTGTGTGGGGCCGGGGGGGGGGGGGCCGGGGAGCCGCCCCCCCGCTCCCGCGGGCGTTTCCTGCCAGTTGCGACAGACCCAGGCGGCCGGGCGGGGAGGAAGTGAAATGCCAGCACAGCGGGGAGGGGGGGGGGCAGCCCGGGGCAGCCCCGGGACCGCCCCCCCCGCCAGCCACCCCACCCTGATCGCCCCTCCCTGCCAGCATCCCCCCCCAGGACCGCCCCCTCCCCAGTCTACCCCCCCGAGAATGTCCCCCCCCGCGAGCGACCCCCCCCCGCCGACACCGGCCCCCTTAGTCACTCCCCCCCGCGAGACCGGCCCCCACTCCAGACACGGCGCTCGGGGCCGCCCCCTCCCCAGGCACTGCAGGTACAGACACGGTGCGTGTGAACCCTCTGTGCTTGGGCAGGACACCCCCCCGGTCCTCCTCCCCCCCCGCAGTTCCCCCCCCATTCCCTGACGTCCTCCCCACGTCCCCCCCCCGCCCACATCCCCCTCCCCCCGCAGCCAGGGGCCATCTCCAAAGCAATCAAGTGATTTAGGAGCCTTGGTCTGCAAGTGTTTAAACCTCCCAGAGCCGGGACAGACCCCAGGAGTCCGGGGTCCCCCCCCCCCGCTCTAACCACTAGCCCCTGCTCCCCTCCCAGAGCCCGGAGAGACCCCAGGAGTCCCGGCTCCCAGCCCGCCCCTCTGCTCTAACCACTAGCCCCCGCTCCCCTCCCAGAGCCAAGGGAGAACCCAGGAGTCCTGGCTTCCCGCCCCCCTCCCCTGCTCTAACCACTAGCTCCCACTCCCCTCCCCAAGCCAGGGCGAGAACAGCAACCCCACCAGCAGGTGTTCGAAGAGGGGGGGGAGAGCTCCAAAGCTAGTGACTCCTTTGAAATCAATGGGAGTTGGGCCCCGAACCTGCCTCAGCCCCTTGGCCCCCCCCTTGGAAATGTGGCCCCCAAACCCCTTGGAAACAGGGCTCCCCCTTCAGCTCCACTTGGAAACGGTCCCTGGACTCCCCTCCCCCCACCTGCCCACCCTTCATCCTCGCCTTGCCCCTGCCCTGTGCCCCCGGGGACCCAGCCCCTCGCTCCATGCCAGGCCTCTGGGGGGGGGGGGGGGCGCGTCCTGATGCCCATCACCCTGGCCTCCCAGCACCTCCAACCCAGGCTCTTCCACAAACAGCCACGCTGCCGCTGGCTTGCAGGGAGCCTCCACTCCGGGTCACACCCCCCCCAGCAGGCCCTGGGGTGGCTCAGTCTGCATCCCCCATCCGCCCTCGCTGAGTGGCCCCCCCGCCCCGCCTAGCCCCCCCGTTCGGCCCCTCCCGCCCCACGGCAAGGAGCTGGCTGCTGGATCCAGTGTAGCAAGGCCCAGCTCTGGGGGTGGGGGGTGCCTGCCCCCCATGTGTCTGGCACATGGGCTGGCCCTCGTCCACGGCCCAGGCCTGGCTGCAGAGTCGGGGCTCCCAGCCTGGTTTACCACCGGGCTGCGGTTCCCCAGGCCGGGGGTGTGGGCGGGAGGGTGGCAAAGTCGCAGTGGCCTGTTGCAACCCGCACACGTGACGCTTCCTCTTCCGCCCCCCGCCCCCGTGCCGTAGTGCAGCGCTGCCGGGATCTGGCGCCCGCCCACAGCCCGGCCCCGTGCGGGTCACATGGGGGCAGTGGGGCGCTGGGCTCGCGCCAGGCCCAACAGCAGACGCCCCCTGCCCAGGCCGGCTGGAGCAGTGGGGACCCTGCCCCGTGGGCACCATGGTGCCCGCAGACAGGCGGGGACGGGCCGCGAACACACGGCTGGGCCTGGGTCGGGCGCCGCGGGGACGTCTGAGCGTCTCCCCAGAGTTTTACACACTGCCCCAGGGCCAGGCTGTGAGGGCTGCCGGTGGGGCTGGGGGGTCTGCGTCCTATGTAAGCATCAGGCCACAGGTTAGTCAGTACCAGCCAGCGGCCTCTTGGAACAGTGTCAGGCGCTGGCCAGGGCACAGAGGGCTAACAGGAGCCCAGAGGGGGGTAGCCCTTGGCAGCCGGCACGGCGCTGCGGGGCCAGGTGCAGGACACCGCACCGGACACGAGACTTTGCTGGGTTTGTTGCAAGCCAGCGAAGGGTGGAGGGGAGCCACGGTGCCCCCGGCAGGTCTCTCAGTGCACCCCAGCGGGACGGGGCCCCCGGGTGAGAACCACTGGGGTCCTGCGCCCGACCTCCCACCCAGACCTTGCACCCTCAGCCCCTGCTGCACCCCACCCCCCACCCGGATCCTGCACCCCCCCCCATCCCTGTCCCGCTCACTGGCAGCCGTCCCACACACTGAACCCCTCATTTTCCCACTCCAGAGCCTAGAGGGGCCACAAAATCCACTAACTCTGGAACCCCTCCATGGCCTGGTGACACCTTCCCCCCCCCCCCCCCAGCCCGGCGACACCCCCCCCACGCCGCTCCTGGTATTGCTTCACAGTACCGAAGGGCGTCCCTGGTGCCCCATTTCCGCACGGTGGCCTCGGCCTGGGGCGCTGCCACCACCCACGTCAGCGTCTCCGTGTCAAAGCGGACGAAGTTGTTCCCATCAAACGCAAACTGGTCCAGGCCCCGGGTGTCGTCAGCCGAGAGGGAGCAGCCATAGGTGTGCTGGTAAGTGTGAATGCCTGGGACAGACAGACACGGAGCCCCCAGGGCTGGGTAGGGACAGACAGACACGGAGACCCAGGGCTGGGTAAGGACAGACAGACACGGAGCCCCCAGGGCTGGGTAGGGACAGACAGACACGGAGCCCCCAGGGCTGGGTACGGACAGACAGACACGGAGCCCCAGGGCTGGGTAGGGACAGACAGACACGGAGCCCCCAGGGCTGGGTACGGACAGACAGACACGGAGACCCGGGGCTGGGTACAGACAGACGGACACAGAGCCCCCAGGGCTGGGTAGGGACAGACAGACACGGAGACCCAGGGCTGGGTAGGGACAGACAGACACGGAGCCCCAGGTCTGGGTAGGGACAGACAGACACGGAGCCCCCAGGGCTGGGTAGGGACAGACAGACACGGAGCCCCCAGGGCTGGGTAGGGACAGACAGACACGGAGCCCCCAGGGCTGGGTACGGACAGACAGATACGGAGACCCAGGGCTGGGTAAGGACAGACAGACACGGAGACCCAGGGCTGGGTAAGGACAGACAGACACGGAGCCCCCAGGGCTGGGTAGGGACAGACAGACACGGAGCCCCCAGGTCTGGGTAGGGACAGACAGACACGGAGACCCAGGGCTGGGTAAGGACAGACAGACACGGAGACCCAGGGCTGGGTACGGACAGACAGACACGGAGCCCCAGGTCTGGGTAGGGACAGACAGACACGGAGCCCCCAGGTCTGGGTAGGGACAGACAGACACAGAGACCCAGGGCTGGGTAGGGACAGACAGACACAGAGACCCAGGGCTGGGTAGGGACAGACAGACACGGAGCCCCCAGGGCTGGGTACGGACAGACAGATACGGAGCCCCCAGGGCTGGGTAGGGACAGACAGACACGGAGCCCCCAGGTCTGGGTAGGGACAGACAGACACGGAGACCCAGGGCTGGGTAAGGACAGACAGACACGGAGGCCCAGGGCTGGGTAAGGACAGACAGACACAGAGCCCCAGGGCTGGGTAAGGACAGACAGACACAGAGCCCCAGGTCTGGGTAGGGACAGACAGACACGGAGACCCAGGGCTGGGTAAGGACAGACAGACACGGAGACCCAGGGCTGGGTAAGGACAGACAGACACAGAGCCCCAGGTCTGGGTAGGGACAGACAGACACGGAGCCCCCAGGTCTGGGTAGGGACAGACAGACACAGAGACCCAGGTCTGGGTAGGGACAGACAGACACGGAGCCCCCAGGGCTGGGTAGGGACAGACAGACACGGAGCCCCCAGGGCTGGGTACGGACAGACAGATACGGAGACCCAGGGCTGGGTAAGGACAGACAGACACGGAGCCCCCAGGGCTGGGTACGGACAGACAGATACGGAGACCCAGGGCTGGGTAAGGACAGACAGACATGGAGCCCCCAGGTCTGGGTAGGGACAGACAGACACGGAGCCCCAGGTCTGGGTAGGGACAGACAGACACGGAGCCCTCAGGTCTGGGTAGGGACAGACAGACACGGAGCCCCCAGGTCTGGGTAGGGACAGACAGACACGGAGCCCCCAGGGCTGGGTAAGGACAGACAGACACGGAGCCCCAGGGCTGGGTACGGACAGACAGACATGGAGACCCAGGGCTGGGTACAGACAGACGGACACGGAGACCCAGGGCTGGGTACGGACAGACAGACACGGAGACCCAGGGCTGGATACAGACAGACGGACACGGAGACCCGGGGCTGGGTACAGACAGACGGACACAGAGCCCCCAGGGCTGGGTAGGGACTGACAGACAGGGAGCCCCAGGGCTGGATAGGGACAGATGGACACAGAGCCCCCAGGGCTGGGTAGGGACTGACAGACAGGGAGCCCCAGGGCTGGGTAGGGACAGACAGACACAGAGCCCCAGGGCTGGGTAGGGACTGACAGACAGGGAGCCCCAGGGCTGGGTAGGGACAGACAGACAGGGAGCCCCAGGGCTGGGTAGGGACAGACGGACACAGAGCCCCCAGGGCTGGGTAGGGACAGACAGACACGAAGCCCCAGGGCTGGGTAGGACCAAATGAGGCTCTTGGTGGTAGCGGTGGGAGTGGTGTCACAGTTCACGAGGTAACAGCCCCTCTGGCCCCTCCCTGCTCCCCCCACTCTGGGGCTGGGCTAAGGGACACAGGGTGGGGCACCAGGCACCCTCAGCCCAGCAGCAGCAACGTTCCCCCTGACTGTTTCCATCCATGTGCGGAATACATTTTATTCTGTGCACCGAGGCATGTGCGGAGGTGCACCCCAATAGAAACCCCTGCTGCCGGCTGTGGGTGCTCTGCCAATCAGCGGGGCGGTGCTTGACACACAGTGAACCTGGCTTTGCAGCCCCCACCGCCCTGACAGAGACACGGGGGGGGGGTTACGTGTGTCTGTGCCCCACACTCACCTCTGCTCTTGTTGTAGCGCAGCATCAGTGTCTGCAGGCTGACGGCGTCCTGGGCCTGGACTTCCCTCAGCTTCCCTGTCTCCCCGTCCCAGTAGCTGGCCCCCACGTGCCCCTCCATCCAGGGGGCCTGCGGCTGGGGCTGGGCCCACCGGCTCTCGCTGTTGTAGCGAAGGAAGGGCACGGCGTCCACGTAGCCCACGGCCACGAAGCTGGGCAGCCCCGCCCCAGGCGCAGACAGCCCCGTGTAGCGATAGCGCAGGGAATGCCAGCCTGGGGGGGGGGCGGGGGAGAAGGGTAAGGACGCCCCGTCCGAGCTCTGCCCTCCGACACCTCCCCTGCCTCTCCCATCCCCGGCCTGCACCCCGCCGGGCCAGGAACCATTGCCCAGCACCTTGTGACGTGACAGGCCTGGCACCGCGGGACGGGGAGCCCCAGGCCCTGCCCCCCACTCACAGTCAGGGGGGCTCCCAGCCGGCAGGGGGACAGGAGAGTCATTGGCTTCCAGGGTCCCAGCGTGGCCCAGACTGGGCAGTGCAGGGGCCAGGAGCAGCCCAGCTTTGGGGGAAGGGGGAGCCCAGAGCCAGGCCCTGCCCCCTAAGCCAGCCAGATTCACCCCCCCCCCCACCCAGCAACCCACCCCAGCCTGCAGCCAGCCCCACTCCCGGCCTTTGGGGCAAAAGGGGTCACCTGGTCACACCCCCTCCCAGGCTCAGGTGACAGAAGCATCGGCCGTTGTGCCCGTGAGGGGGGGCATCACCCCGAAATCTCCACCCACAGCGCCCAGGGAAACTGAGGCACGCACCCACAGTTACGGCATGTGGAGGCAGGAAAAAGGGGATTTGTGTGCAGGTATCTTAGGGTTTGGCAGTAGCAGAGCAAGAGTCAGGCTAAGTCTGTGGCCTGACAACGCGAGAGCTGTAATAAGACGCTGCCTTCGCCGCTCGCCTCCATACGGAGATAAGGGCAGAACGCTGCCTCTGGCAGGGACCTTGCGACACGGGGCATCTGGGTGGAACGAGCCATTGGGGTTTGCAATGGGAAGGAGACTAATTGTTTAATGTTGTTATATCTAACGGACAGTATATAAACCGCTTCATAATTGCCTGTATTGGGGGATCTGCCTCCCCCCCCCCCCCCCCGCGTCCGAACCAGTTTTCCCCCCTTGCTGCAGCTCGTAATAAAACTGCCCCTGGCTGCTTGCTGCTACCAAGCGCAGAGCGAGGACGAGGACGCTGTTCTCTTCCACAGGCAGGACAGGACAAATCCCACAGCACCAAACGCTGCGAACGGAGCCGATCTGATCCCCTGGCCGGCGTCCCAGTAGCACCTCCAAGTGACACCCCCCCCCGCTAGAGCCGAGTGCCCCCCGGGCCAGGTGCCCGCCCCCGGGGCAGGCGGGAACGAACACTGGCAGGGGTGGGGGAGTTAAGACAAGTTTAGGAGGTGGCCGAAAGGCGGCGGCCAATCACGGGACCCCCGCTGCCCCTCAGAGCCCTCGTGGGCGAGGGGGGGGGGGGTCTTCTGCACCCTGCAAGCCCCACGAAAGATCCTCCCCCCACATACTCCATGCAGCAGCCCCTCCTAGCTCCTATGTGTAGCCAGGTGACGGCCCCTCCCCCTGCCACCTCCTCTGCCCCCCTCCATACTCATGGGAACAGCCCCCCAGGATGGCTAACAGGCCCGGCAGGGGCAGGGGCAGGGGCATGCTGGGCCCCTCTTCCCCCAGCACAGCCCCTTGGCCAGAGCAACCAGCTGCGGGGGCCTGTGTATCTCTCAGCACTGCTGGGGGGAGTGGGGGACAGGCTTCGCACTGTGAGCAGAGTGGGGGGCGGGGCAGGTAGGTAAGTGCCTCCCGGCCAGAGCCTGCCTTTGGTAGCCCAGCCCCCCAACTCCCTGCCCCCTCCTGCACCCCTACCCCACATAACCCAAACCCTCTGCACCCCCCGGCACCCCCCAGCTCCTGCACCCCAAACCCCATGTAACCCAAACCCTCTGCACCCCCCAGCTCCTGCACCCCAAACCCCTGCACCCCCACCCCATGTAACCCAAACCCTCTGCACCCCCGCTCCTGCACCCACACCCCCTCCCAGCTCCTGCACCCCAACCCCCTGCCCCAGCCCAAACCCCTGCACCCCACCCCTCATAACCCAAACCCTCTGCACCCCCCAGCTCCTGCACCCCAAACCCCTGCACCCCCACCCCATGTAACGCAACCCCCCCCGGCACCCCCCCACTCCTGCACCCACACCCCCTCCCAGCTCCTGCACCCCAACGCAGGTTAGACGGGGATCTTTGGAACATTAAGTCCTTTTTCGAAAGATCCCTTATTCCTCAAAAAAAGAGGTTTACAGGGTCTTTCTAAAAAGGGCTTAATGTTCCAAAGATCCTCCTCGAAACTCTTGTTTTTCCAAAAAAGCCCCGTTTTGGAAAAAAGTGGCAACTGCCATTATGCAAACGAAGTGTGGGATATTTAAATCCCAGCTTCATTTGCAATGTCGATGTGCCTAATCTACACCCCTGCCTCAAAAAAGGGCTGTAGTCTAGACACAGCCTGTGTGTCGGGGCTGGGAATAGGAGACAGGGGAGGGGTCCCTGGGTGGTTCCCTGTTCTGGTCACTCCCTCTGGGGCACCGGGCACTGACGACATTATAACCCATCTCCCCACCTCCCCTCAGACACCCCAGTGCTCCCTGTGCCCCCCAGCCCCCCTGACACAGGGGAGAGGTTATAACCCATCTCCCCACCTCCCCTCAGACACCCCAGTGCTCCCTGTGCCCCCCAGCCCCCCTGACACAGGGGAGAGGTTATAACCCATCTCCCCACCTCCCCTCAGACACCCCAGTGCTCCCTGTGCCCCCCAGCCTCCCTCACACAGGGGAGAGGTTATAACCCATCCCCCACCTCCCCCCAGACACCCCAGTGCTCCCTGTGCCCCCCAGCCCCCCTCACACAGGGGAGAGGTTATAACCCATCTCCCCACCTCCCCTCAGACACCCCAGTGCTCCCTGTGCCCCCCAGCCCCCCTGACACAGGGGAGAGGTTATAACCCATCTCCCCAGCTCCCCTCAGACACCCCAGTGCTCCCTGTGCCCCCCAGCCCCCCTGACACAGGGGAGAGGTTATAACCCATCTCCCCACCTCCCCTCAGACACCCCAGTGCTCCCTGTGCCCCCCAGCCTCCCTCACACAGGGGAGAGGTTATAACCCATCCCCCACCTCCCCCCAGACACCCCAGTGCTCCCTGTGCCCCCCAGCCCCCCTCACACAGGGGAGAGGCTATAACCCATCCCCCCACCTCCCCCCAGACACCCCAGTGTTCCCTGTGCCCCCCATCCCCCCCCTTACACAGGGGAGAGGTTATAACCCATCCCCCACCTCCCCCCAGACACCCCAGTGTTCCCTGTGCCCCCCATCCCCCCCCTTACACAGGGGAGAGGTTATAACCCATCTCCCCAGCTCCCCTCAGACACCCCAGCGCTCCCTGTGCCCCCCCAGCCCCTTCCACACAGGGGAGAGGTTGTAACCCATCCCCCACCTCCCCTCACACACCCCAGTGCTCCCTGTGCCCCCCAGCCCCCCCCTTACACAGGGGAGAAGTTATAACCCATCCCCCCACCTCCCCCCAGGTTCTCCTGCTCTCAAAGGACCAGCCGCCATCCCAGGACAATCCAGACGTCAGATCTCACCTGAAGAGCTCGCTGGGCCCGTCCTTTAGCATCGACCCTTGGAAGGTTTATTGACAAAAGGAAAGAGCAGGCGGAGAGCGTTCAATCAGACACGCACCCCCCCAGTGCACAATTCCTGGTGCAAGCTGGAAGCAGGGAGGGAATAAAGTGCTGATTAAATCAGGGCTCTGGGGTCCGTCGACCTTCGGATGGGTCTTCCCGAACTTTTCTGAACTGCAGCATGATGAACACACTGGACTCCGCATGATGAACGGTGGGCCACTGAGGGCGGGAAGACACGGTGATGGGCGCCAGGGGGCGGTGTTGGGACCAGGGCTGTTCAACGTACTCAGAACTGTGCTTGGGAAAGGGGTAAACAGGGAGGGGAGGAGGGCAAAACTTGCAGACCATACAAAAGGACTCAAAGTCCAACGCCGACTGCTAGGCGCCACTAAGGGACCTCACCGAATCGGGCTATCGGGCAGCCCAAGAGCAGGTGGAATTCAGTGCTGAGAAATGCAAGGTAATGCGCATGGGAAAATATCACCCCCGAGACATACAACGGGATGGGGTCTGAGTTAGCTACAGCGACGCAAGAGAGAGATCTTGGAGTCACTGGATAGTTCTCTGAAAACATCCACGCAGTGTGCAGGGGCGGGCAGACAAGCCAGCCAGATGTTAGGCACCATTAGGAAAGGATTAGCCCTGCGTTTCTCAAACTGTGGGTCCTGACCCCCTGGGGGGGGGTCACGAGCAACTTAAGGAGGGGGGGGGGTCGCAGCTGGATTCAGTTTTTCTCTTGCAAATCTTTGTGTCTTTGGCATCTCAACTGGCAATGCATTGCCACTGATCACGCAATTACCGATAGTCACGCTCGGCTTCTCTCGCAAACGTTGGCATGTCTCCGATGTCTCCACTGATGAGCTAAACGCCAATCCCGTGATCTCACACTGTCGGGCTCAGCTTCTTCCACAAATATTCATATGTCTCCGCCGACGCGGCGTAGCATTTACTAGTACAACCTCTTCAGTAGTCCTTGGAGGGTATGTGAAGTTCCATTCTTTTATCAATTATTATAAATTTATAAAAACGGATCTGTTATTTTAAATTTTTAGCCTTACAACATGGAAAGGTGTTTGTTGGGTGGTAAGTGAAAAGCTGATGGCAAATCTACCGCTATAGCTGATAAAAATAGGCCTAATCAAGAAAGATTCGTGGATGAGGATAAAATAAATGAAGATTTACTCTTCTGTAAAAAAATTACAGGGACGAGTAAAGCTGAGGGTCTTTTCGATAGAACTGATAGCTTTATGCAGTCACATCTCTTACAGCGGTTGAGCTGCCACTGATGGAGCACGCTCTATGTCAGGCTGTAATAGATAACTTCAAGCATTAATACACCAAGAATCGCCTGGTGCTATTTGGACACACTGTACGATTCATAGGCAAGCTCTGGCTTCGAAAGATTTGAGCCCGGCTTTGGCGAATGTTCTACAAGCAACCGTAAATGTTGTGAACTACATAAAAACCAGGCCTGTAAAGGCGAGGATGTTTGCAAGATTTTGCAAAAACTTCCTTGCTGTTTTACTGTGAGTTAAGAAGGCTGTCTCAGGGAAAGGTTTTGACACATGTTTTCGAACTAAGGAATGAACTTCACCGGTATTTAATTGAGGAAAGGCAGAGTAGTGCACACATTTGTCGACTGTGATATCAACATGCAGTTTGCATACTTAAGTGACATATTCAATAAGCCAAACACTCTTAACACGTCACTGCAAGGTGGTAATAATAATATTCTTGAACTCTACGATAAATTGAAAGCATTTATTAAGATAGTTGAACGGTGGCAGAGCAAAATGGAAAATTCAAATTTAGACATCTTTCCTACTTTAAAACGACATATGGAAAGCAACAACACACATTAGTGAAGATGTGGAATTTTGTATTTTAAATCACCTTTCTTTAAAATTTCACTTTAAGAACTATTTCTCAGATATGGATATTGAAAAATTTGCTTGGATAAGGAACCCATTTGACGCTAAACCAATAGCTGGTACACTCACTACTACTGAGGAGCAAATCATTGATCTCTCTTCTGACTGCTTTCAAAATAAAATTCTCAACAATGTGTCTCTCTGAATTCTGGATCAGTGTGCAAAATGAGCACAAAGAATTAAGCGAGAAGGCTGTGAACATACTGATCCCGTTTGCAACAGCTTATTTGTGTGAGTCAGGGTTTTCTGCAGTTGCTGCTATAAAAAGCAAAGATCGATCAAAAGTACATATGGAACGAGAAAGGAGAGTGGCCATCTCGACAACGAATCATAGAGCTGGAAGAGACCTCAGGAGGTCATCAAGTCCAGCCCCCTGCCCTAGGCAAGACCAATCCCAGATTTAAAAAATTATGCAAGAATAAACAAGCTCATCCTTCACATTAAACAAGACGATTCCAAATTTGATTTTTTTGGGGTCTATTTCCAATAAAAACATAGTTATCAAAAGTTACTGGCATATTTATTTCTTGTCCAAGCCTAGCCCCAATAAAATGATTAGCTCTACTTGTGCAGCAGTGAGGGTGGGGTCACACGACTTCATTTAGCATTGTAGGGGGTCGCGGTATCACAACGTTTGAGAACCCCTGGAGTAGAGAAGAAGATCGAGTCCATGCGGCATTTTCTATTTAAAGTCACAGCGTGACCAGCCGGGGGGGTGGCTTGCACTGAGCGTGCTCAGATACACAACTGAAGCCGCTGCGTTCACTTCCCCCCACATTTCTAAGGGCGCCCTGCTCTGAGCGCAGGCGAAAGCTCCAGGCCTGGCTCCGGACTACACGACGTCTGTGCGGGTGTCACTGGGGAGTTAGGCGGGGTTGTCCCTGGACAGGAGCTGCTCAGCAGATGGGGGGAGATCTGTCTCCCCAGGGCCCCCCACTAGCGGCATCTTCATCTCCAACTCTGCAGAAAGGAGACAAAGAGATGTCGGGGGGAGCCCGGAGCCGCGTCCGTCCGCAGGGATCAGGGCCTGATGTGGGGAGGGGCTGCCCCTGGCCCAGACCCTCCTCCAGACCCTCCCACAGCTAGGGGGAGGGGGGAGATGCCCCATACCCGCAGGGTCACTGCATCAAGGGAAAGAGGAGGGAGCCCCCAGGCTGGTTCATTTCACCCCATCCCCTGGGAGCTCAGACTCCCCCATTCTGCAGCAGGGAGCCCGCTAGAGGGGCAGGTCCTGGGGGGCTCTGGGGGTTTGGCCAGGGGGGAGCCAGTGGCCCAGGCTGGAGTCAGCACTTACGTTGCGAGCCGCTGTCATAGCCGGGGTCGCTGCCTGTGGGAGGGAGAAGGGGGGTGAGTGCCATGCAGGGAGCTGCCCCCCCAGCCGATCCCCCGACCCCACGCCCATGGGATCAGACCGGGCTGAGCAGGGCATCTGGGCCAGGCAGGAACCGTGGGGAGGGGTCAGAAAGGTAGCAGGGGCCAGAGCCGGGCAGACCCAGCTTTGGGTAATAATCCCCACAATGCACCAGGGCTGGAGGCCAGGTGGGGGCCCCGTGGGGTGCTTGGGATCTCAGTATCTGGGTCTCTGAGAAATGGGAAGAGCGTAACCCATTCCCGGACAGCCCCAGCCACTGTGTTCACTCAATCGCCTGGGAAGGGCTAGACCCAGAGACAGCGGGTCCCTAGGATACGTTGGCAGGGAGGCCACAGAGCCCCTGAAAAGGGGGGGGGCGTGATTTTGAAAAAAGCAGGATCTGTGTGTGCCCCGAGAGAAGCCAGGAAGAGGGTCTGGGGTTGCCAGCAACCTCCATGCCTAGGACAAGTCTAACCCTTGGAACAACAGAGACGTGAGTGGAACAGGTGATGTTTGGTTAGACGCGATCGGGTTATTTTCCTTGTTTGGGGGTTGGGTTCAGCTTCCCTGAGCCACGCACCCCGCCCACCCACTGTAACTTTACAATGAAGTCCCAGGGGAGCAATTCTCTGTGCAGGGTGCCCCATAGCAGGGCAGGGGTCTCCCCATAGAGACCTCTGTCACTGTAGTCCATGCCCACAGCTGGAGCTCCCCCACCCAGCACTTACCATTGCTGGATCCGTTCTTGCTGCCTGTGGGGGGAGAAGGAGGGTCAGTCTCTGAGCCCGGAGGGGGGGAGGGGGGGGGACAGTGAGTTCCCAGGGTCAGACAGATTCCAGAACCACCCACCCTGTTAGCCCACCCTGACTTGGGGAGCTCCCCTGCGAGTCAGGGACCATCACTGCTGGGGAGTCCTGGCTGGAGGCGGGTGGGGGCAGATGATGGGTTCTCACTGTGGGACATCAGGGACCATCCCTCCCAGATCTGCCGGGGGGGGCTGACCCGGGTGCTAGGAGAGGAGGGGCCCTGATTACCTGCTCTGCTCGCAGGTGACCCCCCCAGAGGAGTGTGGGGTGAATTGACAAGCCCCATTCCCAGCCCCCCCCAGAGATCCCTCCCCTGCCTGGAACCCCTGCGGGGGGCTGTGGGGCTAAGAGCCCCTCCACGAACCCCTTACTTGTCACAGAGGAGCTGGAGTCCTGGTCGCTGGCTGTGGAGGGAAAAGGGGGGTTAGTGTCTCCTGAACTGGCGAGGGAGGCGTCTCCCCAGGGATTGGTTCTGCTCTCACCCCCTCCCCGGCTCACCCCTCCTGCCCCAGCCCACACAGGGCGCCACCTGGAGCTGCCCAGGCACAGCCAGCCGTGGGGCCCCCGCCCAGCCCGGCGAAGAGCAGTGGGGCTGCACCCCCCAGAGGTGCCTGGCTGCTGATCAGACCTTGAGAGCCCGGTCCCAGGGGAGGGTCCTGGGCTGGGCTGTGCCCCCCACCCCTGCCAGCAGCCCGGTCGGGCTCACAACCACCAGGTGGCCGCCGGCGGGTTCCCCTGCAGGGAGAAGGCAGATCCCGTGCGTGGGGCCGGAACCAGCTCTGACCCCCGTCCACCACCCCGCCCGGACCCCTGGGCTCAGCGGGCGACTCTGCCCCCCCGGGCAAGCGGGTGAATTAACGAGGGACCAGAGACCCGGTGCCACCAGCCCCCTCTCCTGCTCCGGCCCGGCAGCCCCCAGCTCTGGTGGGAATAGCGGGGGTCTCAGGGTCCTGGTATCTGGGTGCCAGCCCAGCCGTGGGGAGGAGAGAGGCCAAGGTACCGGGGGAGGGGAGGCTCACAGCCCCCCACCCTCCCCAGTTTGGGGGAGCTGAGGTACAATGGGCTTGGCTGCAGCCCTGCCCCCGCCACACCCCCAGAGTCCTTCAGCCTGGGACCCTCCCCCCTCCAAGGGAAACCCCAGACCTGGCCCTGAACCCAGCCTAAGTGGGGGGCTCGGGGCAGGGTCTCCCCAGAGGTCTCTGTTACCGCAGTCCAGGGCTGGAGCCCCCCGGCACTTACCCCTGCTGGATCCATTCTCGCTGGCTGTGGGGAGAAAAAGGGGGGGGGTCACTGTGCTCCTGGCCCAACTCAGAGGGTTCCAGCCCCACTCACCCCGTCAGACCCGCCCTCGCCGGCCATCTGCCCTAGGAGTCGGGGACCCCTGCTGGTGGGAGGCCTGACCCCGAGGCTGGGGGAGGGGGGACCCAGGTGTGGGACCTCAGGGAGCCACCCTGCCCAGTGCAAGGAGAGAAGGGGCCCTGGTGACCCCCTGGGGAGTGTGGGGTGAATTGCCCAGTTCCCAGCCCCCCAGAGATCCCACCCCTGCCTGGAACCCCTGCAGGGGGCTGTGGGGCAAAGGGCACCCCCTTCATGAACCCCCCCTTACCTTCTGGAGAGGAGCTGGAGCCCTTGGCGCTGGCTGTGGGGTAAAGGGGGGTTAGTGTCTCCCAGCCTGGGGGGGCCCTGCCTGCCATTCTGCTCTCAGTCCCCCCACCTCACTCCCTCCTGCCCCAGCCCAGCCCGGACAGGGAGCCACCCGGAGCTGCCTGGGCAGAGCCCGACATGGAGGCAGGGGGGTCCTGCCAGAGGGGCTGCACCCCCAGAGCAGGAGCACCCCGGGATGGCAACGCAGGGGATTGTGGGTAATCAGCCGTGCAAGGGGGGGGCGGGGTTTAATGCCGGGATCCTGAGGTCCCAGGCCTGTGCGCCAGCAGCTCAGCGGGGCTCACACCCGGAGCTGCGGGTCCCGGGCGTTAAGGGAGCAGAGAGACCCGATGCCACCAGCCCCAGCAGCCCCCAGCGGGGTCTCTGGCCCATCCCCCTCCCCCGGCAGGGGCTGGATGGCGGCTGCCCCAGGGCCCCACGCTGACCGGTGGCTCCCCGGGGCCCAGCCCCCTTACCTGAGCGCCGTCTCCACCACAGAAACAGCCCGAGTATCCCCGCAAGCAGCAGAGTCACCACGACAGCCCCAGCGACGGCCGCGATCGGGACAGAGGAGGAAGATGGGGGCTCTGCAAGGGAGCAGGGAGTGAGAGACACCCCCCCACTGCATTAACCCCCCCCCCAAACACCCCCACCAATGCCCAGCAGCTCCGTGTTCCCAGCCCCCTTCCCCTCCACTGCCCGGGAACCCGGCCTGGCCCCGAGCTCACACACCGGCAAGCCAGGACTCCCCTTCCAGCCCGGCCCCCTTCCCTCTGGCTCCCGCCCAGCTGACTAGCAGCACGCCCACAGCCACGTGTGTGTTTGTCCTGGGGGTGCACATTGCCACGTGCCGCCGTGCGCCCGAACAAAATTTATTCCACACATGCATGGGAAAAAATCCACACATGGACAGATAAGATTAGTGGGAACACTGGTCACCGGTGGGGCTAAGGGACCCGCTGCCCTTTGACACCCCCTGATTTCATCCAGCTTCTACCCCCCACCCCCATCCTTACCCCACTTGATGTTCAGCGGCTCCTCCAGGCTCTTGTGCACCACCTGGCACCTGTAGAGGCCTCTCTCCTGGGGGTCGATCTGCACCGTGGCCCAGGCGTGGTAGGTCCCGTCCCCGCTGGGCACAACCCCCCCTCGCAACGTCTCCTGCTCTCGGCTCGCCCCATTTCGCAGCCAGCCCACACCGATCTCCTGGGGGTAGAAGCCGTGGGCCCTGCAGGTGAGGGTGGAGGGGCCGCCGGGGGAGTCTTTGCTGGTGACCCGCACGGCCGGGCGCTCTGGGAGAACATAAGAGCAGCCAGGCTGTGTCAGACCCAAGATCCATCCAGCCCAGTGTCCTGTCTGCCCACACTGGGCCCCAGAGGGAGCGAACAGAACAGGGAACCATCCAGGGATCCCTCCCGTCGCCCATTCCCAGCCCCTGACACACAGAGACCGGGGACCCAGCCCTGCCCAGCCTGGCTAATGGCCCCTGATGGACCTAACCTCCATGAATCTATCTAGCTCTTTATTGAAACTTGGTCTTCCCAACATCCTTTGGCGAGGAGTTCCACAGGTTGATGGCTGCTTATTCATTTCATTGGGTGCCCCTTAGCTCTGTTATGGGAACAAGTAAATAACTTTTCCTTATTCACTTTCTGGGGTAGGGGCGATGGGCCTTGACTGGGGGGGGGGAGGGAGTCTCCCCACCCTGCCGGCACAGAAGGGGAGCCCCCAAAAGGCTCAGTTGATCTCTAGGGTTCCAGCCCCATATGCCAGCCCTGGGTGAACGGAGTCAGTGTCAGACAGGTGGGGAGGGGGTCCCGCCTCCTGGAGGGGGCCCTGCCCCCTCACCTCTCCTCTGCAGCATCTTATTCCCGTGGCCCAGGTACGTCCGCAGCCACTCGACACACTTGTGCTCCAGGTAGTCCCGCTGCTGCTGGCTCAGGTGCCGGTCGCTCTCCATCTTCCCCTTGGTGAGCTGGGCCTCCTTGCTGGGGGCCACCCAGCTGTGGGTGTGGGTGTCGTAGGAGAGGAAGTCCTGCCCGTCGTAGCCGTACCGCCGGAAGCCCCAGGAGCTGCCGTCCGCTGGCAGCCAGCAGCCGTAGGTGTACTGGAAGGTGTGCTGGCCTGGAGCACGGAGAGGCACGGAGCCACGTGAGACACAGCTCCGGCCACGGTGCCCGAGGCGGCTCCTTAGAGCAGGGCCCCTCGCTGCCCCCCGCCCCAGACACCCAGGGCAGTCGCTTGGGTGGCTGCTGAACACGATTCCGGGGTCGAGGTTAGCAGCACTATGTGGTGTGAGTGGAGGCGTGGGCAGAGTTAAGGGTAAGTGTGAAAGCCACCAGGAATGCCCAGGGGGGTGGGGAAGAAGCGGGAGCCCTGAGGGAAAGCAGGAAGCATCCCTTGTGCAGGACGCTAGAATTAAATTCGCGGCATTGACAGGTGGAGACGCGCAAGCGCAAGACACGCAGGAGACAGGGATGGAACCGGACAATCGCCATGCAGGGAACCGCAGGGAACCCCGCGCAGGGATGAAGGGCTCCAGCCTGGCCCTGCAGCGCCCACAGACCCAGATGGGACTTTTCCAGTCTAAACATGGGGGGTTTGCCCTCGCTGCCTGGGGTCAGCCCTGCATTGGCCTTTCGGCTCACAGCCCACAGAGCCCAGCCCCTCACGCAGGGTCCATCCAACTGGCCGCGAGATTGACTAGAGCCACCACCAACTGGGAACGATAGAAACATCTGTGTGTGTGTGTATTTGTGTATCTGTGTCTGTGTGTTTGCATATTCGTGTCTGTGTGTGTCTCTGTGAATATGTGTCTGTCTGAGTGTGTCTGTATCTGTGTCTGTGTGTTTGTCTCTCTCTGTGAGTATAACGAAGATATTCAAAATTGCAAATGAAGCCGGGATTTAAATATCCCGCACTTCAATTGCATATTCGTGTTCTGGCGCTATTTCGAAATAACAGATGCTGTTAAGATGTGGTTATTTCGAGAGAAAACCCTTCTCTTGAAATAACCCTTATTCCTCATACAATGAGGTTTACCAGTTATTTCAAGAGAAGGGTTTTCCTTCGAAATAACCGTGTCTACAGCATCTGTTATTTCAAAATAGCGCCAGAACGCGAATATGCAAATGAAGTGCGGGATATTTAAATCCCGGCTTCATTTGCAATTTCGAATGTCTTCGTTTGCATCCCTCTCTCGAAAGAGGGTGCAAGTGTAGACATACAAATACAGACATACACATAAAGGGTGTTTGCACGTGTATTTTGTGTCTGTGCGTGTCTCTCTGTGCATGTGTATGTATGTCTGTGTGTGTGAATACACATGCTGTTTCCATGCTGCACTGCCCACACGCATGACCCCCCCCACCCAAAGCCCCGACGGGCCCCTGTGAGTGCACGGCCCGGCCGGCCCCTCACCCCCGCTCTGGTTGTAGCGCTCCATGGCGATGCGGACGTTGCCATTGAAGGCCTCCTGCCAGCCCCGGGCGATCCAGGTCTGCCGGTCCCAGTACTCGGAGCCCTCGGCCTGCATCCAGGGGGCCCGGGGCTGGGCCCGCTGCCCCGCGCTGTCGAACTGGAAGAAGAGCTGGTCGTCCAGGTACCCGACCACGGTGAACTGGGGCAGCCCCGGGCCCGGCACCGACACGGCCGTGTAGAAATAGCGCAGCGAGTGTGGGCCTGGGGGAGAGACCCCGTCAGCCAGCGGCCCCTCCCCCCACACTCCCAAAGCAGGGGAGAGACCCCCCGTCAGCCAGCGGCCCCTCCCCCCACACCCCCAAAGCAGGGGACAGACCCCTGTCAGCCAGCAGCCCCTCCCCCCACACCACCAAGGCAGGGGAGAGACCCCGGTGAGCCAGCAGCCCCATACCACACCCAGCCCCCCCAGGAGAGCCGAGACCCCCCCCACATGGTAAGGGGGTTATGGGGCCTCGGTCACTATGGGGCCAGGGGTCCGGGCATGCCAGGGGCCCCAGTCTCCGCTGACCAGGATCCCGCAGCACCTGGTGCGACAGGGCCCCTCCCCCCCCAAATATCCCTTAGCTGCGGTGCGCTCTCCAAATGGGGGCGCAAAACCACACGGGGCTCGGGGGCTCGGCGGGGTGTCGCCACGAAACCCAGCGTCCCACGGGGAGGGGGCAAAGGCGAGCAGGAGGGGAAACTGAGGCACGGCCTGCCCACTGCCGCGGGGCAGGAAGTGGGGCAGGGACTGACCCTGATCGGGAGCGAAGCCCTGCTCCCCTTGCCCCTTAACCACGGGCAGGGCGCCCCCCTCTCTCCCTCCCCGGGACCCCCCCACATCCCCGGCTGCGCAGGGGGGTTCCAGGGTCCGGCGCCCCCCGGGCCCGATTCTGGCCTCACTCCGGTTTTACTCGCTCCGGAGTCACAACCCGGCCCCCCAGTACTCACCGGAGCAGCCCCCCGGGAAGGCGCAGCCCCCCAGCAGGAGCAGGAGGAGGGGGAGGGGCACAGCGCGGCCGGGCCCTGCCGCTCTGCCCCCCATAGCGCCCGCGAGGCTCCTCGCTGGCCTCCAACAAGCGGCTCCCGGACTCGCCTCGCCCCGGGACTTTGCCCGGGTGCGGCCCGGTCCGGCCAGGAAACCCCGGGAAGGGAGCGGCCGCCCCGCGCCAGGTCGGAGCCGAGCCCGCTGGAACAGAAAGCGAAAGTGTCACCGCGGGAGGCCCCCGCCCGGGCCAGGGCTAGAAGCGGGAAGGGGCTGGCAGCCAGGACTCCTGCGTTCCCTCCCCAGCTGGAGCAGGGGGCTGCTTTTCCCGGGGCGGGGGGGCACTTAATGTATTTAGGACATGGACACCGGCCGGCTCCCCTCCGCGCTGCTGGAAGGGGCGGGGCCTGAGGCAGAGGGGGCGGGGTGGGGGCTAGACTCCTCCCCCCCGAATAGTCTGAACTGTAAACACGGCAAAGGGCTGGTGGCTCCGGCCCCCGCCAGGGGGCGCCATTTCAGCAGCATCCGGCTGCCCGAGCGGCAGCCTGGAAAAGGGGCCGGGTGCGGCCCGCGGGCCGGATCACTGTGCTAGGCGGGCCGCATCCGGCCCCCAGGCAGCATCTTGCCCAGCCCGGCTCATGGGTTAGAGAAGGATTGGGGAACCGACAGCCCGGGGACAGAATCCGGCCCCCGGCTTGCCTGGATCTGGCCCCCGAGGCTCAGGGCTCCCCCACCCCTGCATTGGGGAGTGGCGCTCTAGTCCTGCCCCCTGCCCCCCCACCCCCAGTCTGCTCCTGCTCCCTTCCCCACCCACTCCTGCACCCGCCCAGACCCCCCCCCAAGCCTGCTTCCTGGCAGCCCCCAGCCACACACTGAACCCCTCATTTTTGGTCCACCCCAGAGCATAGGGGGCCCATAAAATCAACTAGCCCTGCCCCCCACCCTGCTGTGCGAGAAAAAGGAGAAAATAATCGTGGGATTTTTTTTTGGCTTCTCATTTTTGTGCAGCCCCCGACCGACTTTTCTGTGGGTCAGCAGCCCCCGACCCCACAGAGGTTCCCCGCCCCTGGAGCCAGGACTCCTGGGTTCCTTCCCCAGCTGGAGGAGGGGAGCAGGGGCTAATGGTCAGAGCAGGACTCCGGCTCCCTGGCCCCCGTCATGCTGTGCCCCTGACCCTCTGAAGAAACGGGGCCCTGGCTGCATTCCCCCCCCCCCAGGGGGTGTCTCTACACTGCCCTGGGGCTGTGGATCCATCCACATGAGGCTGTGGCTGCTGCCCCCGCCTCAGGCAGGGAGCACGAACCCCCTAGGAACCGGCAGGACGGACACCCACATTCCAGGGTAAGCAGAGGTGAGGGGCGGGGCTCAGCCCCCAGGGTCCCTCCCTGGCCCCAGAGGGTCACAGAGGACTCCCCAAAGGGGTGGGAGGAAGGGCACGCTGGAAGGGGGGGTCTAAAAGGATGGGAGTTTCCTCTGGGGTGGGTTTCCAGCTCCCCCCCCCCAGCTGCAGCTTCTCTTACCTGCCCCCCAGGTGTTTCCTGAGCCCCTCACAGCTCATCCTCACCCCATAGGTGGGGGAGGAGGTGTCTTGCTCTCCTCCCTTCTGGCTCAGTGGGGGAGGGGAAGAGGGCTGGACCCTTCTCGTTGTGTCTGTGCTGTGGGAACCTGCCTCCAGCCCCCAGACGTTAGGGGAAAGGCAGGGCTATGCCCAGCAGGCTCCAGCCCATGTCGTGGGGTGAACCAGATCTGAGCTCCAGGGGGATGACCCCCCCCCCCAGCCTGCTGCCGGAGCCGCGCCCAGGTCACCTGGCCCCGTTCATTCCCTGTGGGGTGGGTGCTCAGGAGCTGAGGTCAGGCCTGGGAGCAGCAGCGAAAGGCCTTTGTTCCCATTGACCTGTGGAACTCACTGCCACATGATGTAGCTGACAGCAAGAGCTTAGCAGGACTGGCGGCTCCTGTGGGCATTTAAAAAACCCTGTCCCCTAGACACAGTCTGTGATGTAGTAGGGGGGCTGTCTGTTTTGTAACCCGGTGTCCCCCCCGGCTGTGATGTGGGATTCCCACTGACTCACCCACATGTGGATTGGCCCAGACACCTCGTCCCAGCCTGAGCAGATAACAAGGCTCTTCCCAGGGGGAGAGACGGCCACCTGGCTGGGGGGCAGGGTCTGGGAGCTGGGGCCTGGGCTTGGCTGGGGGAAGCATGAGGAGAGCAGACTAAGTCCAGGCCAGGGGGGTTCAGGGGCCTGGGAACCCCTTTCCCCAGAGGACTAAGGCTCTGCCCCGGCTCCGGTGGCAACATCACGCCTACGCTGCGCCGTACCTCTGAGAACCAATAAAACCTTCTCCTTTACTGGCCGGCGGAGAGTCACGTCTGGCTGCGGACGGGGGTGCAGGGTCGGGGGTTCCCCGCCGCGTGCTCACACCAGCCATTCTGCAGTTGTCCACTAGGGGGCAACCTACCCCTGGAGCAGCTGGCCCTGGCCGTGGGCAGAGCCGGGATACCAGGGTAGATGGGCCTGTGGCTCTACCAGGGTAGATGTCCCTCCTGCCCCCTTGCGCCCCTCTGAGCCAGGGAGCCCGGTCTGTGCCCTCACAGTCCCAGGCCCCCCTCCTCCGTGGGGTCCTGCACCGATTCCCCCAGGCACCTGAGTCCCAAGCCCACCCCACTGCCTCAGAGTCAGCTAACAGCTGGGTTTTCTGCTTGTCAGGCCCGGAGAGTTAAATCCAGCTCCTGAGTATCCAGCCTTGATGGAATCACAGAACCCCAGGGCGGGCAGAGCCCTCAGGAGCCAGCGGGTCCAGCCCCCGGCCCAAAGCAGGACCAGCCCCAACTCAACCATCCCAGCCAGGCCAGGACTGAAACACCCCTAGGGATGGAGATTCCACCCCCTCCCTCGGGAACCCAGCCCAGGGCTTCCCCACCCGCCTAGGGAAAGAGGTTTTCCTAATCTCCAACCTAGTGTGAGGATGAATGCGGAAATGTAGCTGCTCGTTTTACTGAATCTAGACATTCTGGAAAGGAATTGTGTAAAGCTACCTGCGATAGTCCACTCCAGCTCCTCTGCGGCAGCGGGTTTTCCCCGGGAAGGCTCACGAGTCTGTAGATTTCGGTTAGACTCTACGGTGCCTCAGGGCTAGCACAATAGTATGGGTTAGAAATAGAACTGTTGTTCCTTTTACTAATGATTTCCAGTTGTTCAGGATAACGCCTGGGGCAGCCAAATGATCTCCGTCCCTGGGAATTAGGGGATGGTTTTGCCAATAAAGCCTCCACATTGTTTCAAACGAGAAGCAAATCGGGGGAAACGTCTTATTCTAGAGGGAGATGGACTGAACTTCCCTGGAACTACAGGAGAGAAAAGAATAAATATGGAAACTTTCCAAGGCAGCAGGACTTCCCGGCGACAGCCTCCACGCCACTCGGCAGCTTGCGATCTCGGGGAGCGGTGCAGACAGCCGGGCCAAGCGAGTTCCCGGCGCGGAAGAAGCCGTGGAGACATTCCCGGGGTGGTTGGGAGCCCAGGGACGGGGGGGGTGTCTGAGGCCAGCGTCCGCCAGCTGCATGGGGGAGAACCGTTCTGTGACAGAGACCTGTGTGCAATTTGCAACCGAATCAGCACCTGCCCCCAAATTCTGGTTGGACCTTGATCGGAGTGGAGGCTGGCCCCTGCAGACAAGCGAACGGAAAAAATACTGCACAAAATGCTGCGAAATCCGTCGGTTGCTCCCTCCCCGCTATGAGAACCGACTCTCCTCCCCCGACACCATCCACCCAGGAGAGGCTGCTACCTCTGCCCTCCTTAGTGGGAGTCTCTTGTAACCAAAAGTCCTTTGTGGATGAGAACCTGGGCTTTGGAGCCAGGGAGGTTGTGACGGCGCGTCGGGGACCCCCCACCCTGCACCCCTGTCCGCAGCCAAATTGGACTCCACCAGCCAGTAGAACAGGGGGGTTTATTGCTTCTCAGAGACACAGCCCAGCCCGGGTTCGATGTGGGCATCAGAGTAAGGGGCCGGCAGCCTCAGACCCGTTGGGGTGGGGTCCACAGGCCCCTGAACCCCCAGCACTCGATTTAATCTCTTCTCTTCATGATTGCCCAGCCCAGACTGCCCCAGCTCCCAGCCCTGCCCCCCAGCCAGGTGCCATCCCCTCCCTCCCTTTGTCTCTCCCCTGGGAAGAGCCTTGTTACCTGCCCAGGCTGGGACGAGGTGTCTGGGCCAATCCACATGTGGGGGAGTCAGTGGGAATCTCACATCCTAGCCAGGTGGGGACCCCGGCTACAGAGCAGACAGCCCCCCACGGTGTCACAGGGGTGTGAAATCCCAAATACCCCCAGCGCCGGGGAGGAGAGGGCTTCCCTGGGCAGCCGAACCCAACCACGCCAACACCCCGTCATCCATCCCACCCTGGCCATCTTGCCTGGCGCTCGGCCCCCAAAGGAGGGAGAGAGGTGCCCCCTTTGCTCCGGGCGGGCGGCGCCCCAGGGACTGTCTGCGCCTGGCGGGAGCCAGGATTTGCACAAACCTTTGCCTCCCCAGCAGCCGGGTCTCCTTCACAGCTTGTGTCCCGGAAACCCAGCACATGGGCCTGCCCCTCTGCACCGACCCTCTTCAGCTTCGCACACGCCCGCGGGCCGAAGACCCTGGCGCCAAAGCCGTGCCAAGCAAAGCCAGGATCCCGGGAGGGGTGCACACAGCCCGGAAATAGCTCCCGTGTCGCCGTCTTCTCCTGAGACCCCGACTGGAGGGAGCTGGGGGGCTGCCACGCGAGGTCCCTAAATCCCCACGTTTGCCCCCCACCTCGAGAACGCCGTAATGGCGCAGGAACATGCGCGTATTTGGTAGGACGTGGCCGATCGCACAGGACCCCCGCGCTGCAGCTGTGGGGGGCACCTCAGCCCTGCTCAGGGTCCCTGCGATGGAGGGGCTCCCCCTCCCTCCCAGGGGCACCCGTCCATGCTTCCGACGTCAGCGCAATTCCTCCATAACTCCTCCCCCCCCAGAGCAGCACCTCGGTGCCTGGCTCCAAGACACAAACCCCCCGGCAGGGATCAGACACACACACCCCAGAACCCCCCAGCCCTGCCCCTCTGCCCTCCCGCTCTCAGTGCCCCCCCAGCAGGGATCAGACACACACACACACCAGAACCCCCGAACCCTGCCCCTCTGCCCTCCTGCTGCCCCTCCAGCAGGGATGAGAGACACACACACCCCAGAACCCCCCAACCCTGCCCCCCCAGCAGGGATCACACACACACACACACACACACCCAGAGCCCCACGCCAGCCCCAGGCTGCTCTCCGTGTTTATTGGCCCGGCCAGCGCTCCGTGCAGGGGGAAGAGAAACCGGCGGTGCCGTGGCAGGAGGGGCCCAGCTGGAGCCCCGGCGCCCCCAGCCTCTCCCCGATGGAGCGGGCATGGAGCCTGCAGCCCCGCCCGCGGGCGAGGGGGCATTGGCTGAGCCCCCGGGCAGCAGGGAGCTCCCTGCCGAGGGCAGCTCCGGGGAGAGGCGGGGAAAAGGGCGCGAATGGGGCCCCCTCTCCCGGTGCCTGGCCAAGCCCCGGGACAGCCCCTCACAGGAAACCAGAGATGCCCCCCACAGGGCACAGCGCCCCCCGGCAGGACACAGGATGCGGCGCCAGGGGAACTGGGGGGGAGGGGGAGGTTTGTTCTCTCCCGGCAGCGAGGAGGAGCCGTCTGAGGGTGGCAAAGCTGGGGGGCGGGGGAGCATGCCCCCAACTGACTGGTCCTAGCACAGCGACGATGGGCTCTCCTGCCCCACGAGGTGTCTCTGGGCACCGGGGGGACCAGCCGGCCCTAGCACGGTGACGATGGGCTCTCCTGCCCCACGAGGTGTCTCTGGGCACCGGGGGGACCAGCTGGCCCTAGCACGGTGACGATGGGCTCTCCTGCCCCACGAGGTGTCTCTGGGCACCAGGGGGACCAGCCGGCCCTAGCACGGTGACGATGGGCTCTCCTGCCCCACGAGGTGTCTCTGGGCACCGGGGGGACCAGCTGGCCCTAGCACGGTGACGATGGGCTCTCCTGCCCCACAAGGTGTCTCTGGCGGGCGGACAGGCCGGTGCCGGGCTCTCCGCTCTCCCGGCACTCGGGGCAGGGGTGGGCGCACTGGCGGCAGCTGAGGTCGGCGCCCTGGCCAAAGGCTCTCCGGCCCGGGGGTCGGGGGCGCTGGCTGGCGTGCCGCAGCCGGTGGGCAAGCAGACCGGAGCCCTGCCGGCCAGCGTGGGTGCGCCGGTGCCGGTGGAGGGTGGAGCTCTGGGCGAAGGCTCGGCCGCAGTCGGCGCAGGCGAAGGGCCGCTCGGCTGTGTGCACCCGCCGGTGGCTGACCAGGGTGGACTTGACGCCGAAGCGGCGGCCGCAGTCGGGGCAGGGGTAGGGGCGCTCGCCCGTGTGGACACGCCGGTGCCGGTGCAGGTGGGAGCTGTGGCCGAAGCAGCGGCCGCAATCGGGGCAGGGGTAGGGGCGCTCGCCCGTGTGCACCCGCCGGTGCGTGGCCAGGTGGGCGCTGCGGCGGAAGCGCTTGCCGCACTCAGGGCAGCGGAAGGGGGTCTCGGGCGTGTGGGTGCGCTGGTGCCGCAGCAGGTTGGAGCTCTGGGCAAAGCGGCGGCCGCACTCGGCGCAGGCGAAGGGCTCCTCGCCCGTGTGCACCCGCCGGTGCGTGGTCAGGTCCGAGCGCTGGGCGAAGCCCTTGCCGCACTCCGGACAGGGGTAGGGGCGCTCCCCCGTGTGCACCGCCTGGTGCCGCAGCAGGTGGGCGCTCTGCCCGAAGCCCTTCCCGCACACAGGGCAGGTGAAGAGTCGGTCGCCCGGGTGGGCTCTGGGCGGGGCCACGGGCCCCGGGATGTCCGCCCTGCTCGGCGGGGGCTTGCCCGGTTCCTCCTCTGCTGCGTTCTCCCGCGGGGGGTGCTGGGAACGTGCCGGAAGCCTCCCCTCCGGTTCTGCTGCCTCCGGGTCTTCCTGCTCCGAATTATCCTCCATCGCCGGCCCCTCGCCTGCAGGGGGGGAATCCGGACACTGGTCGGTCGCGGCTCCGAAAAGCAATCCCCCATTGACCGGAAGCCCAGCCCGGAGCCCCTCAGAGCGGGTTTAAAATCCAGGCGCTGAGGTGCCCGGCCCGTCAGGCTGGGGAGAGGGCTCCAAGCCGCCCCGCTGCCTTCCTGAGCGTGCAGGCGGGCAGCTGGGCTGGGCTGGGCAGCGTTTCCCCCGCAGCACAGGGGAAATTGGCAGGACTCGGGGCTGTTTCTGGGCTGCTGCGTGAAACGGGGCAGCATCGCATCCATTTCGCTTGGCTCCCCAGCTTGGGAGCTATTCCACAGGGGGATGGACAGATGGACACACGTTAGGCTCTAGGAATGATTATTCCGGGGGGTGGATGTGGTAGGACTGAGGGACGTGGCCCCCGGCTGCTTAAACTGGCACAGCCGTTCCAAAAGACTCTCCGTCTGAGCGGCACAGCAGGTCAGAACCATTATCCCCGGTGGGGAAACTGAGGCAGGGGGAGGGGAAAAGCCACCTGGGGTCACCCAGCAGGCCAGGGACAACCCAGATCTCCTGCCAGGGTGGGTGCTGTATCCACTAGGCCACGCTGCCTCCTGGGGTCTTTGCTGCCAACTTAGTAACGGCACCGCCAAGGCGAGCAGCCGAGGCGGGAGAAAGCTGGTCCCCGGGGAGGTGGAGCGATTCCTCACCTGGGCAGGCTCCTCGCGGTGTCTCCCCGGGGCCCAGGACACGCGGCTCTGCCCCTGGCTCCATGCGGGAGAGCGCAGCCGGTCCGGGGCTCAGGATTCCTGCACGGGGGAGGAGGGGAACAGGGGGGTCAGGGCCTGCGACGCGGCAGGACAGTCGGCCCTGATCTGCTCTGGGGGGCCTGGCCTGGGACAGCAGGGCCCCAGGCTAGGTGGGCTTGTGGGGTAACCTGGGGGGTCAGCGGGGTCCCAGAATGGGTGGGCCCGTGGGCTGCCCTGGGGGACAGGAAGGGGGAAGGGCGTCCCAGGCTGGGTGGGCCTGTGGGGCTGTCACAGGAGCCAGGGGGTCCCAGGCTGCAGAGGCCTATGGGGTGATCTGGGGGCAGGAGAGCGTCAGGCTGGGTGGACCCAAGGGATGACGGGGGGGGGACAGGGAGGGGGCAACAGGATACCATGGGGGCTTCCCCAGCCCCTGGGGTCGCACTGCCCCTGCTGCAGACCCACAGAGCGGAGGGGCTCTGGGAGAGGGCCCCCACGGAATGCTCAGATATTCCCCCCCCCCGCCGCCGCCGCCGCCGCCGCCAGCAGGGGGCAGAAGCACCCCGGGGAGCTCGGGGGCGGCTCCTGACCCATGGCTGGATGGGGGGGGGTCTGCCCCCCGCGTAACCCGCCCGCGGTCCCGCACCTGCCGGCCCCGGCGCTGCGGCTCCCCCGTTCCCCCCGCAGCCGCCCAGGCCGGGCGCGGCGCTGACCCAGGAAGGCAACCCCGGCATGGGGCGGGGGGAGCCCCGATCCCGCCCCCGGGCCCGCCTCCCCCGGCCCCGGATTCGCCTCCCCCCGCCCGGCCCGGCCCCGATCCCGCCTCCGGGGCGGACCCAGCAGGTTTTCACGGGGCTGCCCATAAACCCCTACAGAGCATTTCCCGCTGCCCCCCCCCCCCATTTCCACCCCCTCCCACCCCCAGGACTCAGCGTGGCTGGGAAACTCGAAGCCGCTTTGTTCCTCCCGATCCGGAGAAGCTCCCCCCGCGCCCCAGATCCTGCATTTCAACCTCCCCCCTCCCTTCCGGCGAACCATGTGTCCCTTTCGTTCGCTGCAGCTCTGGGCAGGCAGGGCCCCAAAACAGCCCGGCCTC
The DNA here is from genome assembly GCA_032595735.1 of Pelochelys cantorii. Lineage (NCBI taxonomy): Eukaryota > Metazoa > Chordata > Testudines > Trionychidae > Pelochelys > Pelochelys cantorii. The sequence continues at coordinate 14,679,200 of CM064345.1, forward strand.
CGCCACTGCCCTGCGGGCCGGCCTTGGTCACGTTGCTTAACCTGCCTCGCGCTCCTCCCGTGCCTGGGGACAACTTGCCCATTTTCTGGCCTGGGGAGACGGTCCCTCAAGATGCCAGCCCACCTGGATGTGCCTGGAAATGGACCAGGATCCCTCTAGCTGGGCAAGCGGGCAGAGCTCAGCCAGGGCCCCAGTGCCGGGGAATTCACACACACGAATTCTTGTGTTACTCTTGTGTAGTGAGCAAGCAACACGACGCCAGCACGTCAGGGGCCCAGGGAGATGCCCACGGAGCCGTCACTTCCCTTCCGTCCAGTGCCCCCGCCCTCTGTGCCCCCTCCCCAGCTACGGGGGATTCACCCCAGCCCAGGTCCCCCCCACGCTGACCCTGATTGGCAGAGTGCCCACAGCCGGCAGCAGGTGTTTGTACCGGTGGTGCACAGCCGCACGCACCTCGGTGCACAGAACAAAATTTATTCCACACATGGCTGGAAAAAACTGGAGAGGGAACATTGCCTGAGATCACAAAAAATGTCTGTCGGGCCCCACTTCGCCCTGCCCAGGCTGGCATCTCCTGGCACCCAGCAGGGGCTGGTCCAGACTTCCCCTCCTCTTCCTGTAGGCTGCTGGAGGCGCCTGGCACGGTGAAGGGGAGCCCGAGGGTGGGGCAGGAACGCAGAGGTTCAGGGATCACCGTGGGGCACCCAGATTCCCCAGGCACTGGGCACACGGGTGCTGCCAGGTGCCAGCCCCCCGTGTGGTCTCCTGGGGCCCGGGCGCAGGGAGGTTCACTCCCCCGTGTGCACCCGGCGGTGCAGGATGAGGTGGGCACTGCGGGTGAAGCCCCTCCCGCAGTCGGGGCAGGGGAAGGGCTTGCGGCCGGCGTGGGCCGCCCGGTGCCGGGCCAGGTTGGCCAGCTGGCTGAAGCGCTCCCCACACTCGGGGCAGGGGAAGGGCCGCTCTCCGGTGTGGGTCCGGCGGTGCAGGACGAGGTGGGCGCTGCGGCCGAAGCCCCTCCCGCAGTCGGGGCAGGGGAAAGGCTTGCGGCCGGCGTGGGCCGCCCGGTGCCGGGCCAGGTTGGCCGGCTGGCTGAAGCGCTCCCCGCACTCGGGGCAGGGGAAGGGCCGCTCCCCGGTGTGGATGCGCCGGTGCACGGCCAGGTGGGCGCTGGCCTGGAAGCCCTTCCCGCAGGCCGGGCAGCGGAAGGGCCTCTCCTCCGTGTGCAGGGCCTGGTGGTGGATGAGGTTGGAGCTGTGGGCGAAGGCCTTGCCGCACTGGGCGCAGGCATAGGGGCGCTCGCCGGTGTGCACCCGCTGGTGCTGGCTCAGGTCCCAGCCCAGGCCGAAGGCTTTCCCGCACTCGGGGCAGCGGTGGGGCCTGTCCCCCGTGTGCACAGCCTGGTGGCGCAGGAGGTGGGTGCTCCGCCGGAAGCCCCGCCCGCACGCCTGGCACCGGAATGGCCTGGCCATGGCGCGCTCGCCCCCGGGACTCCCGGGGGATCCTCCTGGGTCTGTTTCCTCCGGCGCCTCCTTTGGGGGGGGTTCTTCCACGCCCTCGCTCGCCAGCCCGGCACCTGCGGGATTCCACACGGTAAAGCTGCCAGCTGAGGCCGGCCCGGTGGGGGCCTCTCTGTGCCCAGAGCCTCCCCAGATACGGGCGCAGAGCGGGGACAGTCATAGACCCTAGAGGGGCAGGCACCTTGAGAGACCGTTGGGTCCAGTACCCTCCCCCCACAGCAGGACCCAGCACTGTCTAGACCATCCCTGACAGGTGCGTGTCCAACCTGCTCTTACGTATCCCCAGGGCTGGAGATTCCACAACCCCCCCAGGAAATTTATTCCAGTGTTTGACCACCCTGACAGGCAGGAAGTTTTTTCCTAATGTCCAACCTCAACCTCCCTTGCTGCAGTTTAAGCCCATTGCTGCTTTTCCTGTCCTCAGAGGCCAAGGGGAACCATTTTTCCCCCTCCTCCCTGTGACACCCTTTTAGATACTTGAAAACCGCTCTCACGTCCCCTCTCAATCTTCTCCTTTCCAAACTAAACAAGCGCAATTCATTCAGCCTCCCCTCCTAGCTCATGTTCTCTAGACCTTTCCTCATTCTTGTTGCTCTTCTCTGGACCTTCTCCAATTTCTCCACATCGTTCTTGAAATGCGGTGCCCAGAACTGGACACAATCCTCCAACTGAGGCCTGACCAGCGCAGAGCAGAGCGGAAGGAGGACTCCTCGTGTCTGGCCCACCACACGCCTGTTCATGCCGCCGAGAATCATGTTGGCTTTTTTTGCAACAGCATCACACTTTTGGGTCCTATTTAGCTTGTGGTCGGCTCTGACCCCTAGATCCCTTTCTGCAGGACTCCTTCCTAGCCAGTCGCTTCCCCTTCTGTGTGTGTGATGCGGATTGGTCCTTCCCAAGTGGAGCACTTTGCATTTGTCCTGATTCACCTTCATCCCACCGACCTCAGACCCTTTCTCCAGTTTGCCCACCTCAGTTTGGATTACGACCCGCCCTCCAAAGCGCTTGCAGCCGCTGAGTGAAGTCGCAGCAGCTGCCTTTGAAAGCAGCCAGGCAAAGGCCCGGGGAACCAGTTCCTCACCTGCGCAGGCCTCTCCCGGCTGCCCTCTCTCCTCTGCGCTCCGGGGATCCGAGGCCCCCGGCTGCTCCCATCCCTCCATGCGGGAATCCTGCCGGCACGAAGGGAAGGGGCAGATCCCCGGTTAATGGCACAGCGGGTCCAAAGAACAGGCCCCCTTTTTAACGCCGCCGCTCCCCCGCCCTGTGGGGAGGGCTGGGGCTGGTTTGGGGCAGCCTGGTTGGGACCCCAGCCCAGCGCCCGACCCACACGCCCAGCTGCCCTTCTCTGCGGGGAGTTCGGACACACTGAGACTGGGCAGGATCCCAGCCCCGGCCAGAACCGGTGGCAGTACCTGGCGGAGTGGTTTCCTGTTGCCCGGGCTGGGGCAGGGCTCGGGGGTATTACCACTGGGGACTCCCCCGCAGAGAATTAATAATTGTGGGGGAGACATGACACCCCCCCAGAGACTGGGGAGCCCCTGGGGCTGCACAGACCCCTAGCAAGGGACACCCCCTGTTCAAATAGTTCCTTGACCGGATAGAGCGAGGGTCCTGATCCCCCAAGGGGGAAACTGAGGCCGAGAGAGATTAAGTGACTTGCATGGGGAAGCTGTGGTGGAAACCCAAGGGTTCTGCCTCCCCTCCCCCTGCATTAACCACTAGCCCCCACACCCTCCCAGAGCTGGGGAGAGCCCAGGCGTCCTGGCTCGCTGCTGGCTCGCTCTAACCACTAGCCCCCACTCCCCTCCCAGAGCTGGGGAGAGCCCAGGCGTCCTGGCTCGCTGCTGGCTTGCTCTAACCACTAGCCCCCGCTCCCCTCCCGGAAGCGTCCTGGCCCCAGCCCCTCCATGCGGGTGGCCCCCCAGGGAGCCCCCCAGCACACAGCACACCCCCACACACACTCACTCTGCCGCTTCTCCCGAGGAGACCCCCGCGCCCCAGCAGCCGTGCGAGGGAGGGGGCGGATCCCGCGCCGCGGGCCCGATCCGGGTCCGTCTGTCCGTCCGGCTGGGGCGGGGGAGGGGCCGCGTCCGGGCGCGGAGGCGGCGCTGAACCAGGAAGCCCAACCCCCGGGGCGGGGCGAGCTGCCCCCCAACCGCCCGGCTCCCTGGGACTGACCATGGGGTGACCCGGGCCAGGCTCCGGAGCGGGGAGCTGCTGCTGCTAGGAGCGGAGGGCGGGGTCAACCGGGGGAGGGGGTTCCGCCCTGCCCCCTCCCCGGGACTCTGCCGTGCTGCGGCCCCTCCTCTCTGGCGCACCCCCGGCTGGGCCGGCGCAGGGCCCCCCAGTGCCTCAGTTTCCCCTCCTGCGCTTTCCCCTCCGCGCCATGAGAAGAACAGCGCCCCCTGCGGGCTGGTTCCTGGAACCCGAAGGCGGAGCGTTTACACACAAGCGGGGCCGGTCTGGTGCCCCGAGGGATGGGGGCGCAGGGGCTGGTGGGTCACTGGGGGTGAGTGTGGGCACATGGATGGGCGCTGGGGAGGGTGACCTGGGGGGTGTGGATGGGTGCTCAGGTGCTGAACATCCACCCTGTCCCCACGCCAGAGGCAGCCGCATCTCAGCACTGGGGGGAAGACACGCAGCCCCGAGGGGGGGCACAGCGCTGGGAGCAAGGGGCCAATATAGCAGAGTTGGGGTTATGGGGCCACCCTTTGTACTGCCTGGGCAGGGGAGGAAGAACCCACAAACACCGAGACACCTTGTGGGGGGGGCGACCCGAGCACCAGTCCTTGGCCTCCCCCTCTGTGAGCCATGGGGGGACGGCGGGGATGGGTCAGTGAGCCTGCATGGGGAGTGACCCCAAAAAGCTGGTTGGAGGTCAGCGGCGGGGGCAGGAAAACCAGCCCAGGTCTGGGTTCGTTCCAGCAAACAGGCCGACTGCCCCAGCCTGGCGGGGACACAGAGCAACTCACTCAAAGTTGGTCTGGATGAAGATACCTTTAATTAGCAAACGTACTAACGAGGGGCTGGCCCGGGCCACCCAACCCCAGCTCCAGCCGAAGCCCATAGCACCGGGCAACACTAGAACGGAAAGAGGCCACCAAGTCCCGTCCCCCACCCGCCCTGCCTCTGCTCCGTGGGCGACTCTGGGCCCTCGTCCCGCAGCCCTGACACCCGCCCGAGCGCGGGGCCCTGCCTGTGCCAGCCGCGTTCAGAGCTGGCTGAGGCGCAGTTCCCGTAGGCTCTCCTGGCCCGGCTGGTGGGGGCCGGGCACAGGCAGGGGGGCCGGGCAGGGTGGGCGCTGACATTGTGTTGTGTGGGGGGGTCCCATGCGGTCATGTCACACCCGATGCAGTGGTACCTGTTAGGCATGCGAGTGTGGGGTGGAGTGAGGGGGCTCAGGGTGGAGGGGTAGATGGAAGAGCCTAACAGGAGCTTGGGGTGAGGAGGGGCTCGGGGCAGATGGGTGGGGGCGGAGCCAAGGGCACCATCGTGGGGGAGGGGGAGGCTGCAGCAGGGGAGGGGCAGAGGAGGAACGCCGCGGGCTCTGCACTTTCTCCTCGCTCCCTAGTCACAGGGAACAGGGCAAGTAACCGGGATCCATGTGTGCGGCTGGAGCCCCCACCCCACCCAAACGGCACTGGGAGGAGGGGGCTCTGGGCTGGGACAGTCTGGAGGGGGGGGCAAGCCCCCAGCCAGCCCCTCTCAGCTGCCTGGTTGCCTGCTGCTGAGCACAGAGCTGGGCTGGGAGCCCCTCGCCCCCCCATCGCCAGCTGTGAAAGCATGAACAGCCTGGAGGAAGCGGGTGTCTCCGTCTCTCCTCCTGCTATGGGCCGGGGCCCTTCCCAGGTCGTCCGTGGGGTCGACCCGCGGCAGCTGGCGAAGGCAGGCGGGGCATGGGGCGCGGGAATGGGCTTCGCTGTCGAAACAGGCCTGGAGCCTGCTGGGGGGCAGGTCTCTTCGAGGATCCCCCTCGTGGCTCTGGGCCAGCCGCTCTGTGGAGCCGCTGGAGCCGGGTGGGTGTTCTGAGAACTCGCCCGACAGAAGTCTTGGGCTCTGTGGGGGGTTAGCCAGGCAGTGCCATGCCCCACTGCCCACAGACAGTTCCCACCTCCGTGGGTGATTGTTTCCACCTGAGGGCGTGGACACCAAATCCCACCCAGGCTCAGCAACCCCTGAGCCCCAGCAATGTCTGTCCAAGCCCTGGGACCAAGAAGTTCCCGTGGCTGTGAGCGAGGTGCAGGGGAGAATTTGTGAAGCGAATTTGGGGCCGGGGCAGGGCCATCCTTACCAATTATGGTGCCCTACTCAGCCTGACAACTTGCCCCCATCGCCTGTAGCAGCCCAGATTTACCGGTGAGGGGCCCTGACAGGTCTCCAGCTCTGCCGATGAGGATCACAGTCGGCAGAGCGCGAGTGTGCTGGGTTGTCTTTGCACAAGAAGTCACACAGCAGCCTCCGAGAGAGCCCCCAAACCAGATCCGGCGTGAAAGCACCAGCCAGTTTCGCTTGACCAAGTCCAGGCAAAGCGGTTGGTGGGCTCTACCGAACCGCTCTGCGTATGTGCCCCGACAACGGGCCGGCTCAGGCAGCGAGAGGTCCCCACTGCCCCCAGATCGGACAGAGACAGCCCCTCTGTCCAGTCAGACCCTGTCCTGAGCCCTGGGTCTTTTCTAAGCAGCTGGAGGACCCATCCTTCTGGAACGTGCTTTCAACTTCTGCCCGGGACCAATGGCTGCTCTACAACTGGGATCTAGTGCCAGTTACTGCTCCATGCCTGGGCTAATGCCAATGGGCATATGGCTCTCTCAGGCCTGGCCTGGCTTTGTATGAGCAAGGCTGTGCCCATGGCTACCTAGGCCCAGGCCTGTGTGCAGGGGCGTCTGTTTCCAGCCCGCATCTCACTACATGCTCCGCTGTGGGGAGGAGAGGAGGGGAGGCGGCCGCTCGGAAGGAGCTGTGCTCGAGGGCCACGGTGCCGTGGGGGCAGGGGCAGGGCAGCTGACCTGCGTGCAAGCGGGGAGCAAGGGCCCCAGATGGGGAGCTGTGTGAACTGCCATCCGGATGTGGAGCAGGGGGGTTGCTGTGCGATGGCCAGAGAAGGGACGGTTTCCCCTCCCTGGGAAGGGGAAACAGCTGGTGCGTAGTGGCTGGATGCAGCAGGCAGCAGGGCTGGCCACAGGATGGGGTGGGCTGCTGCAGCCGGCCCCCCCAAACACACTTCAGGCAGCTGCCCAGGGCCCCTCACACTTTCGGGCACTTGGGTGCTCCAAAGTCGGTGGTGCCCTCGGCAGCGCGTATTTTGCATGTTGGCAGGGAAGGCCTTGGGGAGCGGCTAAAGGGCTCCTGAGAGAAAGTCTCCCCGGACTCAGGACCTGCCTTTGGTGCCCCCACGCCCGACGCCCAGCACAGACACGGGGCTGAGCAGCTGAGAGGAGGGTGCTGGGCTCTGGGCTTGGCTCTACGTTTCCTTCCCCTTCTCATAGGGGGGTGGGTTTCACGGTTCCCAGACGTGTTGGTTTTTGACGCTCAGGCAGGACAGGTGGCCCCCCAAGCAGCCTGCCCGCTCCTTCCACAAAGGCACCTGGCTGCTGGGGCCAAGAGCCATGGGGCAGGGGCTGGCACATGGGGCGTGTCCCCTCTAGGGGGCACTGGCTCCTACCTGGTCCCAGGGTTGGGGGGATCGGCTCAGTGGGGTGGTGAATCGACACGGGCCCTCCCCCCGCTTGGGGATACTGGCAATCGGCTGAACGGCCCAGCCTGGCTGTCCTTGCCCCATCCTCTCAGCTGCTGCACTGAGCATGCCGGGCCTCAGTGCGCTGCTGCGGGAGGGCAGGAACCGTGGGGCGCTGTAAGGTACATGGCCCATCCCAGCCTCCAACCCACTGGGGCTGCTGGGCTCCAGCCTGCACCTGCCACAGGCAGGCCGGCCCCAACCTGGCTCCTGCTGGGACAGCCCGACCCCCATCCAGCCCTGGCCTTGGCTACCCCAGTAAGCCTCATCCTCGTCCCCCAGTGCCTGGCCCCAATCCAAGCCCAGCTCCCACCTGGCCACGGGCCCCATTAGTGACTCTGGCCCGGCTCCAGCGTGACCCCCCGCCCAGGTGCTGCTGCAAGGAGAGAGCCGGGGGAGTCCTCTCTCACCTCCGTACCCCGGAGCAGCCCCCTTCACCCAACCCTCTCCTGAACCTGGCCCCACCCCAGAGCCCTCGCAGCCTTGCACCCCACCTTCTCTCCAGCCCGGGCCCCTCCCCCGCACCAGGACCCCTGGGTCCCACCCGCCACATGGAGTTTCTAATGTGCACTGATATGGGGGTGACGTGTCACATGCCCCCTGCACACTGGTGTGCATGACACAATTCCCTGCATGCGGGGGGCGCGGGGGGAAATGCGAGGCAGCCCTGGCTGGGATCCACACAGACGGCTCCGTACTCTCAGCGCTCTCGTTCATGCTCCACCACTTCATTCACCAGGCGGACCAAGTTGAACAGGTAGCGATGGATCACCTGCTCCAGCTCCTGCCACTGCTTGGGGGTCAGGCCCTGCCGGGCCCAGGGCTGCAGGAAGCGGATGGGGCAGGTGCTGCAGTTCATGGAGTGGGTCTCCAGGTCGGCCAGCAGGGCCACCCCCTCCACGTTCGAGGAGCTGGCGTTGTGGAAGTCATCGGTCTGCAGCAGCTGGAAGGTGACAGACCCTGGGGGAGAGAGGAAGGGGGAGGGAGCAGGAAACAAGTGGAGAACGAAGCAGAGGGGACAGAGATTTAGTAGGGTTGCCAGATAATTTCACAAAAAATCCCTTTTGTGGCAGGACAAAAATTGGTTGAGGAAAAAAAAGAAAAGAAATCACTGCGCCTTTAAAAATCCCCATACTCCTCGCTCCCCTCTGCCCCCACCAGACGTGGCACATACACACAACCCGCACACACACACAATGCGCGCACACAATGCACACACACACACACAATGCTCACACACACACACAATACACGCACACAATGTACACACACACACACAATGTGCGCGCATACACACAATGCGCACGCACACAACGCACACACACAATGCGCACGCACAATGCGCACAAATACACACAATGCACACACACAAAACACGCACGCATACACCCCCACCTGCTTTCCTCTGGAGCCCTTCGCCTCACAACCGCAGACTCTGCCCTTCACGCTCTGCCGGGGGCTGGGCCCAGCAGTGGGTGCCCTCTGGGTGAATGTCCCTCGCCCCACCATCCTGTGCTGCCCCCCCGAGGGAGCCCCTCATGCACACGTCCCCCCAGTTAACCGTCTCCTGCCCCTGCCCAGCCCCACATCGCTGCCTGGGGGGCCCTACCGGGGGTGCCCAGCTCCCTGCCCAGGGAAACAAGCCCCCCAAGGGGTGGAGAGAGAGAGAGAAGCAGCCAGGAGCGCTACGTCCCACGGGGGCGCCCCATGCCAGGGGAGCCGACCGCACCCGCCAGGTGCCATGTTACAGCTCATCACACAGGTGAGGGCTGGCCACCCAGACCTGGTCACAGCAGGCCCTGCCGAGCGAGCCCCCCCTCCGGGAAGCCTGACTGGATCGGGGGTCCCGGGCAGGAGCCAGGCCGAGCGGAGCCCCGGCACCGCCATGTGGGAGGAGAGGGAATCCCGGTGGAGTGGATGCAGCCTTGGATGCTGGCAGAGCGCCCGGTGCTTGCGGGTGGGGGGGACCCGACCGCAGCTCCCCAGATCCGTTCATGGCGAACGGGCGGGTCCCAGGGAGCGTCCCACAGCGGGCGACGCAGGGACTGACCCGTCGGGTGGGGGGCTCCTAATGCAATTAGGCAGCGTCCGGCTTGCGGAGACCGGATGGGGATTGGACTGAAACAGGCCGGCTAAGGACCGGTCTGGGCGGGGGCCGGCCGGAGCAGAGAATTCCCATCAGGCCGTGCTCTCCAGCTCTCCGTCCCACAGGTCGCTGCGGTGCTTGCTTTGGAAGGGCAGCCCCCGCGCTGCGTGCTAAGGGAGAGGTCTGCCTGGCCCATCTTCCACGCAAATGGGGCCGGGGGGGGAGGGGGTCCTTAGCCCTGTCACCCTTGGCCGAGGGGCTAGGCTGTCTGCCCTGCCTCTCCCTTGCTTGTGTATCCGCCCCCCTTGGTGCAAGCTGAGGCCGGGGAGGGGGCTCCCATGAGCACTACGCAGGGTTCCCCAAAGCACGGCGCTGGCAGCCACAGTCCCTGGCCGGCTACTGGGGATCTGGGCCCCTCCCAACGGCAGTTCCCAGCAGAGTGGACGAGGGAGCCGGAGATCGGCAGGAAGCAGCACGCGGCACGCGGAGTCCAGCTTGGGAAGGAAGCTCCGTGGAGTCTGCGATATCGGTGGGGTCGCACACAGACCCACAATCCCTTGGGAGAGGGGACCGGTACCGAGCGCGGCTCGTCCCGAGAGGACACCCGGCCCGCCGGCTGGAAAACACTGCCGGGACGCAGGACGACTGGATGGAAACTCCGCTTGCTAAGTAGGGTTGGGCTCTGGGATGCGCGCTGGGGTTTTATTGGCGGTGTAGCCGGCTGTTTGCAAGAAGTGGACTTGCTGCCTCTTGTGACGGCGCGTCGGGGGGTCCCCAACCCTGCACCCCATCCGCAGCCAGGCGTGACTCTCCCCGGCCAGGAGAGTGGAAGGTTTCTTGGTTCTCAGGGACACAGCGCAGCACAGGATTGATAGCACAGATACGGAGGGCAGAGCCTTAGGCCTCTCGGGGGGAAGGGGCTGCACCCCCCTCCTTGATCCAAAACCTCCTCACTCCTCATAGCCCAGCCGAGACCAGCCCAACTCCCAGTGCTAGTTGCCCCGCCTGGTGACAGCCCCGGCTGTATCCTTCGTCCCTCTCTCTGGGAGCAGAGTCTTTATCGTCTCAGGCTGGCTCCCCAGGCGTCCAGGCCTCCTACACACATGGAGTGAGTCATGCCCAGCCTCTCCCCCTCATGCAGAGAGTGCTGCAGGGGGGAGGGAAACTGAGGCACACACACACACAGAGAGCACAATACAGCAAGGAGTGAATGTAACAACAGCCCCACTACATCACACCTCTCAACCCGCTAAGCCTGGTGAAACAGACTCACGGGCCTTTCTGCCCTGTCCCAGCGCAGCGCAGCGCAGCGACTGTCCGTGGGGCCGGGAGCCTGCAGGACATGGTAAGCGGGGCTGTCCGGCCCCTTTGGGAGCAGTGGGCCTGGGAGCGCTGGGATGGGCCAGAGGCGCAGGGCCTGGAGACGTCCGTGGGGCGCTCGGGGGCTGGGTCCTGCGGAGGCACAGTAGGGTCTGAGCTGGCTGGGAGTCACGCCTGGCTGCGGAGGGGGGTGCAGGGTCGGGGGCGCCCCAACACCTGTGACAGGAGGCACAGTGGGGTCTGAGCGGGCTTAGAGGAGGCGGGTGCTGCCAGTGGCTTGTGGCGAAGCTTCACCACAATCCCTAGCTCCCTTCTGGTGAGTCCCACGCCCAGGGCCCTGGGGCTGCCTCTCCGGGCTTGGGGGAGGGTGCGGGGAGGGTGTTTGCTGGTAGAACTGCTGCACTCCCAGCCCCACGGCAGTGCCACACTGCAGCTTGCTCAGGCAGGCAAAGGCTGGGGGCGCCGGCTCCTGTGGACTCTTCCAGCAGGGAGCAGGGGGCGCCTGGGGCCACAGGCACAGCTCAGCCCTGGCCGCAGGTTTCGCGCTCACAGGCTGCACAACCAGGCCGGCAGTGACAGGTCCGGGGCCAGGGGCTAACTGGGACGGTCTAGCAGCTCCGTGGCCAGCTGGACTCTGGACACCTGCTGCCAGGTCTTGGTGTGACCTCGGGCAGGTCATGCCAGCTCTCGGGGCCCTTGTCGCGGGGCAGGGGCTGGCGGGGAACCGTCTGCACACACGTGAGCCCACAGCAGGAAACGTGAGAAACCACAGTCTGCACAGTCTGGGCGAACAGGTGTGTGTTCCCCTCCTCCGCCATATGGGGCTCCTACCAGCCCAGGGAGCCACTGGGCTGGCGTGTTCCGGGAGGGATTTGTGCGCTGCTGGCGCCAACGTCGGCCCTAAAACGCACAAACCAGCCAGTCACGCGGCTGCGACGGCCCCAGCACCGCCCGGCAGAACCACCACCGGCAAAGAGGTGCGAACCCTCGTCCCACCCTGCGCTGGGCCTTGCACCGACACCTTCCCGGCTCCGGGGGGGACCAACCTCCCAGGAGCAAGGTGCAGGGTGGAGCTGATCCCCGCCGGAGGGGGAGTGGGACAGTGCGGGGCTGGCAGGGGAATTTGCTGGCCACAAGGCTCTGAACAGACCTTCCCTGAGGCGGGGGCGGGGCCTGGCTCATGCCACTGGGGATCCCCCTCCCGCCTGCCATCGCCCCCGACTGGCTCTGCCCTGATTGGCCCGGGGTGGCAGCTGCGGGCACAGGACTGAGCAGACAGACACGGAGAGAAGCTGCCCGGGAGGCAGGCGTGTGCCCCGGGGCAGAACCGAGAGCATGTGGGTGACTCTGGGCCCCTCGTCCCGCTGCCCTGATGCCTGCCCCAGTGTGGGGGCCCCTGCCCTGGCCAGGATGCTGCTCCCTCTGCTGCTCCTCCCTGGGATGTGGGGGGGCCTGGCTGGTAAGTGGGGGCCCCCCCACCCGTTTTGCTACTGGTGTCATGCCGGGGGCAGGGGCAGCCCCATGCAGGGAGAGAGACCCTGGCTGGGGATGGGACGTGGGTTGGGGGCAGCAGGGAGACGCCGCAGCAATGGAGCTAAGGAGTCTGAGATCTCCGTCCCCACCCGCTTTGTCCTCCACTTGCTTCCTGCCCCGTCCCCCAGCCTCCCTTCCTCTCCCCCCAGGGTCTGTCACCTTCCGGCTGCTGCAGACCGATGACTTCCACAACGCCAGCTCCTCGAACGTGGAGGGGGTGGCCCTGCTGGCCGACCTGGAGACCCACTCCATGAACTGCAGCACCTGCCCCATCCGCTTCCTGCAGCCCTGGGCCCGGCAGGGCCTGACCCCCAAGCAGTGGCAGGAGCTGGAGCAGGTGATCCATCGCTACCTGTTCAACTTCGTCCGCCTGGTGAACAGACTCGCACAGCAGCAGGGCCAGAGCTGTGAGTACGGAGCCACTGGAGGGGTCCCCCGGGGTGCTGAGAACTGACGCACTCACTTCAGCAACAGAGTGTGTCCTGACAGGAGGGATGGGGGCAGGACGGCCAGTCCCGTGTCTTAGGCTGATTGGAGCTGGCGTCCCTTAGAGGGGAACCTCTGTGTCCCACTGTCCACCCCAGAGGCATCCGGGCCGCGCTGGGCCACCCTGCAGCCTGCACTTCCTAGAGGGGCATGAAGGCGCATCGGGGACCCCCAATCCTGCACCCCCGTCTGCAGCCAGATGTGACTCTGCCAGCCAGTAGAATAGGGGGGTTTATTGCTTCTCAGAGATACAGCCCAGCCCGGGTTCAATGTGACATTGGAGTAAGGGGGCCGGCAGCCTCAGACCCCTTGCAGGGGAGCCACCATGTCCCACTGTCCACCCCAGAGGCAGCCGGGCTGTGCTGGGCCACCCTGCAGCCTGTGCTTCCTAGAAGGGTGTGACAGCACATCGGGGTTTCCCTGACTCCTGCACCCCCGTAGTGGCACGACCAGACTCCGCCAGCCAGTAGGGTTGAGGGAGTTTATTGCTTCTCCAGGATACAGCACAGCACAGATGTCATCTGGTTACAGGGCAGGCCTAGGATGCCTCAGCCCCCTTGAGATGGGGGAGACTGGGCCCCTCAATCCCAGGCCCCCTTGCTTAGGCTGCTTCCTCCATGATTCCAGCCAGAAACTGACTCTCTTCCAGCCCTGCCCCCCAGCCAGGGGCTGGTCTCCGCCTTCCTCCCTTTGTCTCTCTCCCTGGGAGGCGACCGGTCCGACAGGTTGGGAGACCCTTGCCTAGTGACTCATCCACTGTCCTGCTGGGCCGTGCTACAAACAGCCGCCAGAGGAGGTCACCCACTGCCCAAGCCCAGCCACCAGCAAGGCTCCCCCATACCACACTGGGTTACAGAGCAGACAGCCCCCCACTACGTCACAAGGGGAAAGGGCCCGTGTGCCACCCGCTGAGCCGAGGCCCCTGGTCCCGCCGCACCCAGACCTGGCCCTGCGAAAGGCAGGGGAGTGGGGTGGAGTCTGCACCCCAGGAGCCCCGAATGTGCCCCACAGACGTCGCTCAGCACAGACTCTGCCCACAGCGCCTGCCCAGCCAGCCGGGCTGGGACCGCAGAGCTGCTTAAAGGGGAACTGGAACACAGCCTGAACTCCAGCCTAGGGCGCCCCCCATCCCGCTGCCATCTGCTGGCCCGAGGTCCTCCCTGCACCTGCCGTGCCTCATGCCCCTCTGTCTGTTTCTGCCCCATGACCTCCGTCCTCCCCCCCGCCCCAGACCCCTTTGTTACCCAGTGCTCCATCCACTGCGAGCTGCACCCCAACGGCACCTCCCGGGGGTCCTACGACGTGGCGCTGGGCGGCCAGGACTTCCTCAGCCTGGACACGGGCACTGGCACCTGGGTGGCTCGCTCGGCGGAGAAGCCGGCGCTCGACGCCCAGGAGTACATGAGCCACGACAGGATCACGACCATCACCCTGCTGTCCCTCCTGAGAGCGACCTGCATCAACGAGATCAAGAGCTTCGTGCAGTACGGCAACGCGTCTCTGCAGAGGCAAGGTGCGGCTGCCCCCTCGCTGCCCGGAGACACCGCTGGGGAGGGGTGGGGCTGTTTGCACGGGGTCCCTCACCCAGCCCTGGGAGGCAGCCACCCCATGGGGCAGGTGTGGGGCTCGTTAGCCAGCGTCTCTCACCTGGGACAGAGATGCAGCCACTGCTGGGGTGGGGCGGGGCTGTTGGTGCAGGGACCCCTGGCCTGGTGCCAAATGCAGCTGTAGCTGGGGTGCAGCGCAGCAGCCACCTCCTCGCCACACTGCACAGCAGTTTGGGACAGGAAGTGAAGGGGGGTCCCGGCAGCACTGGCAAGAGCAGGGGAGAACTGGGCCTGGCCAGGAGCGGGGCCAGCGCCTGACTCCGGCATGGAGCAGGGCCGGGCTAGTGAGTCCCTGAGGCTCTGGTTGACTCGTCCCCTCTCCCCTGCCCGTCTCTCCCCTGTCTCAGAGCGGCCGGTCGCCGTGGTGTTTGCCCAGGAGCCTCCCCCAGCCGGGCCCCCTGCGCCGTGGCTGCTGGTTTGCCGGGTCACCGGGTTCTACCCCCGGGCCGTCCGCGTGGCCTGGCTGCAGGACGGAGAGGAGGTGGGGCCGGGCTGGCGGCTGAACTCCAGTGGGATCCTACCCAACGCCGACCTGACCTACCAGCTGCGCAGCTTCCTGGCCGTGGGGCCGGGCGACGGGCACAGCTACGCCTGCCGGGTGCAGCACAGCAGCCTGGGGGGCCGGAGCCTGCTGATCCCCTGGGGTAGGTGCATGTCCAGGGGGGCGAGGAGGAGGGACGGTCATGGTCCTGGGGTTTTTCCTGTCCAGCCTGAGTGGGCTGCGGTGAGTGCAGGCAGCGGGATTGGGGTGCAGGAAGGCTGAGGGGTGGGGGGATGGGCTGTAGGAAGCAGTCTGCGGGAGGAAAGGGGCAATAAATGGAGAGGTGGAGAGAGCTGTGTGCAATAGGGCAGGGGGAGGCAAGGCAGGCAGGCCTGGGAGATTGGGAGAGGGGAGCAGGACAGGAGTGGGGGGAGCAAGAGGGTTGTGGGGAGAGGAACAGAAGGGCTTTTCGGAAGCTGGGGGACAGCTGATGAGGTGGGGGGAGCAGGAGGGCTGCAGGGAGGCTGGGGAGCAGGGCTGGTCGGGTGGGGGAGCAGGAGGGCTGTGGGGAGGCTGGGGGAGCAGGGCTGGTCGGGTGGGGAGCACAGGAGGGCTGCGGGGAGGCCTGGGGAGCAGGGCTGGTCGGGTGGGGGAGCAGGAGGGCTGTGGGGAGGCTGGGGGAGCAGGGCTGGTCGGGTGGGGAGCACAGGAGGGCTGCGGGGAGGCTGGGGACAGGGCTGGTCGGGTGGGGGAGCAGGAGGGCTGCGGGGAGGCTGGGGGAGCAGGGCTGGTCGGGTGGGGGAGCAGGAGGGCTGCGGGGAGGCCTGGGGAGCAGGGCTGGTCGGGTGGGGGAGCAGGAGGGCTGCGGGGAGGCTGGGGGAGCAGGGCTGGTCGGGTGGGGGAGCAGGAGGGCTGTGGGGAGGCTGGGGGAGCCGGGCTGGCTGGGGCTGAGGGCAGTGGGTCAGGATGGGAGGAGCAGAGCAGGTGGCTAGGAAGCTGGGGGAACTGGGCCCACACCCCGTTCCCAGCACGACCCCCTGTGTGTTACAGAGCACAGCAGGTGCTGGGGCCCTAGCCTGGCCGTGGGCATCACCCTGGGGGCTCTGGCCATGGCCGCCCTGGCCGTGGTGCTGTGGCGGTGCAGGCGCAGGTGAGTTTTCCCCCCCTCTGGGGCAGGGGTGGGGCCATTACACCCCCTGACCCTCCCCTCTGCTCTCTCCTTCCAGGGGCTACCAAGATGTCGGAGCCGGGCAGTCCAGGGCCTGAGGGCAGCACCGGGCCAGGAGTGCGGACCTGGGGACATGGAGCTCGGGGTTGGGTCGGGGCCTGGCTCCAGGGCGGAGGGCCCATGCACTGAGGGTGGATTGTGTCTGTTCTGCGTCTGTGCAGCGCAAAGCACCAGGACCTTGGGCACGACCGGGGCTCTCAGCCGCCAGAATGGCCCTGGCTGTGGGGAGGAAGTGGGTGAGAGCAGGGTGGGGGCTGGGAGCCAGGACTCCTGGGTTCTGTCTGGGAGTGGGGGGTTGAGTGGGGTAGGGCAGGGGCAGCACCCCCAGCCTGTTACCAGGCAGAGCAGCGTCCATGAGCCACACTGAGGAGATGGACAGACGCCTGGCCGGACGTTGCTCCCGTGAGCTGTGTGCACACGTCCGAGCCCAGAGCGGTGCGGCTCCGCCTGCAGGACACGGGGTGGGGGGGCACTTTATGCTCCTGGGAGCGCCAGCCCCAATCTGATGTTCATAGGCCAGGCAGTCAGTGGGAATTTTGTGTAATATTTTCTACAGATACAGTCATCTGCCTCGGTTTCCCTGTTTACGCTTTGTAGAGGCCCAAGGACACAGGGCGGGGCAGACCAGGAACAAAGGCACTGAGCAGCAGCCAAAGGGACCCCGCGGCATGGCCGGGGCTGGGAGACCCCCAAGGAGGCTGTGCTGTGACCCATGTCTCTGGGCTCACCTGTAGGCTGCCAAAGCCGTGTGCCAAGCCCCTGCTAACTCCCTGCTCTGACATGGCTGGTCTCTGCAGAGCTGACTGGGGTACGCGCCCTTGGGGGGTGGGGGGGGGGGGAAGACACATCTCTTGGAGGCAGGGCTTGAGCGACCACCCTGGGGAGACTCCAGCGCTGCCCAGTGGATGAGCAGAGCGCTCCCAGCCGGCAGCAGGTGCTACGGGTGGTGCACTGCCGCACGGGCCTCGGTGCGCAGCACAGCATGTATTCCGCACATGGGTGGGAAAATGGGAGGGCCCGTTGCTCGGAAGCGACTCACTGCAGAAGGCTCGGGGCTGAGGCCGGCACTACCAGCTCCAAGGTGTGACCGCATAAAAGGTGAAGCCGTGGGGCTCACCCTGCAGGGAGGGTGGGGCGGGGTCTGGTCCTGCAAATGGGCTGGGCCAGTGCCCCACCTGGGGAGCCGTGATGTGAGGACCAGAGAGGAGAGAACCCAGGAGCCGGGGCTGAGCCTGGATCCTGGCTGGGGGTCAATTCCTGGCTGTGTGGGCTCCCTGCTCGGCTGGGCCCATCCCTGCCCCATGGGGCTGGGGCTGAATGCAGGGGAGGTGAGGGGGGGAGACGCGGGACAGAAGCTCCCTGGGCCGATGGAGGGTGGGAGCCGCCGGGAGGCAGAGCGGTGCCTGAATGGCTCCCTCTGAAGTTTCTCACCTCTGGGCGTAATGAATGGTGTGACGTGGGCGGGTGCGGCTGTGGCGTAGCGGGGGTGCTGTCTGCTCTGTGACCCGGGGTCCCCCCCGTGCTGGGATGGGAGATTCTCACTGACTCTCCCAAATGTGGATTAACCCACCTAGGCTCAGCCTCCCAGGGAGAGACAAAGGAAGGAGGGCGGAGACCAGCACCTCGCTGGGGGGCAGGGCTGGAAGAGAGTTTTTAGGTTTCTGTCTGGTATCATGGAGGAAGCAGCCTAAGGAAGGGGCTGTGGTTTAGGGGCCCAGTCTCCCCCATCTCAAGGGGGGCTGAGGCATCCTAGGCCTGCCCTGTAACCAGATTATATCTGTGCTGTGCTGTATCCTGGAGAAGCAATAAACTCCCTCTATTCTACTGGCTGGTGGAGTCTGCTAGTGCCACTACGGGGGTGCAGGTGTGGATAAATCCCTGTAATATTATACTTTGTATTAAGATCTTGTCCTTTTAGATATACCTTTGTTAAGTGTTCTTATAGCATCCTATCACTTTGTATTAAGATATATAGATCTTGTAAGAAAAAATGTCTTTTGAGCTCTCCCCTTTCCTTGATTGTCCTGTTGGAATGGATGAGGTGTGAATGGAGAATGAAAGGGGAGCGCCTCCCGCAGCAGTTGCAAGGGTGGAGAAGGTCTGGGAGCCAGACCCAAGACAATACCTGTAAAGTGAGCTCATTAAGAAGACTTGGGAGTCCAGCAGCAAGTGCCTGCCCTTGGAAGAACTCTCTTTGAAGCAGCATTAGGAAAGGTGAGGTGCTGACTAATTGGCTGCATGAGAGGGATAAATAGGAGGCATCTTGCAGAGGGACTGGGGGTTTTCCTCTTGTCAACAGGGGAGCATGGATCCGGATCGGCAGAAGCCCGGCTCCACCCCTCCCCCATCTAACTCACCTGGCCAGTGCAGTTAGGGGCAGCAACTTGTGGTAACAACAAGATGGAGTGTGCTTGTGTGTGTGAGAGTGCAGGAGTGTGATGTATCCTATGCATATGATAAGTATTAATTGATCTATGTATGTTCAATAAATGTGGCGTGTTGCCTTATCCCCCTGAAAAAGATCCTGGGTGCTTCTTTTAAGCACAACACAGGAGGCGGGGGAACCCCGACGGGCTGCCACAGCGGCACATCGCCCTCCTGTCAGGGCACATAAAGTGGTTGTGGCTGGCGCAGGCCAAGGGGGTCGGAGTGCAGCGGGGGCTCAGGGCTGGGGCAGAGGATGGGGGTGCAGGAGAGGGAGGGCACCAGCTGGGGATGTTGGCTCTAGGGTGGGACTGGGGATGAGTTTGGGGGGGCAGGAGGGAGACTCCAGCTTTGGGGATACTCAGGGCTGATGCTTGGGGGACAGGATGGGGTACAGGTTCTGCACTGGTGGCTGGGGCACAGGCTTTGCACTGGGACTTGGGGGCCAGGCTCGGGGTTGGGGGAAGGATGGAGGTACAGGCTCAGGACTTGTGGTTGGGGGGCAGGACAGGGTACGGGTTCTGCACTGGGGTTGTGGGGAAGGATGGGGTACAGGATCGGGGTTGGAGGGCAGGATGAGGGTACAGGTTCTACACTGGGGGTGTGGGGCAGGACAGGGTACAGGCTCAGGACTGTGGTTGGAGGGCAGGACGGGGTACAGGTTCTGCACTGGGAGTTGGGGGGGCAGGACGGGGTACAGGTTCTGCACTGGGAGTGTGGGGGGCAGGATGGGGTTCGGGCTCTACTCTGGGGGGCAGGATGGGGTACAGGCTCTGCATTGGGGCTGGGGGGCAGGACAGGGTTTGGGCTCTGCACTGGGGTGGGGGGCAGGATGGAGTTTAGGCTCTGCACTGGGGGCGGGACAGGGTGCGGGCTCTACACTGGGGGTGGCGGGGCAGAACGGGAACAGGCTCTGCACTGGGGATGGGGGGGCAGGACGGGAACAGGCTCTGCACTGGGGGTGGGGGGCGGGACGGGGTTCGGGCTCTGCACTGGGAGTGGGGGGGGCAGGACAGGGTTCAGGCTCTGCACTGGGGGTGGGGGGCAGGACGGGGTGCGGGCTCTGCACTGGGGGTGGGGGGGCAGGACGGGAACAGGCTCTGCACTGGGGGGGCAGGATGGGGTTCGGGCTCTGCACTGGGGGTGGGGGGCGGGACAGGGTGCAGGCTCTGCACTGGGGGGGGCAGAACGGGAAGAGGCTCTGCACGGGGGGGCAGAATGGGAACAGGCTCTGCACGGGGGTGGGGGGCAGGACGGGGCTCAGGCTCTGCACGGGGGGCAGGACGGGGTGCGGGCTCTGCACTGGGGGTGGGGGGGCAGGACGGGAACAGGCTCTGCACTGGGGATGGGGGGCGGGACAGGGTGCGGGCTCTGCACTGGGGGTGGGGGCGGGACGGGGTGCGGGCTTTGCACTGGGGGGGCGGGACGGGGTTCGGACTCTGCACTGGGGGTGGGGGGCGGGATGGGGTTCAGGCTCTGCACTGGGGGTGGGGGGGCAGGACGGGGTTCGGGCTCTGCACTGGGGGGGGCGGGACGGGGTGCAGGCTCTGCACTGGGGGGGCGGGGTGGGGTGCGGGCTCTGCACTGGGGATGGGGGCGGGACGGGGTGCGGGCTCTGCACTGGGGGTGGGGGGGCAGGACGGGGTTCGGGCTCTGCACTGGGGGGGCGGGACGGGGTGCAGGCTCTGCACTGGGGGGGCGGGGTGGGGTGCGGGCTCTGCACTGGGGGTGGGGGGCAGGACGGGGTGCAGGCTCTGCACTGGGGGTGGGGGGCGGGGTTCGGGCTCTGCACTGGGGGTTGGGGGGGGCAGGACGGGAACAGGCTCTGCACTGGGGGTGGGGGGCGGGACAGGGTGCGGGCTTTGCACTGGGGGGGCGGGACGGGGTTCGGACTCTGCACTGGGGGTGGGGGGCGGGATGGGGTTCAGGCTCTGCACTGGGGGTGGGGGGGCAGGACGGGGTTCGGGCTCTGCACTGGGGGGGCGGGACGGGGTGCAGGCTCTGCACTGGGGGGGCGGGGTGGGGTGCGGGCTCTGCACTGGGGATGGGGGCGGGACGGGGTGCGGGCTCTGCACTGGGGGTGGGGGGGCAGGACGGGGTTCGGGCTCTGCACTGGGGGGGCGGGACGGGGTGCAGGCTCTGCACTGGGGGGGCGGGGTGGGGTGCGGGCTCTGCACTGGGGGTGGGGGGCGGGGTTCGGGCTCTGCACTGGGGGTTGGGGGGGGCAGGACGGGAACAGGCTCTGCACTGGGGGTGGGGGGCGGGACGGGGTGCGGGCTCTGCACTGGGGGGAGGGCAGGACGGGGTGCGGGCTCTGCACTGGGGGTGGGAGGGCGGGACGGGGTTCAGGCTCTGCACTGGGGGGGCTTTGGGGTGGGAGCAGCAATGGGGGCTTTGGGGTACAGGAGCGTGGCTGCGGGTAGCTCAGGGGGCGCTGGGACTCACCTAGGCAGCTCCCTGCTGAGGACGGCGAGGTCGGGGGGGGGGGCAGGACCCCGCAAGTTCCGGGCTCCCCCCTCCCTTCCTGACAACCCTACAATAGCAAAGGCGTAGGGCCCCGCCCCCTCCTGTCCCGAGTGACCGTTGGCCCCGCCCCCTCTTGCCCCGAGTGACCGTTGGCCCCGCCCCCTCGCGCTCTCAGCGGCCGTTGTCGCCTCGCGCCGCCTTCCCGCCCGATTCCCGTTTCTTTTCCTCGCGCCAGATTGCGGGCTCTGCCCGGCAACTAGTGACGCCGCCACAAGGGGCCGCCTCCTGATTGGCCGTTGCTGGCAGTGGAAGGGAGGAGCCCGCGAGTGACAGCGCCTGAGGGAAGGGGGCGGGGCCAGTGGGTTGGGCCCTTGGCTGGAGGGGACAGGATGGGGGGGGCTCCCTCTAGCTCCAGCCCAGTGGCCCCCCAGCAGGAGGGGCCATGCCGAGCCCAAGGGACAGGAGCCCCCCTGCTGGCTGGAAGGGGGCGGGCTTCTTACCCTGGCCCCAAGCCTGCCCCTCTGTGAGGAGTGGGGCGGGGCTCCCCCCTGGCAGGCAGGGCTGTCCCATGGCCCCAGGGGGGAGCTAGGGGGCAGGGACCGGGGCAGAGGCCAGGGGGGGCTCTCCCCTGACAGGCAGGGCTGTCCCATGGCCCCAGGGGGGAGCTAGGGGGCAGGGACCGGGGCAGAGGCCAGGGGGGGCTCTCCCCTGACAGGCAGGGCTGTCCCATGGCCCCAGGGGGGAGCTAGGGGGCGGGGAGTGGGGCAGAGGCAGCGGGGGGCTCTCCCCTGACAGGCAGGGCTGTCCCATGGCCCCAGGGGGGAGCTAGGGGGCAGGGACTGGGGCAGAGGCCAGGGGGGGCTCTCCCCTGACAGGCAGGGCTGTCCCATGGCCCCAGGGGGGAGCTAGGGGGCGGGGAGTGGGATGGAGGTGGCAGGGGGCTCTCCCCTGGCAGGCAGGGCTGTCCCATGGCCCCAGGGGGGAGCTAGGGGGCGGGGAGTGGGATGGAGGCGGCAGGGGGCTCTCCCCTGGCAGGCAGGGCTGTCCCATGGCCCCAGGGGGGAGCTAGGGGGCAGGGACCGGGGCAGAGGCCAGGGGGGGCTCTCCCCTGACAGGCAGGGCTGTCCCATGGCCCCAGGGGGGAGCTAGGGGGCGGGGAGTGGGGCAGAGGCAGCGGGGGGCTCTCCCCTGACAGGCAGGGCTGTCCCATGGCCCCAGGGGGGAGCTAGGGGGCAGGGACTGGGGCAGAGGCCAGGGGGGGCTCTCCCCTGACAGGCAGGGCTGTCCCATGGCCCCAGGGGGGAGCTAGGGGGCGGGGAGTGGGATGGAGGTGGCAGGGGGCTCTCCCCTGGCAGGCAGGGCTGTCCCATGGCCCCAGGAGGGAGCTAGGGGGTGAGGAGTGGGGCAGAGGCAGCAGGGGGCTCTCCCCTGGCAGGCAGGGCTATCCCATGGCCCCAGGGGGGAGCTAGGGGGCGGGGAGTGGGGCGGAGGCAGCGGGGGGCTCTCCCCTGGCAGGCAGGGCTGTCCCATGGCCCCAGGGGGGAGCTAGGGGGCGGGGAGTGGGATGGAGGCGGCAGGGGGCTCTCCCCTGGCAGGCAGGGCTGTCCCATGGCCCCAGGGGGGAGCTAGGGGGTGAGGAGTGGGGCAGAGGCAGTAGGGGCCTCTCCCCTGGCAGGCAGGGCTGTCCCATGGCCCCAGGGGGGAGCTAGGGGGCAGGGACTGGGGCAGAGGCCAGGGGGGGCTCTCCCCTGACAGGCAGGGCTGTCCCATGGCCCCAGGGGGGAGCTAGGGGGTGGGAAGTGGGGCAGAGGCAGCGGGGGGCTCTCCCCTGGCAGGCAGGGCTGTCCCATGGCCCCAGGGGGGAGCTAGGGGGCGGGGAGTGGGGCAGAGGCAGCGGGGGGCTCTCCCCTGGCAGGCAGGGCTGCCCCATGGCCCCAGGGGGGAGCTAGGGGGTGGGAAGTGGGGCAGAGGCAGCGGGGGGCTCTCCCCTGGCAGGCAGGGCTGTCCCATGGCCCCAGGGGGGAGCTAGGGGGTGAGGAGTGGGGCAGAGGCAGTAGGGGCCTCTCCCCTGGCAGGCAGGGCTGTCCCATGGCCCCAGGGGGGAGCTAGGGGGCAGGGACTGGGGCAGAGGCCAGGGGGGGCTCTCCCCTGACAGGCAGGGCTGTCCCATGGCCCCAGGGGGGAGCTAGGGGGTGGGAAGTGGGGCAGAGGCAGCGGGGGGCTCTCCCCTGGCAGGCAGGGCTGTCCCATGGCCCCAGGGGGGAGCTAGGGGGCGGGGAGTGGGGCAGAGGCAGCGGGGGGCTCTCCCCTGGCAGGCAGGGCTGCCCCATGGCCCCAGGGGGGAGCTAGGGGGTGGGAAGTGGGGCAGAGGCAGCGGGGGGCTCTCCCCTGGCAGGCAGGGCTGTCCCATGGCCCCAGGGGGGAGCTAGGGGGCGGGGAGTGGGGCAGAGGCAGCGGGGGGCTCTCCCCTGGCAGGCAGGGCTGTCCCATGGCCCCAGGGGGGAACTAGGGGGCGGAGAGCGGGGCGGAGGCAGCGGGGGGCTCTCCCCTGGCAGGCAGGGCTGTCCCATGGCCCCAGGGGGGAACTAGGGGGCGGAGAGCGGGGCGGAAGTAGCAGGGGGGCTCTCCCCTGGCAGGCAGAGCTGCTCCATGGCGGCGTGAGGGCTCAGTGAGCGGGGACAGCAGGAGCTCCTCCCCATGCAGAGGGGGGGTGGGACAGTGCTGGGCTGGCACCCCAGGGCTCTGAGCAGTTCCTGCTGCCAGGGTTTTCCCTGCAGCTGCCTCCTGACTGGCTCTGCCCTGATTGGCCCGGGGCTGGCCGCTGCGGGGACAGAGCGGAGGGAGACACAGATGGGGAGAAGCGGCTGCAGACGCCTGTGGCTGGAGAGGAACTGAAAGCATGTGGGGATCCCGGGGCCCCTTGTGCTACTCCCCTGGCGCCCGCCCGAGCCCAGATCCACCTTCCCCTGCCAGCATGCTGCTCCCTCTGCTGCTCCTCTCCTGCGCGTGGGGGGCCATGGACGGTGAGTAGGGACCCCTGTGCCCTGTCCCAGCTGTGTTGGCTTGGGAGGGGGGGGCTAGTGATCCTGGCTGGGGGTGTCAGAGGAGGGGGGCAGGTTACGGCTCAGCAACGGAGCTGTGTATTGTTGACAGGACAGACATTCATTGATCTCGCTGCCTACAGGTTTTGTTCTCGTTTCCTGCCCCCTCTGCTCCTCTCCCCACAGACTCTCTCACCCTCCGGCTGCTGCAAACCATTGTCTTCCACAACGCCAGCTCCTCGAACGTGGAGGGGGTGGCCCTGCTGGCCGACCTGGAGACCCACTCCATGAACTGCAGCACCTGCCCCATCCGCTTCCTGCAGCCCTGGGCCCGGCAGGGCCTGACCCCCAAGCAGTGGCAGGAGCTGGAGCAGGTGATCCATCGCTACCTGTTCAACTTCGTCCGCCTGGTGAACAGACTCGCACAGCAGCAGGGCCAGAGCTGTGAGTACGGAGCCACTGGAGGGGTCCCCCGGGGTGCTGAGAACTGACGCACTCACTTCAGCAATGGAAGTGTATCCTGATAGGAGAGATTGGGGCAGGATGGCCAGTCCCGGGCCTTGGGCTGATTAGAGCCGAGAGAGAGAGAGAGAGAGAGAGAGAGAGAGAATGAATGAGTGTGTGTGTGTGTGTGTGTGTGTGTGTATAGGCCAGGCATGACTCACTGGGGAAGTGTGTCAGTGTCTCACCTCCTGGGGGCCAGGTGACAACAGAGACACCTTGGGTCTGGGAGCAGGACAAGGCAGGAGGTGGAGCTGCCTGGGGGCTCAGGGACCAATTGCTGGGAATGTGGGTGAGTCTTGGCTGGGTAGGATGAGGAGAGGACTGAGAGCACAAAGGGGGGCTCAGGGACCGTGAGCCCCCCCCCCCCACCCCGGAGAGGGACAAGGCTGTCTGCTCTCTGTGGGTATGTCTACACTACAGCACTAATTCGAACTAACTTAATTCGAATTAGTTAATTCGAAATAAGCTAACTAGCGCATCTACACCTAAAAACTAATTTGAATTAGCGTTTTGCTAATTCGAACTAGCATGTCCACATTGAGTGGACCCTGAACCGAAGTTAAGGTTGGCCGGACCCAGTGCCGGCAGGGCATCAGGTTAGGACTTAGAGCGTGGAGCTGCTGCCTCAGGCTAGCCGAGGGCTGTGCTTAAAGGGACCCGACCCCCACCCCGGACAGACCGTTCTCAGGGTTCCCCGCTTGCTTGTCTACCTCGATGAGGGACAGCAAAGCAGTCCTGTCTTGGAGTGCCCTGAGTGCCCACACTCGGCACATCACAGCACTCGGCCATCAGCCCGGCTGCACTTGCCGCAGGCTGCTATCTGGGGGGGGGGGTCAATCGGGGGGCTGTCAGGATCCAGGAGGCCCTGCAGGAGAGCTTCCACCCCGAGGAGCCCGCAGAGCCACCCCAGTCCTCCCCATCGGGGGCTCGTGCCCCATTCTTCCCTCACGTCCTTCCACTTACCCCTCCCTAGCCCCCCTTCCTGATGTAAAAAATAAAAGACACGTGTGTTCAAAAATAAAATCTCTCTTTATTTAACAAAATTGGGGGGGGGAATTAACCTCTGGGGAGACTGGGAAAAGGAGGTGGGAGAGGGGAAGAGAGGGGGTGGGATAGGGGAGGGGGAAACCTGGGAGGAGGGAGCTGGAAGGGGGAAGCTGGGGAAGAAGGAGGAGGGGAAGTATAAAACTATGGTACGCCATATCTTCAGTATTGTGTACAGACGTGGTCTCCTCACCTCAAAAAAGATATTTTGGCCTTGGAAAGGGTTCAGAAAAGGACAACTACAATGATTAGGGGTTTGGAACAGGTCCCATATGAAGAGAGGATAAAGAGACTGGGACTTTTCAGCTTAGAAAAGAGGAGACTGAGGGGGGATATGATAGAGGTCTATAAAAGCATGAGTGGTGTGGAGAGGGTGAATAAAGAAAGTTCTTCATTAGTACCCATAATATAAGGACTAGAGGACACCAAATGAAATTAATGGGCAGCAGGTTTAAAACTAATAAGTGAAAGTTCTTCTTCACACAGCACATAGTCAACCTGTGGAACTCCTTGCCAGAGGAGGCTGTGAAGATGAGAACTAGAACAGAGTTTAAAGAGAAGTTAGATAAATTCATGGAGATTGGGTCCATGGAGTGCTATTAGCCAGGGGGTAGGAATGGTGTCCTTGGCCTCTGTTTGTGGAAGGCTGGAGATGGATGGCATGAGACAAATGGCTTGGCCATTGTCTTCGGTCCATCCCCTCCGGGGTACCTGGTGTTGGCCGCTGTTGGCAGACAGGCTACTGGGCGAGATGGACCTTTGGTCTGACCCAGTACGGCCGTTCTTATGTTCCAAGCTCAGGGTCGGGGGTCTCACTGGACCAACTTGATTTTCATGCAAACCTGCTCCTGGGTTTGCATGTGGCCTTTGGTGGCCAGGCTGGCAGCTATCCTGCCCTAGACGGCCGCATTCCTGTGCCTAGTGCGGAGATCGTGGACATTGGAGGCCTCCCCCCAAACCTCGATGAGGTCCACGATCTCCGCACTAAACCAGGCGGGCGCCCGCCTCTTGCGGCCCCAGACAGGCTCCTGGGAGCCGCCAGCCTGGTCCTGGGAAGAGGCGGAGGGCTGGATGGCAGCGGGTGGCTGGCTCATCTTGTGCCAGGTGCAGGGTCTGCTGGCTGGGTTGCTGACAGACTTGCAGCTGGCACAAGCACCGTAGCCAGACCGTGGCCCTTTAAGGGCTCCGGGGCCGGGAGGGGGGCAGAAGAGTTTCCCTGGTTTGGCCCAGAGTGGCCACCAGGGCAAGCTGGGAAGGGCTAGCCTCCAACTAGTTCGAGTTAAGTGGCTACACAGCCCTTAATTCGAACTACTTAATTCAAACTAGGTGTTACTCCTCGTAGAATGAGGTTTTCCTAGTTCGAATTAAGCGCTCCGCTAGTTCGAATTTAATTCGAACTAGCGGTTTGTACGTGTAGCCCCTATTAAAGTTAATTTGAATTAACGGCTGTTAGTTTGAATTAACTTTGTAGTGTAGACATACCCTCTGTCTGTGCTAACACCGATTCTATGCCACTGAGAACCAACTGAGAACCAATAAACCTACTCTACCGGCCGGCTGAGAGTCCCCTCTGGATGCGGATGGGGGTGCAGGGTCGGGGCTCCCCGACGTGCCGTCACAAGCCAGCATCCCTTAGAGGGGAGCCACCGTGTCCCACTATCCACCCCAGAGGCAGCTGGGCCATGCTGGGCCACCCTGCAGCTTGTGCTTCCTAGAGGGGAAAGGGCCCATGTGCCACCTCCTGAGCCGAGGCCCCTGGTCCCTCCGCACCCAGACCTGGCCCTGCGAAAGGCAGGGGAGTGGGGCGGGGTCTGCACCCCAGGAGCCCCGAATGTGCCCCGCAGACGTCGCTCAGCACAGACTCTGCCCACAGCGCCTGCCCAGCCAGCCGGGCTGGGACCGCAGAGCTGCTAAAGGGGAAATGGAACACAGCCTGAACTCCAGCCAGGGTCACTCGGCTGTCCCACCGCTGTGTCATGGCCAGACAGCCTCCTTGCGCCAAACGTTGTATCTCTGCTGCCCCGTCTCTGCTTCTGATGCACCCCCCAGCCCTCCTGCCATCCTGACACTCATCTTCATCCCCCTGCCCTTCTTCCCCCAGACCCTTTTGTTACCCAGAGTTCCTTTGGCTGTGAGCTGCACCCCAACGGCACCTCCCGGGGCTTCTACGAGGCCGGAGTCAGTGGCCAGGACTTCCTTGGCTTCGACATGGACGCCAGCACCTGGGTGGCTCGCTCGGAGGATAAGGCAGCGCTCTACACCCGGGACCGTCTCAACCAGGACAAGGGCACCATCAGCACGATTCGGGCGCTCCTGGGAACCACGTGCGTCAGTGAGATCAAGAGCTTTGTCTCGCACGGGAACGCATCTCTGCAGAGGCAAGGTGAGGCTGTGCTGGGGTGGGGCGGGGCTGTTGGTGCAGGGACCCCTGGCCTGGTGCCAAATGCAGCTGTAGCTGGGGTGCAGCGCAGCAGCCACCTCCTCGCCACACTGCACAGCAGTTTGGGACAGGAAGTGAAGGGGGGTCCCGGCAGCACTGGCAAGAGCAGGGGAGAATTGGGCCTGGCCAGGAGTGGGGCCAGCGCCTGACTCCGGCATGGAGCAGGGCTGGGCTAGTGAGTTCCTGCAGCTCTGGCTGACTCGTCCCCTCTCCCCTGCCCGTCTCTCCCCTGTCTCAGAACGGCCGGTCGCCGTGGTGTTTGTCCAGGAGCCTCCCCCAGCCGGGCCCCCTGCACCGTGGCTGCTGGTTTGCCGGGTCACCGGGTTCTACCCCCGGGCCATCCGCGTGGCCTGGCTGCAGGACGGAGAGGAGGTGGGGCCGGGCTGGCGGCTGAACTCCAGCAGGATCCTGCCCAACGCCGACCTGACCTACCAGCTGCGCAGCTTCCTGGCCGTGGGGCCGGGCGACGGGCACAGCTACGCCTGCCGGGTGCAGCACAGCAGCCTGGGGGGCCGGAGCCTGCTGATCCTCTGGGGTAGGTGCATGTCCAGGGAGTAGGGGGATGGTCATGGTCCAGGGGGCTTTTCCTGCCCGGCCTGTGTGGGCCGGGGTGGGTGCAGGCAACGGGATTGGGGCTCAGGGGGGCGAAGGGGTGAACAAGGTGTGGGGATGGGCCACAGGGAGTAGGATGCAGGAGATGAGTGGGACAGGACAGGGATGGGGCAGGATGCAGAACTGGAGTAGGTGGAGGTGGTGGAAAAGTGGGCTGAGGAGGGAGGCTGCAGTGGAGACTGGGGGAGCAGGAGGGCTGCGGGGAGGCTGGGGACAGGGCTGGTCGGGTGGGGGAGCAGGAGGGCTGCGGGGAGGCTGGGGGAGCAGGGCTGGTCGGGTGGGGGAGCAGGAGGGCTGCGGGGAGGCTGGGGGAGCAGGGCTGGTCGGGTGGGGGAGCAGGAGGGCTGCGGGGAGGCTGGGGGAGCAGGGCTGGTCGGGTGGGGGAGCAGGAGGGCTGTGGGGAGGCTGGGGGAGCCGGGCTGGCTGGGGCTGAGGGCAGTGGGTCAGGATGGGGGGAACAGAGCAGGCTGCTAGGGGGCTGGGGGAGTGGGACCCACACCCTGTTCCCAGCACGGCCCCCCGTGTGTTACAGAGCACAGCAGGCGCTGGGGCCCTGGCCTGGCCGTGGGCATCACCCTGGGGGCTCTGGCCATGGCTGCGCTGGCCGTGGTGCTGTGGCGGTGCAGGCGCAGGTGAGTTTTCCCCCCCTCTGGGGCAGGAATGGGGCCGTTACACCCCCTGACCCTCCCCTCTGCTCTCTTCTTCCAGGGGCTACCAGGACGTTGGAGCCGGGCAGTCAAGGGCCTGACGGCGGCCCCAGGCCAGGCTTGGGGACCGGCCCCTTTCCTGGGACATGGAGCTCGGGGCTGGGTCGGGGGCTGGCTCCAGGGCAGAGGGTCCCACGGGCCGGTCGGATGAAGACACTGGGGAATCGGGGCTTTAGGTGCATTGGGATTCTCCTCCTGCTGGGACGTTGGGAGCATGTTGGACACTTGGAGGTGCCATGGTTTGGTTGGGGGCCGGGATCCGCTCAGAGCCGGGGCTGGCCTGTGCCCTTCAGTAAACCCTTTAGGGAGTGTTACCCCAAAAATATTCTCACTGGAGACCACCCAGGGTTACACTAGTATGGGTTTATTGCCACTAGGTAAAACTAAAGAGGAGAAAGCAGCCACCAAAGATAGAAATCTCTCTCTCTCTCACACTCACTCTCTCTCTCTCTCACACACACACACACACACACACACACACACACACACACACACCCTCCATTCATTCACACCCATTCACTCCTGCCCTTAGGCACTCACACACTTACACAGACATATGGGTTGCAGAAGAAGCCAAGGCATGTGGATCCTGGAGGGTCTGTCTGCTCATCATGGCTGGGGAAGCTGGTCAGGAGGAGAGACACTGGAGAGGAGCTTCTCAGGAGCAGGGTAAGGAAAAAAGAGAGGGTGTCTTACACGTGCTCCCTCTCCTTATATTGTGTCTGTCTGGCCCCTGTGACTCATTTACCTTGTCATCAGGGAGCATGCCCAGGCTTCCCTTTATTCAGCAGGGAGCATGCCCAGACTGTGATGACTCATTGAAATGTGCTCCATTGTTCCCAGTCTTCTTCAAACATACTCTCACAGGGTAAGGCTACACTAGCTCGTTAGTTCGAGCTAGGTAGTCTAATGAGGGCAACCGGAGTTGCAAATGAAGCCCGGGATTTAAATATCCCGGGCTTCATTTGCATATTCCCGGGCGCCGCCATTTTTAAATCCCCCTTAGTCCGAACTCCGTGCCCATGGCTACACGCGGCACGGACTAGGTTGTTCAAATTAAAGATCCTAATTTGAACTACCATTACCCCTCCTGCAATCTTTATTTGAACTACCTAGTCCGTGCCACGTGTAGCCGCGGGCACGGAGTTCGGACTAAGGGGGATTTAAAAATGGCGGCGCCCGGGAAGATGCAAATGAAGCCCGGGATATTTAAATCCCAGGCTTCATTTGCAACTCCGGTTGCCCTCATTAGACTACCTAGCTCGAACTAGCGAGCTAGTGTAGCCTTACCCACACTCTCTCCATTCACTCAGGGGAGAATGCAGCTTAGGGAAAGTTACAAGCAAGGTGGCTGAGAGTTACAAAGATGACAAAGTTGCAGCTTACAGTAAGTTTCTGAGAGTTACACAGATTACAAAGTTTCACAAAGATCACACTGAGTTGCAGTTTAAAACCTTAGACCTTACAGTTTGGTGTAGCTTTAGAAAATCCATGTATATAAATCAAGTAAGCTCAGGCGGAGGCTTTTTTATGCAACAGGGAGAATATAAGAGCGGCCAGGCTGGGTCAGACCACAGGCCCATCCAGCCCAGTGACCTGTCTGCCCACAGTGGCCAGTGCCCAGAGCCCCAGCGGGAGTGAACAGAACAGGGAGCCACCCAGGGATCCCTCCCCTGTCGCCCATTCCCAGCCTCTGACACACAGAGGCCAGGGACCCCAGCCTGGCTAACTGCCACTGATGGACCTAAGCTCCATGAACCTATCTAGCTCTTTATTGAACCCTGTTAGTCCTGGTCTTCACAACCTCCTCTGGCGAGGAGTTCCACAGATTGACCGTGCACTGAGTGAAGAAAAACTGCCTTTGGTTTGTTTTAAAGCTGCTGCCTATTCATTTCATTGTCGAATGGGAACAGGTAAATAACTTTTCCTCATTCACTTTCTCCACACCAGTCATGATTTTATAGACCTCGATCCTATCCCCCTTCGTCTGTGCTTTTCTAAGCTGCAAAGTCCCTGTCTTACGAATCTCTCCTCATGTGGCGGCCGTTCCAAGCCCCTCATCCGTTCGGCTGCCCTTTTCTGACCCTTTCCAAGGCCAAGAGAGCGTTTTGGAGATGAGGCGACTACGTCTGTGCGCAGGATTCAGGCTGGGGGCGTCCCAGGGATTTACACAGAGGCAATGAGAGATTCTCTGGCTTATTCTCTGGGCCTTGCTTAATGGCTCCCAGCAGATGGTTGGCTTGTGTGCCTGCTGCTGCCCGTTGAGCGGGTGTTTTCAGAGACCTCGCCACAGGGATGCCAAGATCTTTCCCTGGAGTGGTTGTAACCAAAATACTGCCTGTCATGGCGGTGTAGCTTGGGAGTATTTTGTCCAAGTGGGGGCTGCCCAGCTTTCTCTGCCTGGCGGGGCAGACGGGTGCTGCCGGTGTCAGGCCTGGCTATGAACACGGCAGGGCTGGGTGGAGGTGGGACATGGGAGCAGCAGGGGGGCCCTGGGAGGGCTCAGGCTGAGCGGGGAAGCAAGTGGTATGGCCGTGGGACCTAGGCCCAGGGCGGCTGGAGGCTTGGCCCCTCTCTCCTGGGGGACGAGGCCTCTGTTCCCCTCCCAGGCTGGTGGGAGGCGCTGGCAGAGTTGGGCTCCCTGCTCCGGGACTTGGTTCCCCAGGCTGGGCAGAGTGTGGGGAGCAGGCAGTGACGGGGAGGCACCTGCCCGAATTCTCAGGTCGGGGTGCGGTGCTGGCGGAGAGGGACAGAAACTCCTGCCAGGCTGGGCTCTGACCCCCAGGGCTAGCTCAGGAGCCCTGCGGGGAGAGAAATCTGCCCATGGGATGGGGGAATTCCTCTGCCAGGCCCCAGGGTGCCCCCAGTGACTGCGCCCGGCTGCTGCAGGACTCTGCCCTTTGCTCGGCTAGACCAGGAAGCTTGTTTCCAATCTCCCCAGCCGGGCACTGGGCGATGCCGCCAGCCCCTCTCCGCTGTGTGTGGCGAGGCTGCCTTGCCCACAGCTCGGCACAGCTCACACCAGGAGGCAGGGCTGTGGGGGCCTTGACTCCCCGGCAGAGCGCTTCTCTGAGCCCCCTCCCGCCAGCGTCCCCCTGTCCTGCGGGGCAGGCCCCAGGGGCCAAAGCCGTCTCCCCAGAGCCAAGCCTCCTGCCCAGCTCCGCTCGCCCTGAGCCCCACACCTGGGAGCTCTTGGCCACCTGTGGTGCGGCCCCATCCCCAGCCTGCCCTCGGCCCCCCACTGACGCTGGGGCCTGCAATGGGTGCAAGCCCCAGAGCCCCCCAGGCCAGCTCGGCTCCCTTCTCCCCCAGCCAGCCAAAAACTAACTCCACTCCCAGCCACAGGCCCCAGGCCGCCCCACCCCCTGCTTTGTCCTGCTTCCCTGCCCCAGGTGCTATCTGCTGTCCCCTGGGCCTCAGGCCGGGAGAGACTGAATCTACTTCCCCAGCGAGTGCTGCCCGGCCTCCCCTCCTCGTCCAGAGAGTGCTGCCGGGCCCGGGGAAACTGAGGCACGGACCCAGAGTCACTGCAGGGCAGCCTAGGACAGTAGGAATCGCACACACACCGCAAGGCAACCAGTGAATGTAACCCCAGAGTGATCACAGGCCCACAAGGGTGGACAACGCCCCCCCATCCCCTCTCCCCCCTGCGAGACCGAAGGGCGCAGGGTCACTCCACCGGCAGCCTGGGGACGTTCAGGCCCCTCTCTCCCTGCCAGAGTGTCAGCCGGGACTCGGCCCCGTCCCCAGCACAGACCCCTCCACGTCCCCATCCGGCCAGAGCAGCCTCCGTCCCAGCCGCTCGGTGTGGCGGTCGTGGGGCAGCCCCTGGAGCGGTCTGGCTGCCCCCGCTGGGACAGGATCCATCTCCTTGGGGGGATCGTTCACTCCCAGCTGGGCCGTTGGCTGGGCTTTGCCGACCCCTCCGACCCTCGTCCCTCTCGCCTGGCCCCCTTCGACGAAGTCCCTCCGCAGAAGGCATTTAGAGCAGCTCTCCCCTTGGTCCCAGTGGGGCCGGCTAGACACAGACACTGCCCAGAGTCACGCTCCCCCTGACACACATGGGACTTGTGCTGCAAATGCAGTTCCCATCCCCCATTGCTCTCTGTGTTACCCTGGCGGTGTAAGGGGGGGGGTAGTGTGGTCTCCAGGATGCCCCTTGCCATGGTGCCGCCTGTTTCGGGCAGCCCGGTCTACCCCAGTGGTGAGCCAGGCAGGAGCCACCGAATCGGGTGAACTGAGCTTCGGCTTGAATTGGCTTGGGCGACTGAGAGCGGGGCTGGTGACGGGGCAGCTGTGCGGAGCCAGCTCCAGCAGGAGGGGCTTGGTCAGAAGCCCTGCACCATTCAGGCTCTGAAAGAGGAATCGGCGTGCGGCGAAAAGCTTCTCCTCGAGAGCTGAGCCCGTGGCTGGTGGCCAGGGACGCGGCAGAAGAAGTGAGAGGGCAGGATCCGGCGAGGGGATTGCAACTGAAAGAGGAACGGGACGTGGGAGAGTTTTGAGCCGAGAGGGGCTGCGGCAGGAACATGCAGCGTCGGACAGAAGAGCCCGACGAGCTAACCCCAGACTTGACCCCCAGCGTGGGAAAGTGGGAGAGCAGCAGGGCCTGTCCCTCTAGGGGGTTCAGTGTGTCACGGGGTGGGGCTGGGGGGCGGATAGGACCTGGCAGATCTGGGGGATCAGGCTGGTGTCTGACCCCAGCCCCAGAGCACGTGTGGATGTAACTCTGCTGTTACCTGGCGCTCACAGGGAGGTTTCGGGAGAGGGGCTTTGTGACTCTGGGCAGTGTCTGTATCTAGCCAGTCCCAGTGGGACCAAGGGGAGAGCTGCTCTAAATGCTGCCTGTTGAGCGGGGCCAGGAGAGAGGGACGAGGGTGGGGGGGTCGGCAAAGCCCAGCCAAGGGGCCGGCTGCGAGTGAACGATCCCTCCACAGAGCTGGATGCTGTCCCAGCGGGGAGCAGCCAGATGGCTCCAGAGGTTCCCCACGACCGCAAGGGCCCAGCACCGAGCGGCTGGGACGGAGGCTGCTCCGGCCGGCCGGGGACGTGGAGGGGTCTGTGCTAGGGAGGGGGCCGAGTCCCAGCTGATGCTCTGGCGTGGAGAGAGGGGCCTGAAAGTCCCCAGGCCCCCAGCGGAGTGACCCTGCGCCCTTCGGTCTCGCAGGGGGGAGAGGGGACGTGGGGGGGTTTTGTCCACCCTTGTGGGCCTGTGATCCCTCTGGTGTTACATTCACTGGTTGCCTTGTTGTGTGTGTGCGATTCCTACTGTCCGATGCTGCTCTGCAGTGACTCTGTGTGTGTGTGTGTATGTGTGTGTGTGTGTGTGTGTGCGTGCGTGCCTCAGTTTCCCCAAGCACTGCAGCACTACCTGCTTGAGGACGGGGAGGCTGGGCACAACTGGCTGGGGAAATATGTTCAGTCTCTCACGGCCTGGGGCGGGGATGCAGGACAAAGCAGGGCTGCCTGGGGGAGAAGGGAGACTGGGGGGCCAGGCAGAGGCCCAGCGCTGGGGCTCTGGGCCCCCCTTTCCCCGAGATGGGTTGTACCGGCTGCTCCTGGCGCCTGTAACAACAAGTCTGAGCTACGCTGAGTCCCTGGGACCCAATCGACCTTCTCTTCTACCTGGCACCGGAGGGTCCCCCATACTCCGTGACAAAGGCTCAAAGCACAGATGGGTGTGGGGAGCCGGAGCCTGACCAAGCTGGGGGAGCCCCTTGGCTCTAGCACTGTCTCTCTCCCATCCATCTGTGCCCCTCCCCGCTCTCCAGCCCTGGGGAAAGGCCACTCAGCCTGGTGGGGAGCCGGGGGAGGCCAGATCCCCCTGCAGCCTTGGCTGCTGCTGTCCAGAGCTGGGCAACTGGGTCTGCCGCTGTCTTCTCCAAACTGGGTCCCAGACAGCACCGGGGCAATGGTGCTGCACCCGGGTGAAACTGAGGCACACACGGGCGTCACCAGAAATATCACAAAACATTCCCACCTCCTCACACTCTCCAACACCGCCCAGGGGTGGGGGGGGGCATGTGATGTCCCAGATGAGGGCAGCTGGGCTGAATTTAGGGAACCCCCCCCCCCGCTGAGGGCCGCCTGCTCCCTGCACACCCACAAGCCCCGCTGAGTCGGAAAGCAGAACCAAGAGGCACCTCCTCCCCCCCAGCCAACCGACACGCAGCACCTGGCTGCTCTCAGGCCACGGGAGCGCAGAGGCGGCGGGGAGCGCGGGGGCAGAGGCTTGCTGGGGCTGTTTTTCCCCAGCTGGGCGCCCCTGTGCTGCACATTCTTGCAGGGGGCCCTTTCTCATGCCTAGCAAGGTGGCTCCTGTAAGGGCGCGGCTTCCTCTGGGGAGCCTGGTCCCAGGGCCACGTGTCCAGTGTCTCACACAGGCCGGTGTTTTTGGTCCCGCCGGACTCTCGGCTTGGCTGTGACAAACACTGCCAGAACGGCATCCTGTGGCCGAGAAGCTGGATCTGAGTCACCACTGAGCCCTTGATGCCGCAGGCTAATGGCACACGGGGCTGTCTTGCCAGGAGCATGGCCAGCAGATGCAGAGAAGGGAGTATGCCCCTTGATTCAGCCCTGGGGAGGCCACAGCTGGAGTGTTGCAGCCAGTTCTGGGCTCCCACTACAGGAAGGACGTGGGTGCATTGGAGAGGGTCCAGCGGAGGGCGACCAAAATGATTCGGGGGCTGGAGCACATGACCTATGAGAAGAGGCTGAGGGATTTGGGCTTGTTTAGTCTGCAGAAGAGAAGAGCGAAGGGGGTTTGGTAGCAGCCTTCAACTTCCTGAAGCGGGTTCCAAAGAGGCTGGAGAGGGGCTGTTTGCAGGGGTGGCAGGTGGCAGAACGAGGAGCAATGGGAGGGGTGGGTCTGGGTTGGAGATTAGGAAAAACGATTTCCCTAGGCGAGTGGGGAAGCCCTGGGCTGGGTTCCCGAGGGAGGGGGTGGAATCTCCATCCCTAGAGGTGTTTCAGTCCTGGCCTGGCTGGGATGGTTGAGTTGAGTTGGTCCTGCTGTGGGCCAGGGGCTGGACCCGCTGGCTCGAGGGCTCTGCCCGCCCTGGGGTTCTGTGCTTCTAATGTCCTTTCTCCATCCGCCTCGCTCAGTGACAGGTTCAGATTGGCGGGGGGGGGGGGGCCTGGCCGCACACCCCTGTAATGGCAGCAGAAGCAAATCAAGGAAGGCAACAGAGCAATCCATGAGCACCAGTGGGGCAAGGCACATCCCCATGCCTGGGGAAACTGAGGCACGC
Source organism: Pelochelys cantorii (assembly GCA_032595735.1). NCBI lineage: Eukaryota > Metazoa > Chordata > Testudines > Trionychidae > Pelochelys > Pelochelys cantorii. Next base: position 14,715,677 of record CM064345.1, read on the forward strand.
CCATGGGGGTTACTATGGGAAAGTAGAACTCACATGCCACATAAAGCGAACAGAGCAAATCCAACCCCACTTGGGCACCTCCCCTGAAACATTCACCCTGCGCAAGAGCCCCCGTGGGGGGAGCACGGTGCGGCCGTCCCTTGGCACGGGCAGGAAGGCATCTGTGGTGCCAGAGCCCCCCCACCCGCCATGACCCCCTGTGTTGCCTCTCCGTACTCTCTTGTGAGTGGAGGTGCGTGGGCATGCGTTCACATGTGTGAGTGGAGGTGCGTGGGTGTGCATACACGTGTGAGTGGAGGTGTGTGGGCATGCGTTCACATGTGTGAGTGGACGTGCGTGGGTGTGCATACACGTGTGAGTGGAGGTGCGTGGGAGGCGGGATCGGGATCAGGTCCGGAGGAGGCGGGATCCGGGCCGGGCGGGGGGAGGCGGATCCGGGGGCGGGCCCGGGGGCGGGATCGGGGCTCCCCCCGCCCCATGCCGGGGTTGCCTTCCTGGGTCAGCGCCGCGCCCGGCCTGGGCGGCTGCGGGGGGAGCCGGGGAGCGGGCAGCGCCGCCGGGAGCCGCAGAGCCGGGGCCGGCAGGTGCGGGGGGACGCCGGGCGCTACGGGACCGCGGGCGCAGACCCCCGCTCCCCCGTCCAGCCATGGGGCAGGAGCGGCCCCCAGGCTCCCCAGTGAGGGGTTTCTGCCACCGGCTGGAGGCGGCGCTGGGAGGGGGGGTTAGGTCTGAGCATCCCGGGGGGCCCTCTCCCAGATCCCCCTCGCCCCACTCCGCCCTGTGGGTCTGCAGCGGGGTCAGTGCAACTCCCAGGATATTGGGGTGCCCCCAGTTGTATCCCCCTTCCCCCTCCCTGCCCCCCGGGTCATCCCGCGGGCCCACCCAGTCTGGGGCCCCCTGCCCCCAGATCACCCCATGGGCCTCTGCAGCCTGGGACCCCCGGCTCAGGCCCATCCAGCCTGGGACCCCCTGCCCGGCAGCAGGCCAGGCCCCCCAGCGCAGATCGGGGCCGACTGTCCTGCCGCGTCGCAGGCCCTGACCCCCCTGTTCCCCCCCCCCCGTGCAGGATTCCTGAGCCCCGGACCGGCTGCGCTCCCCCGCATGGAGCCAGGGGCAGAGCCACCTGTCCTGGGCCCCCGGGGAGACCCCGCGAGGTGCCCGCCCAGGTGAGGAATCAGCCCCAGAAAGGGATTTCCAGCCCTGCCCCGCCGGGTCTCCGTCCCTGCATGCGTCCGGCTGTCTGTCCGTAGACCCTCATCCCTCTGTCCATCCCCTCGGCAGCGGCTCGGCGGTTGCCCTGCAGCACCAGAGAGCAGCCGGCCCGGTCCCGGTGGCTCCGAAACCAGCTGGGCAGGTCGTTGCCATTGCCGCCCCGGGAGGTGCTGAGCAGCCGCCGAGGCCCCACTGCAGGCTCAGGAAGGCAGCAGGGCGAGTGGGGGCTGAGTGTTGGAATCCCGCTGGCTTTGTGGCTCAAGACCCTGCCCCACCAGGCCCGCTGCCCCACAGCGAGGGGCAGGGCCGGCCCGCCCACAACTGCCAGGGAGTGGGGCAGCAACTCTGGGGGGGGGGGCAGCAACAAGGCAGGGAGGCGGAGCAGGGGGTGGGGGATTGGGGCCACCAGAACCAGGGGGCAGCCAGGGCGAGGGGACGGGGGGATTCGGCTGCTGGGGCTAGGAGATGAGTCGGGAGGAGGGAAAAAATTCAGAAAAGAGCAACAAAATGATTCGGGGTTTGGCACAGGTCCCATATGAAGACAGATTAATAAGACTGGGATGTTTCAGCTTGGAAAAGCGCAGATTAAGGGGGGGATATGATAGAGGTCTATAAAATCATGACGGGTGTGGAGAAAGGGAACAAGGAAAAGTTATTTACTCGTTCCCACAATATAAGAACTAGGGGTCACCCAATGAAATGAAGAGGCAGCAGGTTTAAAACAAACCAAAGGAAGTTTTTCTTCACGCAGCGCATAGTCAACCTGTGGAACTCCTCGCCAGAGGATGTTATGAAGGCCAGGACTTGAACAGGGTTCAATAAAAAGCGAGATCGATTCATGGAGGTTAGGTCCATCGATGGCCGTTAGCCAGGCTGGGAATGGGCGACAGGGGAGGGATCCCTGGGTGGTTCCCTGTTCTGTTCCCTTCCTCTGGGGCACCAGGCACTGGCCACTGTGGGCAGACAGGACATTGGGCTGGATGGGCCTTTGGTCTGACCCAGTCTGGCCACACTTATGGGGCTGCTGGAGCTGGCGCTGCCCTCGGCCAGCACTAGGCCTACGCAGCATTGGGCACCACACAATTTGGGGCCCAGAGGTGTCCTACACGGCAGCGTATTCTGCGTGGGCCCAAGCACGGCCCTGGCAAGGGGACAGCTCCTGCTTGGGTCTCTTGGGGTTACTCCCTTCTCTGAGTATTTCCCGCGCTGTGTCCTCCGGGCTCCCCAGGAAGACCTAGGACCGAGGTGGGGAAGGAGAACCCAGAGGAGCTGTTCCTACACCCTGTTTGGGGGGGTATGTGGATTTCCAGGCCCGTGGGAATACTGAGTGTGATCCTTGTCCCCCTGCAGGTGATGGGACGGCGAGCCAGGCTGAGGAGGGGCACCCCCAGCCACACAGGAAGGTACCAGGACAACTGCAGGGCCGGGAAAGCCCAATTGGGGAGAGAACCACGACACCAGCTGCCTGCAGGGATGGTGCCGAGTGGCTGAAGGATCCCATGTCCGGAGCCCCGGGCGCCTGTAGGGACGGTGCCGAGCAGCTGAAGGATCCTGCGTCCAGAGCCCCGGGTGCCTGTAGGGACGGTGCCGAGCGGCTGAAGGATCCCATGTCCGGAGCCCCAGGCACCTGTAGGGACGGTGCCGAGCGGCTGAAGGATCCTGCGTCCAGAGCCCCGGGTGCCTGTAGGGATGGTGCCGAGCGGCTGAAGGATCCCATGTCCGGAGCCCCAGGCACCTGTAGGGACGGTGCCGAGCGGCTGAAGGATCCTGCGTCCAGAGCCCCGGGTGCCTGCAGGGACGGTGCCGAGTGGCTGAAGGATCCCATGTCCGGAGCCCCGGGCGCCTGTAGGGACGGTGCCGAGCAGCTGAAGGATCCTGCATCCGGAGCCCCGGGTGCCTGTAGGGACAGTGCCGAGCGGCTGAAAGATCCCAAGTCCGGAGCCCTGGGCGCCTGTAGGGACGGTGCCGAGCAGCTGAAGGATCCTGCATCCGGAGCCCTGGGTGCCTGTAGGGACGGTGCCGAGCGGCTGAAGAATCCTGCGTCCGGAGGCCCGGCCGCCTGTAGGGACGGTGCCGAGTGGCTGATGGATCCTGCGTCCGGAGCCCTCGGCGCCTGTAGGCACAGCATCGAGCGGCTGAAGGATCCCACATCCAGAGCCCTGGGCACCTGCAGGGACGGTGCTGAGCAGCTGATGGATCCCATGTCTGAAGCCCTGGCCTCTTGCAGGGATGGTGCCGAGCGGCTGAAGGATCCCGCAGCCGGAGCCCCGGGCGCCTGCAGGGACGGTGCTGAGTGGCTGAAGGATCCCGCGGCCGGAGCCCCGGGCACCTGCAGGGACAGTGCCAAGCGGCTGAAGGATCTCATGTCCGGAGCCCTGGGCGCCTGTAGGGATGGTGCCGAGTGGCTGAAGGATCCCACGTCCAGAGCCCTGGGTGCCTGTAGGGACGGTGCCGAGCGACTGAAGGATCTCATGTCCGGAGCCTCGGGCGCCTGCAGGGACGGTGCCCAGCGGCGGAAGGATCCCATGGCCGGAGCCCCGGGCGCCTGCAGGGATGGTGCCGAGCAGCTGAAGGATCCTGCGGCCGGAGCGCCCGGGCGCCCGTACGCCTGCCCCGAGTGCAGCAAGGCCTTCAGGCAGAGCTCCCACCTGGCCCAGCACCTGCGGGTGCACACTGGCGAGCGGCCCTATGTCTGCCCCGACTGCGGCCGGGCCTTCGGCGCCAGCTCCAACTTCCTGGCGCACCGGCGTGTGCACACGGGCGAGAAGCCCTACGACTGTGGCCAGTGCGGGCGCAGCTTCCGTGCCAGCTCCACCCTGCGGCGGCACCGGCGGCTGCACACGGGAGAGCGGCCCTACGGCTGCGGGCAGTGCGGGCGCGCCTTCTCTCAGAGCTCCTCGCTGGCCAAGCACCGGCGGCTGCACTCAGGAGAGCGGCCCTACCGCTGCGGGCAGTGCGGGGAGGCCTTCGCCGCGCCGGCAGGGCTGGCCGCCCACCGGAGCCGGCACACGGGCGAGCGCCCCTTCGCCTGCCCGGAGTGTGGCAAGGCCTTCCGGCGCAGCTCCGACCTGGTGCAGCACGAGCGGGCCCACACGGACGAGCGGCCCTACCGCTGTGGGCAGTGCGGGGCGGCCTTCAACCTGGCCTCCAGCCTGGTCACCCACCGGCGCAGCCACACCGGCGAGCGGCCCTACCCCTGCCCGCACTGCGGCGCCAGCTTCGCCCGCAGCTCCACCCTGGCGCGCCACCGCCGGGCCCACGGGCCCCAGGGCGCCGGGCCGGAGGGGGAGCCCACGGCCCAGCCCGCACCTGCCCGGCCGGGTGGCTCCGATCAGCGCTCCGGCCCCCTCCCCCTGGAGGCCTCCCTGGGGGACAGCGAGAACCCCCTCCCTCAGCAAGGGGCTATGGGGCACAGCTCAGATCCTGCCCCCCAGCTGGGTCCTCTGAGCCTGGACCTCCCGGATCAAGGTTCGGATTCTGCCCCCCAGCTGGGTCCCCTGAGCCTGGACCTCCCAGATCAAGGTTCGGATTCTGCCCCCCAGCTGGGTCCTCTGAGCCTGGACCTCCCGGATCAAGGTTCGGATTCTGCCCCCCAGCTGGGTCCTCTGAGCCTGGACCTCCCGGATCAAGGTTCGGATTCTGCCCCCCAGCTGGGTCCCCTGAGCCTGGACCTCCCGGATCAAGGTTCGGATTCTGCCCCCCAGCTGGGTCCCCTGAGCCTGGACCTCCCGGATCAAGGTTCGGATTCTGCCCCCCAGCTGGGTCCCCTGAGCCTGGACCTCCTGGATCAAGGGTCAGGTCCTGCCCCCCAGCCGGGCTCCCTGGCTCAGCCGGGTCAGCGCCCCTACCCCTGCCCGGTGTGCGGCAAGCGCTTCTCCCGCAGCTCCAACCTGGTGGCCCACCAGCGGATCCACGGGGGCGAGAAGCCCTTCCGGTGCCCGGAGTGCGGCCGGGGCTTCCTGCGGGGCTCCAACCTGCGCACCCACCGGCGGCTGCACACGGGTGAGCGCCCCTACCCCTGCCCCGAGTGCGGCAAGCGCTTCGGCGACACCTCCGTGCTGGTCAAGCACCAGCGCATCCACACGGGCGAGCGGCCCCACGCCTGCCCCGACTGCCCCCGCCGCTTCAGCCAGGCCTCCGACCTGGCGGCCCACCGGCGGGTGCACACGGGCGAGCGGCCCTACGCCTGCCCCGAGTGTGGCCGGGCCTTCAGCCGCAGCTCCAACCTGCTGACCCACCAGCGGCTGCACCGTGGCGAGCGCCCCTACCCCTGCCCCCAGTGCGGCAAGCGCTTCGCCCAGAGCTCCGACTTGCTGCAGCACCAGCGCCGGCACACTGGCGAGCGCCCCTTCGGCTGCGCCCAGTGCGGCAAGCGCTTCAGCAAGAGTTCCACCCTGGCCGGGCACCGGCGTGTCCACACCGGCGAGCGCCCCTTCGCCTGCGCCCAGTGCGGCAAGCGCTTCCGGCACAGCTCCCACCTCGCTGCCCACCGGCACGCGCACGCCCGGGACAGCCCGCTCTGAGCCTCTGGCCTGCCCCCAGCTCCGGCTCTGTGCACGCCCGGGACACCCCGCTCTGAGCCCCGGAGAGCCCCCGGTCCTGGCTCTGTGCACGCCTGGGAGCGCCCGCTCTGAGCCCCGGAGAGCCCCCGGTCCTGGCTCTGTGCATGCCCGGGACAGCCTGCTCTGAGCCCCGGAGAGCCCCCGGCCCTGGCTCTGTGCACGCCTGGGAGCGCCCGCTCTGAGCCATGGGGAGCCCCCAGTTCTGTGCACGCCTGGGACAGCCTGCTCTGAGCCATGGGGAGCCTCTGGCCTGCCCCCCAGCGCTGTGCGCACCCACAGCAAACCTCTGGGTCGGTCCCATGGTGCCCACCTCCCCACTCACCTCTGCACACTTGGAAGTGGCTGCTGAGAGCTGGGGGGGTGCCCTAGCTACTGCCCCACAGCTCCATCCAAAGGTGCATGCCCAGGAGAGGTCGCCCTGGGACACGGCACCCCCTGGCTCTGGCTGGGAAGTGGAGGCTAGTGGTTAGAGCAGGGGGCTGGGAGCCAGGACTCCCGGGGGTCTCTCCTGGGATTTCCCCCTCCCTCTTTGCATTTCCCCCAGGACCTGCTCCTGGGGGTTGGTCCCTGCTGGGGCTGCCCTTGGCTCTCCAACCCCCCCAGCTCTGTGCTGCCTGCCAGAGTGTGCACAGGGCCTGCGCCCATCATGGGGGCGGGGTACCACCTCCATCCAGCCCAGCCCCACTGCTCGGTGCGGGGGGAGGCGGAGCAGGAACGTGCTGCGTTTCTTGTTCCTGCTGGGTGATCGGGGCAGGGCGCAGGGGGCAGCATGTGGGGCACAGTGCCCAGTGGCGGGACCGCTCGTCCTGGTTGGGGAGCCGAGTCAGCGGCCGCACAGGGGGAAGGTGTTTCTGGCCTGGGGGGTGGGGGGTTTCCAATCATTTCCCCTCTGGTGTAAATAAACGGGACGCAGAATTCAGCGCCTGTGAGTCTGGACTCCTCATTGTCCGGTGTGGGGCAGGGCCTGTCTCCTCTAGGGAGCACCGGCTCCTACCTGGACCCAGGGCCAGGCTGGCTCCAGGAGGCAGGGAATGGGGCAGGGCCCGGCTGGCTCCAGGAAGCAGGGAATGGGGCAGAGCCAGGCTGGCTCCGGGGGGCAGGGAATGGGGAAGAGCCAGGCTGGCTCCGGGGGGCAGGGAATGGGGCAGAGCCAGGCTGGCTCCGGGGGGTGGAGAATGGGGCATGGCCTGGCTGGCTGCAGGAGGCAGCCAGGCTGGCTCCGGGGGGCGGGGAATGGGGAAGAGCCAGGCTGGCTCCGGGGGGCAGGGAATGGGGCAGAGCCAGGCTGGCTCCAGGGGGCAGGGAATGGGACACTGACGCGGGTGACGACTCGAACCGGTTCCTTATGCCGCGTGGTGCCCCGGCGCTCAGAGCTGCACGCCAGCGCGGGCCGGGGGCGCCTCCTCACAGCTGCCTCTTGCCTGCTGCCCCCGGCTCCTTCCTGCCCCGGCCAGTGAGCCCAGGGACCGTGTGATGGGCGTGTCGGGGAGCCCCCCGACCCTGCACCCCCGTAGCAGCCAGATGGGACTCCACCAGCCAGTAGAACAGGGGGGTTTATTGCTTTTCAGAGATGCAGCCCGGCCCGGGTTCGATGTGGGCGTCAGAGTGAGGGGGCAGGTAGCCTCAGCCCCCTTGGGGTGGGGCACACAGGACCCTGAGCCCCCAGCACTCAACTTAGTCTGTACACACACACACACCCCGGCAATCAGTGAAGGCCAAACCAGAGTGGACCCAGGGCCACAAGAGTGGACGCCCCCCCCCCACTACGTCACAGGGCGCAGCAGAGTTGGGGGGCAGAAATCAGCTGGCAATCAGTGGGGCCCGGCTCTCGCTGTCCAGGTGACGTCTCCCAGGTCCAGTGTCCAGCCCCGGGACGGGACCTGCCTCCGGGCGGATGATCCGGCCTGGGGGAAACAGGAAAGAGAGAGAATTGGGGGGGACAGACCTGCTGATGCTGGTACAGGACTTAGCTGGGGGAAAGGTGGGTTCCCCCGACACCCCCCCCCCGTGGGGAGTGGGAGGGGTGGCAGGGGGGAGGGCAGACTGACTGCCCTGCAGTACCCAGCATGGCTACAGGGTGGTGCAGCTGCTCTGCCAGAAACCCACAGGTGGGAGCCAGGCTGGGGGGATGGGGGGGTGGGCGGACAGCTGTGATAGATGCTGTGATGGGGGGCAGGGTGGGGGGCTGTGATCGACGCTGTGATGGGGGGCAGGGTGGGGGGCTGTGATGGGGGTGGAGTGAGAGAGCAGGGGGCAGGGCTGTGATTAGGGTGGGGATGGGGGAGGCTGTGATCAGGGTGAGGGTGGGGGACTGATGGGGCGAGGTGGGGGTGCTGTGATGGGGGGCGCGGGGGGTTCGCTGCACTTACTGGACCCACAGGATCAGCTGCCTTCGGGCACCTCTTCCTCTGGGGGAGAGAAGGGGGGAGGTTAGTGGGAGCCGGGGGAGGGGGATCCCCCAGCTGAGTGAAAGGGGATGAGCAGGAGGGGGTCCCCCAGCCAAGTGAAGGGGGATGTGGTGGAAGGGGTCCCCCCAGCTGAGAGCAGGGGCTGCGGGGGAGGGGGTGTCTCTCACCTGCAAGGAGGACCAGTTCGGCCCGGCCCGGCCACCAGCGTGCTGCGGGGACACAAGGGGGGGGTGAGTTGTGCCCGTTCTCAGCCCCCTCCCCTGCCCCAGAGCCGGCCCCCCAGCCCTCCCCCACCCCTGCATCTTACCTCGAGTCATGCACAGCAGCAGCACCCCGGCCAGACCTCCCAGCACCCCCAGAGTCGCCCCGGCCACCGTCCCGGGGGAGACGGCGCTGAAGCGCGGCTTCCTGGGGGCTGGGAGAGGCAAGGGGAGACTGGTTAGCCACTGGGGGGATCTGGGGGTCCAAGCAGTGGAGGGAGGGGTGGGGAGCACAGGATGAGGGGAGTCCTGTAGGGGGGGACTGGGCAGTGCAGGGGGCTCGGCGGGGGGCTCAGCGGGAGCTGAGGGAGGCAGGGGCTCAGTGGGAGGGTGGCCGGGTGGGGGCTTGGTGGGGGGCTGCGGGGAGCTGGGCAGAGTGGGGGTTTGGTGGGGGGCTGCCGGGGTCTGGGCAGGGTGGAGGTTCAGGGGGGGCTCCGTGGGGGGCTGGGCAGGGTGGGGGTTCGTGGGGGGTTGCAAGGGACAGAGTGGGGGCTCTGTGGGGGGCTGGGCAGGGTGGGGGTTCGTGGGGGGTTGCAAGGGACAGAGTGGGGGCTCTGTGGGGGGCTGGGCAGGGTGGGGGTTCGGTGGGGGGTCCATAGGGGGCTGGGCACGGTGGGGGTTCAGTGGGGGGCTGAGCAGGGTGGGGAGATCGGTGGGGGGCTGCGGGGGACTCAGCTGGGCGGGGGCTGCGGGGGGCCCTTACCCCATTCCGTCTCCAGCGGCACCTCCAGGTCCCCGTGCTGGGCCCGGCACCGCACCCCTCTGGCCTGGCCCTCGGGCAGCTGCAGGCGGCTGTGGCGCTGGTAGGTCCCGTCTCCGCTGGGCAGCCCCGGGCCCTGCTCGGCCCCCGGCAGCTCCGCGCCCCCCCGCAGCCAGGTCACCTTGACGTCCCGCGAGGGGAACCCCCAGGCCTGGCACCAGAGCGTCAGCCAGCCCTCCTGCCCGGGGGTGGGGCGGGACCAGGCCTGCAGCTGGGGGGCGTCTGGGAGAGAGCGAGGCAGTGGTACCCCAGCCCCCTCTGGGGGCTGCCTCAGCCCCACATCTGGGGGTCACCCTGTCCCTTTCCTTGGGGGTCACCTCAGCCCCACATCTGGGGGTCACCTCAGTCCCTTTCCTTGGGGGTCACCTCAGCCCCACATCTGGGGGTCACCCAGCCTCACATCTGGGGGTCACTTCAGCCCCTTTCCTTGGGGTCACCCCAGCCCCACATCTGGGGATCACCCAAGTCCTTTCCATGGGCGTCGCCCTGTCCCACAATTGGGGGTCGTCCCAGACTCCCCAGGGTCATTGCAGCCCCTCTCCTTGGGCCCCCCCCCGGGCCCCCGGTACCTGAGGTACTGGCCCAGGTGCGCCGGTTGTGCAGGAACCGGCCCAGCCACTCCACGCAGGTGTCCCTCAGGTAGCGCTGCAGCTGCGCCCCGAACTCGGGCTGGGCGTCCCAGCGGCGCCCCGTGGCCTCGGCCCAGGCCACAACCGCCAGCCAGCGCTGGTTGCCCGGGTCGAACACCACGAAGTCCTGCCCGTCGTAGCCGAACTGGTACCAGCTGTGCACAATCCCCCCCGGCTCCACCGCGCAGCCCAGCGCCCACTGCAGCGTGTGTAGGCCTGGGGGGGGAACAGCCGTCAGCGGGGGGCCAGTGGTAAGTGGGGGGCAGGGCCGGGGCAGAGCCAGCCGTCAGTGAGGGGCAGGGCAGGGGTGGAGCCAGCCGTCAGTGGCGGGCAAGGCCAAAGGGCAAGCTCTCAAGTAGCACCAAAGGGGGAGCCATGGGGCTGGGCCATAGGGGGAGATGTGGGGCAGGGGTACATGGGGACAGGTGGGATCAGAGAGGTGGGGCAGGAATTGGGGGACATGTGGGACCCAGCTGGGAGCTCTGGGGGGCCATGAAGGGGGCTCCAGTGGGGACATGGGAAAAGTGGGGCTGGGGGTCTTTGGGGGCCAGAGGAGTTTCCAGGCAGATGGGGGTGAGGGGCTGCGGGAGGGTGTGGGGGGCTCCGTGCCAGCTGGGGGTTCTCAGGGCACTGTGGGGCCAGGAGCTCCGTGCCGGCCATGGGGTTGCAGGCTGGGGGGGGGCGGGGGGCTCCGTGCCGGGGGGGACTCCAGGCTGGGGGGGCAGGGGGCTCACCCTTCGTCTGGTTGGTCCTGCGTTTGAGGGTCTCCACGCTGCGGCGGAACCAGGCCTCCTTGGCGGCCCGCGAGGCCCCCCCCCGGAGCCAGTACTCGGGCTCCAGCCCCTCCCCCACCCAGGGCTGGGCGGGCACCTTGGCGCGGGCGGCCGGGTCGTAGCTGTCGATGGGCGTCCCGTCCAGCAGCCCCCACGCCCCGAACGCCAGCAGCCCCGAGGCGTCGTAGGTGCCCACGTAGTGATAGGCCAGCCTGTTGGACTGGGCGGGGCCTGCAACGCACAGCAGGGGGTGAGGGGGGGAGGGGCTCCCGTAGCTCCTCCCACTCGGGCACAGGCCCCTCCCACCCTGCCCTCTAGCACAGGCGCCCCCTGCTGCCCTGCCTGCTCCTTGCAGCAGGCCCCCTAGCCCCGCCCTGGGGCAGCCGGGCCTGCCAGGGCACAGCCCCCGCCCCCGCCCCACTCCCTGCCCCCTAGTGCTCCTCTGGGGCCATGGGGCAGCCCTGCCTGCCAGGGGACATCCCCCCCCCCGCCCCACTCCCTGCCCCCTAGTGCTCCTCTGGGGCCATGGGGCAGCCCTGCCTGCCAGGGGACAGCCCCCCCCCCCGCCCCACTCCCTGCCCCCTAGTGCTCCTCTGGGGCCATGGGGCAGCCCTGCCTGCCAGGGAGACCCCCCCCCCCGCTGCCCTTACCCCGCTCCCTGCCCCCTAGGGCCATGGGGCAGCCCTGCCTGCCGGGGTCACAACCCTCCTCCCTGCCCTAGAGAGTCCCCCCCCCGGCCCGCAGCAGGACGCACCTGGCTTGGCCAGGCTGAGGGGGGCCCCCAGCGCCAGGCAGAGCAGGAGCAGGTGCGTCCGGGCCCCCATCCCGCCGCCGCCAGCGGGGACCCAGGAGTGCGGGGCCGGGGTGGGGTCGGGCCGGGGGGCTGGTGGGAGGCGCCGGGCCCGGCTGCACCCGGAACGGGGCGTCGAGAGCGAAAATGAAAGTGGAGCCGGGCGGGGAGGGGCCTGGGCGGGCGCAGAGGTGAACTCTGCCCGGCTCGGGGGGGGGGCCGCCGGGGGGCAGCGCGGGGGGGGGGCGCTGGGAGGCCCTGGGGGGCCGCGCCGTGGGGCGCGGGGGTGACTCGGCGGCGGGACGAGCGCAGGCTGGCAGCGGGCGATGGGTCCCTGATGTGGGGCGGGGCTGGGAGACGGGGGACGGTGCTGGGATCTCCACCGCCCTGCAGTAACCCCGCGGGCGTGCCTCAGTTTCCCTGGGTGCTGCCCCGACAGCGAGGTTGGGGGTGGGGATTTCGGGGGGGGGCGGCCTCCCCCCTCACCTGCACGGCGGCCCGATTCTTCTGTCACCAGAGCCTGGGGGTATGTGAGCAGGTGGCACCTTTTGCTGGACGGCTCTGGGAGGGGAGCGGGGGCTAGTGGTTAGAGCAGGGGGGGCTAGGAGCCAGGATGCTTGGGGTCTCCCTGGCTCGGGAATGGCCGTGGGGTCCAGTGGTTAGAGCGGGGGGCTGGGAGCGAGGACGCCTGGGTTCTTCCTGACTCTGGGAGGGCAGTGGGGGCCAGTGGTTGGAGCATGGGGCTAGGCGCCAGGACGCCTGGGTGCTCTCCCGGCTCTGGGAGGGGAGTGGGGGCCAGTGGTTAGAGCTGGGGGGCTGGGCGCCAAGATGTCTGAGTGCTCTCCTGGCTCTGGGAGGGCAGTGGGGTCCAGTGGTTAGAGCGGGGGGTTCTGCCGAGCAGGGTGCTGGCTGGGTGCCGCCGACCCAGCCCGAGATTTATGGCTGCTTCACACAACTCCCCACTCCTCTGGCAGGGGAGAAACAAACATGCCGGGATGCAGGGGCCCACCCAGCGCGGCCCGTCCAGCCTCACACCTGCTGCCCCCGGCCAGAAGCCCCGGCCCGGGCCAGTCCCCCCCAGCCCTCGCTGACTCACGCGTGGCTCGGAGAACCGTGGCAAAACACCGGCCCGGGCCGGGGACACGCAACACCCGGGAGCCACCCCCAGGCCGCCTGTTCCCAGCAGGCTGGGCTCCCAGCCCCTGCTCTAACCGCTAGCCCCCACAACCCGGGCATCCTGCCTCCTGGCCCCCCCCAGGGACGGGCCCAGGCGCCCAGGCTGGCCGCGCGCAGGCTGGGGCTGGGGCGGGAGCCAGGCGAATTCCTCCGTCTCGTGTGGCTAGAGAAACAACAACAGGGAGGGCGGGACCGCGGGGTGTTGGCCAAGCGTGAGTCACGTTCCCCGCACGCCTCCAGCCGGCCGGCCCGGTACAGCCCGTGCTTCCAGGCTGCCCCTGGGGGCGGCGCGCGACAGGCCCGGGGAAGAGGGGCAGGTGGGGGGGAGGCCTCAATTCCTACCCAGCAGCCCGGGCAGGCCTGGCTGGGGGGCAGGGAATGGGGGCCAGCGAGGCGCCATCCGGGGAAAAGTCCCTGAGCCCTCTCAGCCCCATGGGCCCCTCAGCCCAGATCGCACCCCCCCCCCCCGGCCCTACCACAGCTCCTGGCTCGGTGGTACCGGGGGGGGGGGTTTGCTGGTCCGGCCTTGCCCCCCCACCGGCTGATCGCTGGGGCTCGTCCTTCGCTCCAGCCAGGGATGTCCCTGGGACCCTTCCCGCCGGCTCCACGCGTCCCTCCGATACCTCCGTCTGTCCATCTGTCCTCCCTCCGAGCCGCCTGGCCTGGCTCCCCCCATCCGTCTGTCCGTCCGTCTGTCCTCCCTCCGACCCGCCTGGCCTGTCTCCCCCTGTCTGTCCGTCCTTCTTTCCGTCTGTCCTCCCTCCGACCCGCCTGGCCTGGCTCCCCCCGTCTGTCCCTCCTTCCATCCGTCTGTCCTCCCTCCGACCCACCTGGCCTGGCTCCCCCCATCTGTCCCTCCTTCCGTCCATCTGTCCTCCCTCCGACCTGCCTGGCCTGGCTCCCCCCGTCTGTCCGTCCTTCCATCCCTCTGTCCTCCCTCCGACCCGCCTGGCCTGGCTCCCCCCGTCTGTCCTTCCGTCCGTCTGTCCTTCCTCTGATATGCCTGGCCTGTCCTCTCCCCTCTGTCTGTCCTTCCATCCGTCTGTCCTTCCTCCAACCTGCCTGGCCTGGCTCCTCCATCTGTCTGTCCTTCCATCTGTCTGGCTTTCCTCCAATCTGTCTGGGTGGGCTCCATCCATCTGTCTGTCCATCTGTCCTTCCTTCGACCCGCCTGGCCTGGCTCTGTCCGGCTGTACTTCCGTCCATCTGTCCATCCTCACTTCCTCTGTCCTGCCTGGCCTAGCTTCCTTCCGTCTGTCCTTCCATCTGGCTGGCTGTCTCTCCTTCCTCCATCGCCTGTCTTGCCTGGTGTGGCGGCGCGTCGGGGTTACCCCGACTCCTGCACCCCCATAGTGATACGAACAGACTCCACCAGCCAGTAGAATAGAGGGAGTTTATTGCTTCTCCAGGGTACAGCACAGCACAGATGTCATCTGGTTACAGGAACCGGGCCTAGGATGCCTCAGCCCCCCTTGAGATGGGGGAGACTGGGCCCCTAAATCCCAGCCCCCTTGCTTAGGCTGCCTCCCCCATGATTCCAGACAGAAACTGCCCAACTTCCAGCCCTGCCCCCCAGCCAAGGCTGCCCTCCCCCTTCCTCCCTTTGTCTCTCTCCCTGGGAGGCGACCAGTCGAACAGGTTACCTGCCTGACCCATCAGCTACTCTGCTGGGCCATGGTACAGACAGTAACCAGCAGGGGTCACCCACCGCCCACTGCCCAGCACAGCAACCAGCACGGTACCAACACTACATCACACCTGGCTTCCTTCATCTGTCCTTCCATCCGTCTGTCTGTCCATCTGTGCTGCTTCCATCCCCCTCCTGACCATGGTTTCCTTCTGTGGCGTAGTGGGGGGCTGTCTGCTCCGTATCCCGGGGTCCCCCTGCGCGGTGAGGTGCGGTTCCCACTGACTCCCCCACACGTGGTGATGGAGTGTCAGTACCTGGCTGGTTGCGGTGCTTGGGCTGTGACTGACCCCTACTGGCCTCTGCCTGTGAGCGCTGCCCAGCAGGGGGGCTGCCTGAGTCACCGGACAAAGACCCAACCGGCCAGAGGAGTGGGGGCAGCGAGGGACCTAGGGGAGTGAGTGTTGGGGGGAAGGGGCCCTCTGGGGCTGGAACCATGAGGGAGACAGACTGAGGGTGCTGGGGCGGAGGGCGAGGGGTGATGGACCCTAACCCGAGGGGTCTGAAACACCCTGGCCCTGAATCCTGTGATCACCCCACATCTGTGCTGGGCTGTATCCTGGAGGGGCAATAAAACCCCTCAATTCTACTGCTGCTACGGGGGTGCAGGATCGGGGGAACCCTGACTGCGTTGTCACACCTTCCATCAGTCCGTCTGTCCATCCTCCATCCCCCACATGGCCTGGCTTCCTTCCATCTATCCTTCTTCCATTCCCTGCCTGGCTTGGCTTCCTTCAGCTGTCCTTCCATCCATCTGTCCTTCCTCCTGCCACCACCTGGCCTGGTTTCCCTCTGTCTGTCCTTCCATCTGTCCGTCGGTCCATCTGTCCTTCCTCCATCCCCTTCCTGGCTTCCTTCCATGTGTCCTTCCATCTGTCTGTCCATCAGTCCTTCCTCCATCCCCTTCCTGGCCTGGCTTCCTTCCATCTGTCTGTCCATCTGTCCTTCCTCCATCCCCTTCCTGGCCTGGCTTCCTTCCGTCTGTCCTTCCATCTGTCTGTCCTTCCTCCATCCCCTTCCTGGCCTGGCTTCCTTCCGTCTGTCCTTCCGTCTGTCTGTCCATCTGTCCTTCCTCCATCCCCTTCCTGGCCTGACTTCCTTCCGTCTGTCTGTCCATCTGTCCTTCCTCCATCCTCCGCCTGGCCTGGCTTCCTTTCTTCCTCCGTCCGTCCATCCATCTCCCCTTCCTCCATCCGTCCTTCTCCATCTCCTGCCTGGCCTGGCTTCCCGCTTGCTTCCTCCCTTGGCTCTCCCTTTCCTTGGCTCTTCCCTTTGTTTTCTCCTGTTTCCATCCCCGGGGGGGTGACCTCACCTTCTCCCGGGCAATGACTAAACCAGACCGGCCTCGCACGCAGCCCCCCCCCCGGGAAAAGCCAGTGGAAACTCTGAGTCCCCCCAGCACCCCGGGCCAGGAGCCGTCGGCGCCTCGGCCCAGAGCTACTGTGGCTCCCGCTGCCAGGGCCCGCGCCAGCCGGATCAGGGCCAGCGCCTGGGCGGGGCGCGCGCTTACGAGTCTGTTTATTTCCTCGCTCCCCGGCGTCAGCACCTCCCCCCCACAGGGCCAGGGTGCCAGGCATGGGGGGCGGGGCATGGGGGCAGGGGCCAGGGGGTGGGAGTGAGGGACACCGGCAGGGCTGGGGGGCAGGAGTGAGGAGTACTGGCAGGGCTGGGGGGCAGGGGCTGTGGGGCAGGAGAGACGGGTGTGGCAGGACGGAGGGCGCAGGCGCTGTGGAGCAGGGGCTGTGGGGCAGGCCTGACGGGTGCGATAGGGCAGGGGGGCAGGGGCTGTGGGGCAGGAGAGACGGGTGTGGCAGGACAGAGGGCGCAGGCGCTGTGGGGCAGGCCTGAGGGGTGCGATAAGGCAGGGGGGCAGGGGCTGCGGGGCAGGAGAGATGGGTGTGGCAGGACAGAGGGCGCAGGCGCTGTGGGGCAGGCCTGAGGGGTGCGATAGGGCAGGGGGGCAGGGGCTGCGGGACAGGAGAGATGGGTGTGGCAGGACGGAGGGCGCAGGGGCTGTGGGGCAGGCCTGAGGGGTGCGATAGGGCACGGGGGCAGGGACTGTGGGGCGGGCGTGAGGGGCATGGCAGGGCGGGGTGGGGCTCCGCAGGGAACCCCAGCCCCGGGGCCCCCTCTCTGCCTTTGCATGCGGCCGGGCCCCGAGCCCCCCGCCCCCCGCCGGCCGGTTGCCTCATCGCTGTGCTATGGCATCTGGATGCTGCAACATCTGTCGCCGGGATGCGGCTGTTTGGTTGCTCGGGCGACCGCCGGCGGACGGTAAACAAGCGCCGGAACGCTCCTTCCGCCTGACCCCGGCCGGCCCAGCCTGCCAACCGGGCCGCCCAGGGCCACCCTGGGGGCCAGGGCACGCCTGGGTTCTCCCCCCGGCAGTGGGGTCTAGTGGGGGCCGGGCCGGGTGGCGCTGCAGGCCCTGAGGCCAGCCGTGGCCTGGGCTGCCCGTCGGGGCTGGCGTCCCATCACGGGGGCGCTGGCCCGGCCCTTCCCGGGGGTGATGGCCGGAGGCGGCTGGTTTTTCCGAGCGGTGCAGAGCTGGGGACAGGGAGCCAGGAAAGTCTGAGGTGACGCTGGCTCCATCCCCGCCGCGCCGGGCAGCCGGGGCCTGGCACCGCCTCCAGCCCTGCCTCGGTTTCCCCTCCGCGGCCCAGGGCCGCGCTGGCCCTCGCTGCGGGATGCTGGCTCCAACCCGGCCCTGGGAACCCACGAAGCCGGGCCCCGATGAAGCCTCTCTCCCTCCGCCGTTCTCGGGCTGGGCAGGGGCGTGGAGCCTAGTGGTTAGAGCAGGGGGGCTGGGAGTCCGGACGCCTGGGTCCTCTTCCCCACGGACTGGCTGGACCCCTTGGCAGAGCAGGTGCCCCCGGGGCAGGTGCGTTATCGACTGTCGTGTCCTGCCGCCTGTAGACCCGTAGAGGGAGCCCCGGGCCCTGGAAGCCGGGCTAGGAGCACCCGGGACCCGCTCCCCCGTGCCCCATAGCCCTCCCTCACTCCCACCCCATAGCCCCTGCCCCCCAGCCCTGCCGGTGCCCCTCACTCCCGCCCCCCAGTCCTGCCCCCCCCCGGCTCTCTGGTAACACAGAGGCCGATGTTCTTACTTTCTCACACGCTGCCCCCCGGGGGCTCATTAACATATTTTTATCCATGAGCTCAGCCCGTTACTCGTCCAGCCACCGCCAGCCCAGCTGGACCTGAATCCTGACCCAGGATTGGGGGGGGCCGTTCTGACCCTCCTCCCCTCTGCCTCCTCTCCCCTCCCCCTTCGATGTCCTGGAGACACGAAACCTACGCTCGACGGGGCTGGGTCGTGCCCCCCACGCACTGAAGTGGTCACCCCTCTCCCTTCGAGCCCCCTAAGCCTCTGACTCCCTGTCCCCATCGAGCACCTATTTCCTCCCAGACCCACAGCCCGTGCCTTAGGGGGGTCTGTCACACCTCTGCCCCAGGACCAGCTACGAGGGGTGAGACAGTGGGGAATTTGCCCCTTATTTTGCAGGGTGCATACCTCAGTTTCCCCATGTGCCGCTTGCGCATTGGGGGTGGACCCTGGACAGTGGCCCGGAGATAGGGGGGACCCAGCAACGGGAGCAGCCGGGTGGGAGGACCAAGGGCCGAGGGGAGGGGACCCTGGGGCAGCCAAAGGGTGGGGCGGCGCTGCACCGGGCCTGTGGGGAGCAGGGGAGACCCGGAGGGGCGGGGACCCTCAATGCACCCCCTGTCGTGCTGGCTGTGGGGCCCTGCAGGCTGGAGACAGGGAGGTCACTGCTCCCTCTGCCCCCCCCCCCGAGCCGGAGCTCTGGCTCTGACGGGGGGGCCCTGCAGGGGCTGGATGGAGCCGAGGGGCCCAGGTGTCCGTCAGAGGAGGGTCTCACACTCCCGGCCCCTACCCGGCGGGTCCCCCTCCCCCGCCCCCCGTCCATCTCTGGGCCCCACTCGGCTCCTGCCGCTCCCCCCAGGCTGGCTCCTCGGCCCTGCCCGGCCCGGCGCTGCCCGGCTGCCTTGGCCCTGCGCCAGCCCCGTGCACAGAGCCCGAGTGTGTGCCTGGCCCGGCCCGGCCAAAGCAAACGCTGCGGAGCCACCGCCAATTCCGGGAAGGCCTGGCACCCGGCCGGGCGCGGAGCCGCCGCCGTATCACTGGGGCCTTTCAGCCTGGTGGGGGGCGCGGCTGGGGGGGGGGGGCTGGAGCCCACCTGGCTGGGCCACAGTCCGGCCTCACCCCAACCCAACCCTGTCATTAGGCTGCAGCTGCCTCTGGGCTGGGGCCTGGCAGCTCCTTGGCCACCCGCAGCAACGCGGCTCCCTGCAGCACCAAGCCCCCCTGAGTCCCCACCTGCCCCACAGGTCCCCCGGCTTCTGCCTTGGGACTCACAGCCTATACCCCAGCCCAGCCCTGCCCTCCAGCCCTGCCGGTACCCCTCACCCCCACCCCGCACCCCTGCCCACCACCCCCGCTGGTGCCCCTCACCCCCGCCCCACAGCCCCTGCTCCTCCAGCCCTGCCAGTGCCCCTCACTCCCACCCCACAGCTCCTGCCCCCCCCCCAGCCCTGCTGGTGCCCCCTGCCTGTGGCTATGGAGGGCAGCAAGGGACTGAATTCAGGAGACCGTGGGGGGCCTGCCTCGGGCATTCCCAATGGTTAGGACTCCCAGGGCCTTTCTGCGGGTTGGCCGCGGCGGCTGTGGTCAGTGAGCTGTGGAAGGCAGCCAGGATGGGGTCACAGGGCCTTTCCTGATGGTGGGGGGGGGGCCGGTCTCCCCAGGGGCACCGGCTCCGCTCATGGCAGGAGTTTGCTGGTTCTCAGGTTAGCTTGGCAGAGGCCCCCTGCCCGCAGGCCCTGGGCACAGATGCAGGCTGGGGGCTGGGTTGTGGCCTTAGCCCCCCAGGTGCCCAGCTGCCTGGCAGGCATCTGTGGGGGGGACCCCCTGCCGCCCCTCTGGGCTCAGGCAGCAGGGCGCAGGCCTGGCATTAGCTGGCTGCTGAAGGCTCTGGCCCAGCCATGCCTTGGTCCAACAAGCCCTGGACCGGTCCGGTCCCCTCCGGCCACAGCCCCCAGGCAGGGGTGTGGCTGGGGCCCAGCCTCCATGGGGCCAGGGCCCGGTGCCTGTGGGTCGGGCCTGTGCCCCGTGTCTGCAGCCGGGTGGGCTCCAGGGCATGAGAGACCCGGTGGGGGCCCGTATGGGACCCGCCTCTGCTGGGGGTGCAGAGCCCAGAGCTACCAGCCTGGCTGGGATCCTGCCCCCCACCCAGTGTGGAGAAGCCAGGCCAGGGCCGGGCTGAGGTTGCGGGGGCGGGGCAGGCCCGAGCGGACGCTGACCCGGCCCGGCCATGACATCACCACCCCCCCCCCCCGCAGGGAGCGAGGGGATGAACCGTGTGTATGAAAGTGGGAACTGGCCAGCCCCGGCCACACCCGGCCCGCCCCCCGCCCGGCCCCAGGGCGCAGAGCCCGGAGCGCAGCAAAGCGTCCGGAGCGCAGCGCGGAGCGCAGCGCAAAGCCCGGAGCGCGCAGTGAGCGCGCAGCGAGCCCGGATCCCCCGGCCCCGAGCGAGCAGTGGGGAGAGGAGCGCAAAGCCGGGAGCGCGCAGCGCAAAGCCCCGAGCGCGCAGCGAGCCCGGATCCCCCGGCCCGGTGCGCGCAGCGGGGAGAGGAGCGCAAACCCGGGAGCGCGCAGCTCAAAGCCTCGAGCGCGCAGCGAGCCGGGATCCCCCAGCTCCGAGCGCGCAGCGCAAAGCCCGGAGCGCAGGGGAGAGTCCCGGAGCGCAAAGCTCAGTGCGCAGCTCAAAGCCCAGAGCGCTGCGCAGACCCCCCGGCCCGGCGCAGCCGCCCCGGCCCAGGTAGGACCCCGCGCCCCACGCAGGTGCGGGGGGGGGGGGAGGTTGCAGGGAGTTTGGAAAGTGCCCGCGCGAGAGGCTGGGGGGAGGTAAGTGGGGGGAGCGAGGGGGCAGGGATGGAGGGAGGGGGCAGGGACAGGTGGATGGAGAGAGGGAAGGCGGGGGGCAGACGGACGGGGGGGCGGCTAGGGGGCGGAGATGCAGAGGTGGAAGGCGGGCGGGGGCAGATCTAGTGATGGGGGGGTCGGGCAGGGGGGCCCCCCCATTGCTATCCCCTCCCCCGCTCCTAGCGCTGACCCAGGCCCAGGCCCCCAGAACACAGGCCGGGAGAAGCCAGTCTCCAACAACCCCCCATCCTTGCAGCCTCCACCCCGGGGCCCCTTCCCCCCCATCCATGGCACCGCGCCCCGATACAGGCGCCCGGGAATGGAGCAGGGGGACGAGGGGGGGAGGCGGAAAGGGGGTGGTCCCTGGGGCAGGGTGCTGCTAGTGGCAGGACAGAGGCCGGGGATGGGGGGGTGGGTCAGGAGCACGTGGGTTTGTGGCGGGGAGGCCAAAGACATGGGGGGCTGGTGGGGCCACGTCCTGACCCCCTACAGGGGCCAGGCCCCTGCCCCCCTGAGCCAGCTAGGCTCCCGTTAGAGCGGGGAGGTGAGGGGGGGAAGCGGGCTGGAAGCCAGGGCTCCTGGGTTCTCTCCCCGGCTCTGGGAGGGGAGTGGGGGCTAGTGGTTAGAGCAGGAGGGGCTGGGAGCCAGGACTCCTGGGTTCTCTCCCTGGCTTTGGGAGGGGAGTAGGGGCTAGTGGTTAGAGCAGGAGGGGCTGGGAGCCAGGGCTCCTGAGTTCTCTCCCGGCTCTGGGAGGGGAGTGGGGGCTAGTGGTTAGAGCATGAGGGGCTGGGAGCCAGGGCTCCTGGGTTCTCTCCCTGGCTTTGGGAGGAGAGTGGGGGCTAGTGGTTAGAGCATGAGGGGCTGGGAGCCAGGGCTCCTGGGTTCTCTCCCTGGCTTTGGGAGGGGAGTGGGGGCTAGTGGTTGGGGGCGGGGGCTGGAAGCCAGGACGCCTCGCTTCTCTCCCCGGCGCTGGGAGGGGAGCGGCGGCTAGTAGTTAGAGCAAGGGGGGATGGGCGCCCAGACGCCCGGGCTCTCTCCCAGCGCTCTCTAGAGGGGCCAGGCCCCTGCCCCCCGGAGCCAGATCACCCCCCGCGGCCCCCTTGTCCCGCCCCCGCAGCCCGGCTGGGATCTGGGTGGGACCCTTATCTCCTCGCAGAAGAATTTCCCGGCTGTCCGCAGCGCGCGGGGACGGAGCCAGGCCGGGCTCGGAAAAGCCGCCGGGTCCTGCGGGCGCTGTGCGGGCCGCACGGCGCCCCCCTCTCACCGGGGCTGCGGGGCGGGAGTGAGGGGCGCCGGCCGGGCTGCGGGGAGGGAGACACCGGGCTGCGATTCAGGGGCACCAGCAGCGCAGCGCCCCCCAGGCTGCGAAAGGGGCAGGGCCAGGACTGCGGGCGTCTCTCCTGGCTCTTAGAGGGGAGCAAGGGCTAGTGGTTAGAGCAGGGAGACGGGGAGCCGGTTCTCCTGGCTCTGGGAGGGGTGGGGGGTCCAGTGGTTAAAGCAGGGGGTGCTGGGAGCCAGGACGCCTGGGTTCTCTCAGGGCTCTCGGAGGGGAGTGGGGTCTAGTGGTTAGAACCAGGGCGCCTAGGTTCTCTCCGGGCTCTGGGAGGAGACTGGGGGCTAGTAGTTAGTGCAGTGGGGGGGGGGGGCGGTGCTGGGAGCCAGGACGCCTGGGTTCTCTCCTGGCTCTGGGAGGGGAGCGGGGGCTAGTGGTTAGAGCGGGGGGGGGTGCTGGGAGTCAGGACGCCTGGGTTCTCTCTGGGCTCTCGGAGGGGAGTGGGGGCTAGTAGTTAGTGCAGTGGGGGGGCGGTGCTGGGAGCCAGGACGCCTGGGTTCTTTCTGGGCTCTGGGAGGGGAGCAGGGGCTAGTGGTTAGAGCAGTGGGGTGCTGGGAGCCAGGACGCCTGGGTTCTCTCCAGCTCTGGGAGGGGAGCGGGGGCCAGTGGGTAGAGCCAGGGCGCCTGGGTCCCCTGCCCGTGTGTGGCAGGCTGAGGCGCTGTCCGTGGCCCAAGCAGCAGCCCCTCAGGGAGCCCAGGGGAAGTCCGAGCGGCGGTTGGAAATCCGTGTGAACCAAAGGCTGCAGCTGTGAAAATAGCACGCCGCAGGCGCCGGGCCAGGGCTCAGCAGAGCCCAGCGGCCACCGGCCTCCCACGCCCCAGCGCCTGCCCCTCAATGGCCCCATTATGGGGAGGGGAAACTGAGGCACGAAGCTGGGACAGAATCCAGGAGTCCCCGCTTCGCCCCCTGCCAGCAGACCTGAATACGAAGGCTGCTCCCTTTAAGCCAGTTATCGGGGCAGGGAGGGGCTGGGGTCCCAGGACTGGGCCATGGGGGGGAGGCTGTGGCTGGGGCCAGGGTCCCCAGGGTGGGACATGGGGGGCTGATCTGTGGCTAGGACTGGGTTCCCAGAGTTGGGCCATGGAGTCTGGGGTCCCAGGGCTGAGCCATGGGGGGCTGGGCCGGGGTGGGGTCCCGGGGCTGGGGTCTGTCCGGCGCTGCTCTACCAGCATGAGAAGCCTCCGAACGCCCCGCTCCCCTGGCCCGGCTATTGCCCCGTTTCCCCGGCTCCGGGCCAGGCCTCCAGCTGCTGGACGCGGCCCCCGGCCTGGCTCCAGCCACATTTTTGCAGCATGATCCTGGGTTGTTCCGCCGGCCTGGCTCCTGCTGGGGTGCTGGGTCCCGGCACCTGCCCCGGCCCCCTGCTCTGGCCCCCATGTCACTGCCAGGCCCTGCTCCCCCCACCCGGACCCCAGCTCTGGGCCTGGCGACCCCGGCCGACCGGCCTCCGGATCGGGGAACTGGGGTTGTGTCTGGTGGGGGGGGGTCCCTGGGGGCTGGGATATAGGGGGGGAAATGGGGCTGTGCCTGGTGCCAGGGTGCCTGGGGGTATCTTGGGGGTACCTGGGGTGTCTGTGCCCCCATCACTAACCGCCTGCCCCCCCACAGGTTCACCCCCCAGCCAGCATGGGGCCCTGGGTGCTACTGTCACTGCTGCTGGTGCAGGGGGCACCTCCCCCACCCGGCGCGGGGCTCCTGGCCCCCCATCGCCGCTCCCCCCGGGCCGTGGCCCCCGCCAACACCACCATCTTCTCCCACATCTACAGCATCAGCCGGGGGGCAGGGGCCGGGAGGGGGCCCCAAGAAGCACTGGGCCCCCCCCAGCAGCAGCAGCCCTCCCAGCTGTATGAACACACACTGGGGGGCGACGAGCAGGTGGTCTTCACCCACCACATCAACCTGCCCCCCCCGGCCTGCGACTGCGAAGGGGGGGGCGACGGGGCTGCCCTGCGGGAGGCGCTGAGCCGGCTGCGGGTGCTGGAGGCCCAGGTCCGGGTCCTGCGGGAGCAGTGCGGGGCCAAGCACTGCTGCCCCGCCTCCACCACTGCCCAGGCCAGCACAGGTCAGAGAGGAGGAGGGGCGAAGGGGGCGGGGACGCCAGGAGGGAGGGGCTTAGGAGGAGGGGGTGGAGCTACAAAGGGGAGTGATATTGGGTGATACTGGGCAGGGCCAGCGTGGAAGGAGGGGGGGGCCAGTGTGTGAAAAAGGGGTGGAGCCGTAGTGGGGCGGGGCCATAAAAGGGGCAACAGGGAAAGCAGAAGGGGCGGGGCCAGGGCAGACAGGCAGCGCCCCCTGGTGGGGCTGCAGGGAGGTTGCTGTTTCACCCCCTCCTTCGGCACCGCAGGACAGACGGACACCCAGAGCCTGTGCAGCCGGCACGGCACCTTCGACCTGGCCAACTGCAGCTGCGTGTGCCAGCCGGGCTGGGGCGGCCCCACCTGCGCCGAGCCGCAGTGCCCGGGCGGCTGTGGGGGCCGGGGCGAGTGCCTGGCCGGGCGCTGCCTCTGCCCCCCCGGCTTCTCCGGCACCCGCTGCCAGACCCCCGTCTGCCCCGAGGACTGCAACGACCAGGGCCGCTGCCTGGGGGGCCGCTGCGCCTGCTTCCCCGGCTACTCCGGCCCGGCCTGCGAGCGGCCCGACTGCCCCGGCGACTGCAGCGGGCGGGGGCGGTGCCGAGAGGGGCGCTGCGTCTGCCAGCCCGGCTACCTCGGCCCCGACTGCGCTGCCCGGGCCTGCCCCCGGGACTGCAGGGGCCGCGGGGAGTGCCAGCTCGGGCGCTGCCACTGCCGGGAGGGCTACGCCGGCGAGGACTGCGCCATAGGTACGGCCGCCCGGCCCGCCGCGCCCCGGGGTGCCCATCCCACAATGCCCCGGGGTGCCCCAGCCGCCTGTCCCACAATGCCCCGGGGTGCCCCAGCCGCCCGTCCCACAATGCCCCGGGGTGCCCATCCCACAATGCCCCGGGTTGCCCATCCCATAATGCCCCGGGGTGCCCGTCCCACAGTGCCCGGGGGTGCCTCAGCTGCCTTTCCCACAATGGCCCAGGCCACCCATCCCTCAGCGCCCCGGGGTGCCCATCCCACAATGCCCCGGGTTGCCCCAGCCGCCTGTCCCATAATGCCCCAGGGTGCCCGTCCCACAGTGCCCCAGGGTGCCTGTCCCACAATGCCCCGGGCCACCAGTCCCGCAGTACCCCAGGGTGCCTGTCCCACAATGCCCCGGGGTGCCCCAGCCGCCTGTCCCACAATGCCCCGGGGTGCCCGTCCCACAGTGCCCAGGGGTGCCCCAGCCGCCTGTCCCATAATGCCCCAGGGTGCCCGTCCCACAGTGCCCCAGGGTGCCTGTCCCACAATGCCCCGGGCCACCAGTCCCGCAGTGCCCCGGGGTGCCTGTCCCATAATGCCCCGGGGCACCCTGGTTGCCCATCCCACAATGCCCCAGGGCGCCCATCCCGCACTGCCCAGAGGTGCCTATCCCACAATGCCCTGGGGCACCAGTCCCCAGGGTGTCCTGGCCATCCGTCCCACAGTGCCCAGGGGCCATCCTGACCCCCTTTTCCCACAATTCCCTGGGGACATTCTAGCCCCCTGTTCCCACAATGCCCCGGGACGCCCCGGGACACCCTGGCTGCCTGTCCCACAATGCCCCGGGGCTGCCCCACGCGCTCAGCTCACAGTGCCCCGCGCCTCTCCCCGGACTCACAGTCCCTCTCTGTGCCTGCTCCCCACATCCCTGGGCATCCGTCCCTGTGGCTGGCGGGGGGGGGTCCTTCCCCCCCCATGTGTGGGGCAGCCGTGGGCACGGAGCTGAATGGCCTCTGTGCTGCCTAATCTGCTCCTGACCCACGGCCAAGGCAAGGGGCCCTGGCCCCAGATCTGTGCGGCGGCCGGGACGTCCCGTCCCCGGGCACAGAGCCCCCCTGTGCGAGCCACCCGCCCGGCCAAGATCAGCCTGGCGCCGTGCCCCAGCGGCTCGGCTTCCCCTGGAGAATCGGCCCCATTCATGCCGGCCGGGGGCGCGGTGCCGGGGGGCGGGGGCAGCATCTGAGCTGCGCTTGTTCCCCCAGGTGTTTGCTTTCCCCCCCCAGCCTGGGACGGGACACAGATCAAAGGCCCCAGCCGGATGGAGGGGGAGGCCCTGGGCCTTGTCCCTCTATGGGTCCTGTCAGGGGGGGCTGGCGGGGGGCCGGAGAATGCTCACCCCCCTCTCGCCCCCCAGAGATCCCGGCCCTGGATCTGCGGGTAACGCGCCGGGACGAAGGCTCCTTCCGCCTGCAGTGGACTCGGCCCAAGACCCACGTGGATGGATACGAAGTTCACCTCGTTCCCACGGTAATGGGGGACCCGGGGGGGGGGGCGGCAGGCGTCAGGAGCCAGGTCTGGGTCTGGGGGGCAGGGGAGATCAGCGGAGCAGGAGGGGGTTACTCCCAGGGGGTCTCCCTTCTGGGGGAGGGCACAAGAGGGGGTGCGGATGGTTGAGGAAGGGGGGCGAGGGGTGCAGCTGGGGGATCCATATCACCCCCCACTCCCCGACCCCTCGGACCCCCCAGCGCTTCCATGTCCCTGCAGTTGGGGGGCGCAGAGGGGGTGGTGCCTGAGAGGACTGCCCCCCCGAACCCCACTTTCTCTCTCCCCCCCCAGATGATCTGGAGGGTGCCGTGTCCCTGCAGGTGGGGGGGGGCACAGAGGGGAGCGGTGCCTGAGAAGACTGGGCCCCCCACACCCCTGAACCCCACTTTCTCTCCGCCCCCCCCAGGATAACCCCGAGGGCGCCGTGTCCCTGCAGCTGCCCGGCTCGGCCACGTCCTTCGAGCGCTCCGGGCTGGGCCCGGGCCAGGAGTTCAGCGTCACCGTCCGGGCCCAACGGGCCCAGCACCTCGGCCCCCCCGCCACGCAGAGCATCCACACCCGTACGTGGGGCTGGGGGGGGGTGCTATGAGGCGGGGCTGGGGGGGGCCTGTGAGGTGAGGGGCTATGAAGGAGTGTGCTTTGGGGGGAGGCTTCTGTGATACCAAATGGGGCGTCCTCCTCTTACAAGGCCCCCCCAGTGAGAGCCGGTTACCCCCTGCCTGGGGTAGATGCCTGAGAGGACTGCCCCCCAAACCCCACTTTCTCTCTCCCCCCCCCGGATGATCTGGAGGGTGCCGTGTCCCTGCAGGTGGGGGGGGGGGGCACAGAGGAGAGAGGTGCCTGAGAAGACTGGGCCCCCCACACCCCTGAACCCCCTGTTCAGAGCCATCTGCCCCACATCCGGGCTGGTCCGGCCTAGCTCTGGGCACCTGGGACTTGGTGGAGCCAGACAAGATCTGAACGAGGTCCGAGGGGCCAGCCCCGGTCCCAGGTCGACGTCCCCTCCGAGTGGCACCCCGAGATCCCGCTGGCGCCCCCAAAGGGGCCCCCATAGCACCCCCTGTCCATGCCCGGCTCGGCGCCTTGGCCCCACGCTGCTCTGAACGCTCACTCACGGGTTGTTCGGGGGGTTCTCTGGGGAGGGGCCCCCAATCCCCGTTCTGACCCTTCTCCCCCCCAGGGATGGATGCGCCCCGCAGTCTGCACCCCACGGGGGCCACGGCCACCTCGCTGAGCCTGCGCTGGGAGCCCCCGGCCGCCCGGCCTGACGGCTACACCCTGCGCTATGGCCCGGCGGGGCGGGAGAGCACCGAGCCCCCCACCCGACTGGCCCTGCCCCCCGACCGCGCCACCGTCACCCTGACTGGCCTGCGCAGTGCCACGCCCTACACCTTCACCCTGACTGCCCACAGCGGCTCGGAGCAGAGCCCCCCTGCCAGCACCAGCGCCAGCACCGGTGGGTACCAGGGCCGGGGGAGGGGGCGGGGAGCAGCGATGGGGGGGAGGGGAGGGGGAGCAGGGGCAGAGGGGAGGGGAGGGAAGGGAAAAGGGGAAGAAGGAAACGGGAGGGGAGGATGAATGACGGAGGGAAAGCAGCACGGACTGGCGTGTGCCAGTTGCACAGAGGGACAAGAGCATCCGTCTGTCCGTCCATCCATCCACCCGTCCATCCATCCCTACGTACATCCATCCATCCCACTGTGCGTCCATCCATCCACCCATCCACCTGTCTGTCCATCCATCCATCCACCTGCCTGTCCATCCGTCCATCCATCTGTCCATCCGTCCATCCACCTGTCCATCCATCCATCCACACACCCACCTGTCCGTCCATCCATCTATCCATTCATCCATCCACCTGTCCGTCCATCCGTCCATCCACACACCCACCTGTCCGTCCATCCATCTATCCATTCATCCATCCACCTGTCCGTCCATCCGTCCATCCACACACCCACCTGTCCGTCCATCCATCTATCCATTCGTCCATCCATCTCTCCATTCATCCATCCACCTGTCTGTCCATCCATCCGTCCATCCACACACTCACCTGTCCATCCATCCATCTGTCCATCCGTCCATCCATCCACCCAATTGTCTTCCAGCGTCCGTCCGTCGATAAGGGAGCCAGACGTTTCTCCTTCTCTTCCCCCCACCCTTCTGCGGGGGGCGGGGTTTCCTTCCCTCTCTCCCACAGTGAGTGATTTGTTCCTTCTGCCTGGAGCCGGGCTACCCGGGAGCCTCCCCCACCACCCTCCCCTCCTGCTTCCCCCCCCCCCATCTATTTCGGATCCACAGGTCATGGAGCTGGGGGCGCCAGACTAACCCTGTTCTCTTCCCTTCTCTCTTCTTCGCAGCTAGCTCCTGGCACCGGCTGGGGAACACGGGCTGTTCCCCTCTAGGGGCGCTGGCTCCTGTCCGACCCTGGTGGGGGGAGGGCTGGCTGGCTCAGAGGGCCTGTGGCTTTTCCTTTCTAGGGGCGCCGGTTCGGATCCAGTCCCGGAGGGGGGACTGGCTGGCTCAGGGCGGGGGGGGGGGAGAGGGAACGCGATCCCCTAACCACACCACTATTTGCTCCCAGCAGCACCAGTGCCCACCCCACCCCGCCGGCCGCCCACCCGCCCCCCGGCGCCTCGTCTCCGGCCGCCTGGCCCCAGGGGGCAGCCGGGTCCCCGGCCCGCCCCGTCCAACGCCTCCTCACTCCCCAGCCAGCTCTTCCTGCAGACCGTGGCTGAGGACCTCCCGGCCAAGCTGTCCCGCTACAACGGGACCCTGCTGCAGAGGCTGGAGAGCTACCTCCGGGCTGCCCGCTACCCGCTGCGCGCCAACCAGACCCTCGCCGGCGTGGCCACGGCCATCTACCACTACCTGCTGTGGATGAAGTCCCCGGAGGAACAGCGGACGGTCTACCAGCGCCTGGGCGAACCCTACCCGGAGCCCGGGCCCACGGCGCCCACCCCGAGGGAGCCCGGCCCCTCCCGCTTCTTCAAGGAAGCCAGCAGCATCTTCTCGGAGGGCGCGGCGCCACGGCGCCATGCCAAGCCAGGGGTGGTGGCCCGCTCCTCCGGCGCCATCGTGGTCTCGCTGGACAGCGTGCGGGGCCACTCGGAGCGCGTGGTGGTGCGCTACTGGCGGGTGGCCGACGGCGGCGGCCAGGGGCAGCTGGAGGTGCCGGGGGACACGGCGGCCGTCCATCTCCAGGGCCTGGCGCCCGGCACCGCCTACCAGGTGGAGATCCACGGGCTGGCCCAGGGGCAGCTCTCCAAGTCCTATTCGTTTGTCTCCTCCACAGGTAGCGCCGGGCAGCCACCCTCCCTCGGCTCCTTAACCCCACGGCACCCCCCCCAGCTGCTCACCATTGCCACCCGCTGGTGCTAAACCTCCCCCCCTTCTGCCCCTCTCTCTCCTGCAGGCTGCTGGCTTGTGCGCACCGGCCTGGCATGGCCATGGGGGGGCCGACTGCGCCCCCCCCTCCTCCACCGTTAACCCCACCCTTTCTTCTGCAGCTGTTTGGCTTCCACCCCTACAGGCTTCCCGCCGTGGACGCAGCTGGCAAGGGGCCGGTCACCTCTAGGGGGTGCCAGCTCCCAGCCGGCCCCAGGGCAGGGATTGGCTGGCTTGGGGAGGCAGGGTCTCTCCCCTCTAGGGGGCGCCAGATCCCAGCCGGCCCCAGGGCACGGATTGGCTGGCTTGGGGAGGCAGGGTCTCTCCCCTCTAGGGGGCGCCAGATCCCAGCCGGCCCCAGGGCACGGATTGGCTGGCTTGGGGAGGCAGGGTCTCTCCCCGCTAGGGGGCGCCAGATCCCAGCTGGCCCCAGGGCAGGGATTGGCTGGCTTGGGGGGCAGGGCCAGTGGCCTCTAGGGGGCGCCCTTTCACCCTTTCCTGCTCCCCCAGCTCCGGAGGCAGCCAGCACCGAGCAGCCCCTGGAGCCTCCCACACCCGGCCTCTCCCGCCCGGGGCTGCCCCCGGGGGACCTGGCCGTGACAGACATCTCCCCCGACCGGTTCCGCGTCACCTGGACGGCCTCCCCTGGTGCCTTCCGGCGCTTCCTGCTGCGCTACCGGGAGTCCAGCGCCGCAGCGCCCGCCCGGCAAGCCCAGGTGCCCGGGGGGCAGAGGGGTGTGACCCTCACCCAGCTGAGCCCCGGCACCGGCTACGAAGTGGAGCTCCGGGGAGTGGCCCCCGACGGGACCATCTCGGAGCCTGTCTCCACCAGCGTGTCGACAGGTAATGCCCTGGCCCTTACTCCCTCCCGGCTCCCGGCTCCCCGCTCTAACCACTAGCCCCCACTCCCCTCCCTGAGAGCCCAGGCTCCCTGTCGGTGGCACGCCCTCTCTCTTGCAGCGCCCCTGGGCGGGGCCCCTGAGCCCATCGAGCTGGGGGCCCTGGGGGTGAGGAACGTGAGCAGCGAGGGCTTCGGGCTGCAGTGGCGGGCGCGCCAGGGCCTGTTCCAGTCCTTCCTGCTGCGCTACGAGGACGCGGCCGGGCGCACAGGGTCCCGGGAGGCCGAGGTGCCGGGGGAGCAGCGGGCGACCCGCGTCGGGGGGCTGCGGCCCGGCACCGAGTACAATGTCACGCTCTATGGGGTGCACCACGGCCAGCTGTCCCCACCGCTCAGAGCCAGAGTCCGGACAGGTAGCACCTTTCCCCTCCGCGGCTCCTGCCTCGGCCCCCTGCCAGCTGGGGCAGCCCCCCTTCTCCCCCTTCTGCCCCTCATTTCTGTACTGGCCTGCCAGCCTGCTGTCCTTCCGCAGGGCTGGGGGCATTGCCCAGGTGTCCTGGCTCCCAGCCCCCCCCCCCGCTCTAACCACTAGTCCCCACTCCCTCCCCAAGCCAGGGAGAGGACTCAGGCGTCCTGGCTCCCAGCCCCCCCTGCTCTAACCACTAGTCCCCACTCCCCTCCCCAAGCCAGGGAAAGGACCCAGGTGTCCTGGCTCCCAGCCCCCCTGCTCTAATCACTGGTCCTGACTCCCCTCCCAGAGCCAGGGAGAGAACCCAGGAGCTCTGACTTCCAGCCCCGCCTCTCCCCCCTGCTCTAACCACTAGCCCCCACTCTCCTTCCTGGCTCCCTGCCCCAGCTCCCCAGCAGCGCAGTGGGGAAATAGCTGGGAGCCTTTGCCAAGGATGTTGGAGAGAAAAAGTGTCTGCCACCTGGGATGCCCACGGGGAGGGGCAAAGCCAGCTGCTCCCCTGTGACGGCGCGTCGGGGTCCCCCGACTCCTGCACCCCCGTAGCGGCACGAACAGACTCCACCAGCCAGTAGCACAGAGGGAGTTTATTGCTTCTCCAGGATACAGCACAGCACAGATGTCATCTGGTTACAGGGCAGGCCTAGGATGCCTCAGCCCCCCTTGAGATGGGGGAGACTGGGCCCCTAAATCCCAGCCCCCCGTTGCTCAGGCTGCTTCCTCCATGATTCCAGACAGAAACTGCCCCTCTCTTCCAGCCCTGCCCCCCTTGCCAGGCCTGGCCTCGCCCCCTTCCTTTGTTTCTCTCCCTGGGAGATAACTGGTCGGACAGGTTGGGAGACCCTTGCATAATGACTCATCCCCTGTCCTGCTGGGCCGTGCTTTGTACAAACAGCCGCCAGCGGGGGTCACTCACAGCCCACCACCCAGCATAGCAACCAGCAAGGTACCAGCACTACATCACATCCCCCCCCATATAGACACCCTGTACCTCTCCCCCTCCATGCGTAGACACCATGTGCCTCCAGTGTCCAGAGAGGTTCTCCCAGTCCCAAAGGACCAGCCAGAGTCCCAGGGCAATTCACACCTGGGATCTCACCCAAGAGAGGTCGCTGGGCCTGTCCTTTGGCATCTACCAGCTAACGGTTTAGTAAGAAAAGAAACAAAAGGGTTGAGGGTAGGATGGTTATGCAAAGCACATCACAGACGCCCATCCCCACGGCCCTGGGGCAGGCCCTGAGCAGCGAGGGAACAAGCTGCCGGCTGAACAGTCTGGCTAGGTCTACACTCGCGGCATCTTGCGCCAGAAAGATGCAAATGCGGCTAAGCGTGGAATATCGCCAAGCCTCATTTGCATACCTAATGAGCAATGCCATTCTTCCTGAAAACAATCGGCGTCGCGGCATTGCGCAAGAGGGGTTTTCTCACGCAAGAAGGGGCCGTGTAGACAGCTCCTTCTGGTGCAAGAGCTTCTTCTGCAAAAATGGCGGCTCATTAGGTATGCAAATGAGGCTCGGCGATATTCCACGCTTAGCCTCATTTGCATATGTCTGGCGCAAGAAGCCACGAGTGTAGACCTAGCCTCTCTGTGTCAGGCTGGGTCAACAAATCCATCCCAGCCCCCCTGGTTAGCACAAGGTGCTTCTGAGGTTAAGAGCAGGAGGGCAGACCCGGCTGGAGGTGCCCCCAGGATCCTTTGCTCCCCTTGCCCGTGCGGAGGGCAGTCCCATTGAGCCCCTGGGTGATGGCACCTCCCAGATTGGAGCTGATCACATGAGCTAGTGACCTGTCCTGTCCTTTTATGCAACCAGCCGTGGGCTCCCTGGTGGCCTGCAGGGGCCCAGCCGCATCCCGCAGGTGAGTGCTGGCCACCTTGCAAGCCAGCGTCCACGCAGCATCGCTAGTCACTGGGGCTACGTCTACACTGCCGCTTTTGCCGGCAGTGCGTATGCAAATAAGGCGTGGATTAGCATATCGCTGCACCTCATTTGCATAATTGATGCAAGGCGTTTTTGTGGGGAAAAAAAAGTAGTGTGGATGTTTTCTTTTAGCGCAAAAAAACCCTTTTCCCGCCAGATCGGTAAACCTGCTTTTTGGGGGCATAAGGATCTGGCGGGAAAAGGGGTTTTTGGCGCAAAAAGAAAACGTCCACACTACTTTTTTTTTTCCACAAAAACGCCTTGCATACATTATGCAAATGAGGCGACAATATGCTAATCTGCACCTCATTTGCATACTCACTGCCAGCAAAACCGGCAGTGTAGACATAGCCTGGCTAACCACAATAGGGCTGTATCTACACAATGAGTTTTCTCTGCAAAAAATATGCTACTGAGGAACTCATTTGCATGTGTCGTGATCTCATTTGCATATTTTCTGCCCATCTGTTTTTGCGCAAAAACAAGTTGCATGGACTTTTTCTTTTTGTGCAAAAAACCCTTTTCCCCACAAGATCGGTAGACCTCCTTTTGGGGGGGGGGGGGCGTAAGGATCTTGTGGGAAAAGGTGTTGGGTTTGTTTGTTTTTTTTTTTGTGCAAAAAGAAAACGTCCACACGGCTTGTTTTGGCGCAGAAACCTCAGCACAAAAACGGATCGGCAGGAAATATGCAAATGAGATTGCAACACATGCAAATGAGACCATCATTAGCATACTTTTTGCCGTGAAAACTCAGTGTCGACATAGCCTAGGAGGGCAATGCCTGCCACTGTCTCCCAGAGAGCAAACACACCAGCCCCGAGCCCATAGACACAACATCACACACCTACAAACCACACGTGTGCGTGAGCCTCAAAGACGCACTCTGCAAAACCCCAGCTTTCACGTGGCACGATGTGACGCAGTTGTGGGGGGGGAGGCTGTCTGCTTTGTAACCCGCGGTCCCCACCTGGCTGCTCTGTGAGGTGTGATTCCCACTGACTCCACTGTGACAGCGCGTTGGGGACCCCCCCCGACCCTGCACTCCCGTCCGCAGCCAGGTGGGACTCCGCCAGCCAGTAGGACAGAGAGGGTTTATTGCTTCTCCGTGATACAGTGCAGCCCGGGTTCGATGTGGGCATCGGAGTAAGGGGCCAGCAGACTCAGTCCCCTTGGGGGTGGGGCACACAGGCCCCTGAAGCCCCAGCACTCGATTTAGTCTCTTCATGTTTCCCAGCCAAGACTGCCCAGCTCCCAGGCCCTGCCCCCCCCAGCCAGATGGCATCTCCACCTACCTCCCTTTGTCTCTCCCCCTGGGAAGAGCCTTGTTATCTGCTCAGGCTGAGCCTAGCTGTCTGGGCCAATCCACAGGTGTGTGAGTCAGTGGGAATCCCACATCACAGCCAGTAGGGACACCGGGGTACAGAGCAGACAGCCCCCCCCACTACGGCACACCCCTCACTGGGCCACTTTGCCCAGGATCTGGGGCAAACACCCAGCGGGGGGGTGCAAGACGGCTGTGTGTGTTCCTGCTACAGTCCAGCCACGTGGCAGTGAGCGAATGGAGCGGAGGGGAAGGGATGGTGGAGGGACAGAGCATGGAAGAGTGAAGGAGGGTGATGGGGAAAGGCAGGCCGGTGTGGAAGGCAGGAGCTGGACTGCGAGGACGGGCAGCAATGCAGAGGCCAGCCTGGTGCGGGGGAAAAGGGAGAGGGGCAGGAGTGGAAGGGACAGGCCGGAAGGGAGGGCGTGGGAAAGGCAGCAGACAGACGACTGGCAGATGCACCCAGCAATCCCACCCCGCTGCTCCCTCCCCAGCCTCAGGACGGTTTGGTGCAACCCCCAGCAAGGCACCACCATTAGCCCCATCCATCCCCTTGGCCCCACCCGGACCCAGAACTGACAGGACCCTCCCTCCCATCCTCTTGCTTCCAGCCCCAGCAGAACCCGGCACCCAGCCCAGCCTGGGGGAGCTCTCGGCCTCCGACATCACCCATGACTCCGTCCTGCTCTCCTGGACCGTCCCGGCTGGGGACTTCGACTCCTTCCTCCTCCAGTACCGGGACGCGGAGGGCAAGCCCCAGGCACTGCCCGTGGACGGGGGATCCCGCACGGTCACCATCCCCAACCTGGCACCTTCCCGCCGATACAAGTTCAATCTCTACGGCATGTCCGGCCGCAAACGCCTCGGTCCCGTTTCCACCGATGCCACCACAGGTCAGCGGCTGCTCCCAGGGCGCCGGCCCCTTCCCCTCCAGCCCCCTTTGTTTCGCAGTGGGGCATGGACCATTCCAGCAAGATGCTTCCAAAGCTCCGCCTGCTTAACCAGCTTGGTGGGCACTCAGTGGGTGGAGAGAAGAAAACTGACAGGCCTGGGTGGACTGATGGGAAGATGGGTGGATGGATGGACAGCAGGCTTGCTGGGCATGGCCCTGGTTGAGAGAATGGAGAGATGTGTTTGGGGACGGATGGATGAATAGATAGGTACATGAATGGCTGTCTACAGGATCGGACGGAGGGATGGGCAGATGGAAGGGTGGATAGATATGTATGGGAGGAGATGGTTGGAGGGACGGATGCAAGGATGGGTAGGTATCTATGGGCATGGATGGACAGCTGGTGGAAGCGTGGTACATGTGTATGGGGACGGACAGACGGACAGAAGGGTGGGTAGATATGTATGGGGGTGGAGGGACGAATGGACAGACTGAAGGGTGGGTAGATGGTTATGGGGGTGGATAGACGGATGGGTGGACAGAAGGGAGCATAGCTATGTATGGGGTCGGACGGACAGAAAGGTGGGTAGATGGATATAGGTGTGGATGGATGGAATACTGGGTAGCTATGTATGGAGATGGACGGACAGATGGACGGATGGAATGTTGGGTTGCTATGTATGGCGGTGGACAGACGAACGGACGGAATGCTGGGTCGCTATGTATGGGGGTGGATGGACGGACAGACGGAATGCTGGGTCGCTATGTATGGGGGTGGATGGACGGACAGACGGAATGCTGGGTCGCTATGTATGGGGGTGGATGGACAGATGGACGGATGGAATGCTAGGTCGCTATGTATGGGGGGTGGACGGAGGGATGGACAGAATGCTGGGTCGCTATGTATGGGGGTGGATGGACAGATGGACGGATGGAATGCTGGATCGCTATGTATGGGGGTAGACAGATGGACAGACGGAATGCTGGGTCGCTATGTATGGGGGTGGATGGACGGAAAGACGGAATGCTGGGTTGCTATGTATGGGGGTAGATGGACAGATGGACGGATGGAATGCTAGGTCGCTATGTATGGGGGTGGACGGAGGGACGGACAGAATGCTGGGTCGCTATGTATGGGGGTGGATGGACAGATGAACGGAATGCTGGGTCGCTAGGTATGGGGGTGGACGGAGAGACAGACGGATGTAATGCTGGGTTGCTATGTATGGGGGTGGACGGAGGGCTGGACGGAATGCTGGGTCGCTATGTATGGGGGTGGATGGAGGGCCGGGCGGAATTCTGGGTCGCTATGTATGGGGGTGGACAGATGGACGGACGGAGTGCTGAGTCGCTATGTATGGGGGTGGATGGAGGGACGGACGAATGGAATGCTGGGTCGCTATGTATGGGGGTGGATGGAGGGATGGACGGAGTGCTGGGTCACTATGTATGGGGGTGGACGGGTGTTTGGCGGATGCACAGGGAGATGCGAATGTGGAAACTCTGCTGCCAGGCGGCTCTGCCAGGGGTCGGGTGGGGCAATGCATGGAGGATGGCTGGCTGGAGGGGTGTCCGTGGGGATCTTTCCATTGACGTCGTGGCTTTGGTTCACTCCCTTCTCTTTCTCCTTTGGTTCTTCCTCCCCTCTCTCCTCCTGTCCCAGCTCAGCTCTCACTGGGGTCCGAGCTGGTCGCTGTGGGCCAGCCCCTCCACACAGGAGAGATGCCCTTGGGGAACCAGGAAAAGTGGGATCAGCTTTGCACACATGCCCCGTCCATCTGCCTGTCCTGGCAGCAGGACCCAATTGAGTTTTGGGGCTGGTCTCTGGGGCTCCCTGCTTTTCCCCCTGCAAAGCTTCTCTGCAGGTCCCCTCTGGCTGGGAATAACCCAGAGCAAAAGAACCTGGTGAGCTGCCGACCACCCCGGCTGCACCCTTCACCCCTTCTCTGTTCCAACCGCAGCGCTGCGGGGGGAGGAACCCGCCCCCCAGCCCAGCCTGGGGGAGCTCTCGGCCTCCGACGTCACCCACGACTCCGTCCTGCTCTCCTGGACCGTCCCAACTGGGGACTTCGACTCCTTCCTCCTCCAGTACAAGGACGCGGAGGGCAAGCCCCAGGCGCTGCCCGTGGAGGGGGGATCCCGCACGGTCACTGTCCCCAACCTGGCGCCTTCCCGCCGATACAAGTTCAACCTCTACGGCGTGTCCGGCCGCAAGCGCCTGGGCCCCGTCTCCACCGACGCCACCACAGGTCAGCAGCTGCTCCTGGGGTACTGGCCCTTTCCCCTCCAGCCCCTTTTGTTGTGCAGTGCGACATGAATGCCGATCAATGGGCCAGGATCTTTCCAAGAAGATACTTCTAACCTTCCAACCTCCACAACTAGGCTACTAGCTGGAGAACGAGGTGGTGGGTGTAGGGAGGGAGAGGTGGGAGGCTGGGTGGATGACAGACAGCAGGGTGAGTAGCCATGTATGGGGATGGATGGATGGGTAGACGGAAGATTGGGTAGATATGTATGGTGAGAATTGACAGACAGAAGGGTGGGTGGTTATGTGTGGGGATGGATGGAGGAACAGATGGAAGGATGAGAGATATGTACGGGGATAGATGGACGGACAGACTGAAGGATGAGCAGATATGTATGGGGATACATGGATGGACAGACAGAAAGATAGGCAGATATGTATGGAGATAGATGGATGGACAGACAGAAGGATGGGAAGATATGTATGGGGATAGATGGATGGACAGACAGAAGGATGGACAGATATGTATGGGAAGGGATGGACGGACAGACAGAAGGATAGGTAGATATATACAGAGATAGAAGGACAGAAGGACAAAAGGATTGTTAGATATGTATGACAGATGCAAGGGTAGGTAGATATGTATGGGGAGGGGTGGAGGGGCGGATGGAAGGATGGGTAGATATGTCTGGGAGTGGAGAAATAGACGGATGAAAGGGAGGATAGATGTGTAAGGGCATGGACAGAGGGATGGACAAAAAGCAGTGTAGATATGTAGGGGGATGGATGGACAGACGGACAGAAGGCAGTGTAGATATGTAGGGGGATGGCCGGGTGTCCGGGGGATCTTTCCATTTACGTTATTGGCTTTGGTTCATTCCAGTCTCTTTCTCTCTCCTTTGTTCTTCCCTCCCCCTCTCTGCTCCCGTCCCTGCTCCACCCTCACTGGGTTCTGTGCCGGTCGCTCTAAGCCAACGCCTGGGCAGAGGCAGGATGGTCGTGGGCAGCCGGGGATGCAGGATCTCCTTTGCAGACACACCCCACCTGTCCGTCTGTCACTATCTCTCCTTCCCTGCAGCAGGACCCAGCTGTGTCCTGGGCCAGTCCCTGGGCCTCCCTGCCCCTCCCCCCATCAATTCTCTCTGCAGGTCCCTTCTGGCTTTGAATTAACAGGCCCTGAAGGACCATCAAGGCACCTTCCCATCCTGGGTGCGAGCTTCACCCCCCTCTCTCTGTTCTAGCCGCGGCGCCACAGGAAGCAAAACCCACCCCCCAGCCCAGCCTGGGGGAGCTCTCAGCCTCCAGCATCACCCACGACTCCGTCCTGCTCTCCTGGACGGTCCCGGCTGGGGACTTCGACTCCTTCCTCCTCCAGTACAAGGACGCGGAGGGCAAGCCCCAGGCGCTGCCCGTGGAGGGGGGATCCCGCACGGTCACTGTCCCCAACCTGGCGCCTTCCCGCCGATACAAGTTCAACCTCTACGGCGTGTCCGGCCGCAAGCGCCTCGGCCCCGTCTCCACCGACGCCACCACAGGTCAGCGGCTGCTCCTGGGACACCCACTCCTTCCCCTCCTGCCCCCTTTGCCTTGCAGTGTGACATCGATGCAGATCAATGGGCCAGGACCTTGCCATAAAGATACTTTGAACCTTCCAGCCTCCTCAACTAGACTGCTGGCTGTAGAGTGCGGGTATGGGTGGGTGGGTGGATGGATGGATGGACAGACAGAGAGATGGTTGGGTGGATGAGAGATGGAAGGATGAGTGGGGAGATGGGGGTAGATGGAGGAACAGACTGATGGCAGAATAGGTAAATATGTTCGGAGATGGATGGATGGATGGATGGTGAGTGGGTGGATGGACGGACAGACGGATGGATGGGTGGACGGATGGATAGATGGATAAATAGATTGGTGGGTGGGTGGATGCATGGACGGTGGGTGGGTGGGTGTATGGATGCAAGGGTGGTTGGATGGATGGACACACAGATGGATGGGTGGATAGATGGACAGATGGATGGATGGACATGTGCGTGCATGGATGGACGGATGGATTGGTGGACGGACGGATGGATAAATGGATCGGTGGGTGGTTGGATGGACGGTGGATGGGTGGTTGGATGGATGGACGCACTGACAGATGGGTGGATGGATGGGCAGATGGATAAATGGATGGGTGGATGTATGGATGGTGGGTAGATGGACAGACGGACTGATGGATGGATGGACAGGCGGATGCATGGATGGATGAGTGAATGGAAGGGGGGAGGGGCATCAATGGGGATCTTTCCATTGACACTGGTGGCTTTGGTTCACCCTCTTCTCTTTTGCTGTCGTTCCTTCCTTCCCTCTCGCTGCTCCCGTCCCAGCTTCGCACCGAAGTTTGTGCCGGTCTCTCTGGGCCAACCCGGCATGGAGGCAGGAAGGCTGTGGGGACCCATGGAGCTCAGTATCTTCTTTGCAGATATGCCCCATCTATCTGTCTGTCCTGAATTTTTGCCTGTAGCAGGATCCAGTTGTGTTATGGGCCAGTGTCTGGGGCTCCCTGCATCCTCCCCACATCAGTTCTCTCTGCAGGTCTCCTCTGTCTGGGAATTAACAGGCCCTCAAGATCTTGGCAAGACATGTCCTACCCGGACCGCACCCTTCACCCCCCTCTCTCTGTTCCAGCCGCAGCACCACAGGAGGCAAAACCCGCCCCCCAGCCCAGCCTGGGGGAGCTTTCGGCCTCTGACATCACCCACAACTCTGTCCTGCTCTCCTGGACCGTCCCGACCGGGGACTTCAACTCCTTCCTCCTCCAGTACAAGGACGCGGAGGGCAAACCCCAGGCGCTAACTGTGGATGGGAGATCCCACACGGTCACCGTCCCTAACCTGGCACCTTCCCGCCAATACAAGTTCAACCTCTATGGTGTGTCCGGCCGCAAGCGCCTGGGCCCCATCTCCACCGATGCCACCACAGGTCAGCAGTTGTTCCTGGGACACCAGGCCCCTTCCCCTTCTGCCCCCTTTGTTTTGCAGTGGCAGGAATGCCAATCTCTGAGCCAGAACCGTCTCAAGAAGATGCTTCCAAGCTTGCAGGCTCCACACAGCAGCTAACTGGGTATTGACTGGATAGACAGAGGAGTATAGAAAAGGTTGGAGGGATGGATGGATGGGGGAAAGGGGTTGAGATGGGAGGATGAAGGTATGGATGGAGTTACACACAGAAAGGTGTGTGACTGATTTTGGTAAGTATAGACAGACAGAAGTGCGAGTGGTTGTGTTTGCAGTTGGTTGATGGATGGACAGAGGGAAGTGCAAGTGGTTGTGTTTGGCTTTGGGTGGATGGACAGACGGAAGTGCAAGTGGTTGTGTTTGCAGTAGGTTGGTGGATGGACAGATGAAAGTGCGAGTGGCTGTGTTTGGGTTTGGGTGGATGGACAGATGGAAGCGTGAGTGTTTGTGTTTGTGTTTGGGTAGATGGAATGCTGGAAGTATGAGTAGTTGTGTTTGGGTTTGGGGGGAAGGACAGACGGAAGTGCAAGTGGCTGTGTTTGCAGTAGGTTGGTGGATGGACAGATGGAAGTGCGAGTGGCTGTGTTTGGGTTTGGGTGGATGGACAGACGGAAGTGCAAGTGGTTGTGTTTGCAGTAGGTTGGTGGATGGACAGATGGAACTGTGGCCGGATGGGTGTTCTGAGGAACTCCTGGGGCTGTGTCCATG
This sequence comes from Pelochelys cantorii, assembly GCA_032595735.1. Classification (NCBI taxonomy): domain Eukaryota; kingdom Metazoa; phylum Chordata; order Testudines; family Trionychidae; genus Pelochelys; species Pelochelys cantorii. Next base: position 14,756,332 of record CM064345.1, read on the forward strand.
GGTAACAGGCCAGGTGGCACTATCTGTGCCCAGGCTGGGTGGGTGTGGTGGCAGACGCACATGGCCATGTAGTACAGTGATGGGTGTGGGATGGGATGGATGGGGGAGCTTTCCCCGCGGGGCTCTTCCCACTTACATTGGTGGCTTTGGTTCAACCCCTTTTCTCTCTCTCTCTCGCTTCTCCTTCCTCCCCTCTCCCCTCCCGTCCCAGCTCCGCCCTCCCCGAGGTTTGTGCCAGTCGCCCTGGGTCAGCCCCTGCATGGAGGTGGCATGGCGATGGGCAAGCAAGGAATGTGGGATCTTCTTTGCAGACATGCCCTGTCTGTCTGGCTGTCTGTCCCCAGCTCCAGGATCCAGCTGTGTCCTGGGCCGGTCCCTGGGGCTGCCTGCATTCCCTCTCCCATGAATCCTCCCTGAAGGTCCCCTTGGGCTAAGAATAAGAATAGGACCCAGTGAACTGTCCCCAATCCCGGCTGCACCCTTCACCCCCTCTCTCTGTTCTAGCCACAGCGCCGCGGGAGGAACCCACCACCCAGCCCATCCTGGGGGAGCTCTCGGCCTCCGATATCACCCACGACTCCATCCTGCTCTCCTGGACCGTCCCGGCTGGGGACTTCGACTCCTTCCTCCTCCAGTACAAGGATGCGGAGGGCAAGCCCCAGGCGCTGCCCGTGGACGGGGGATCCCGCACGGTCACCGTCCCCAACCTGGCACCTTCCCGCCGATACAAGTTCAACCTCTACGGCGTGTCTGGCCGCAAGCGCCTTGGCCCCGTCTCCACCGACGCCACCACAGGTCAGCAGCTGCTCCCAGGTCACCGGCCCCTTCCCCTCCAGCCCCCTTTGTCTTGCAATGTCTGGGACCTTCCCAGAAAGATGCTTCCAAATCTCCAGCCTCCAGAAAGAGAGTGGCAGCCATTGACTGGCCAGAGAAGAGTGTGTGGAGGGGGTGAGTGGAGGGAGGGAGGGATGGATGGATGGACGGACAGACAGATGAACAGGTAGATAGATGGCTATCTAAGAAGGTGGACAGAGATGGAGGGATGGAGGGTTGGATAGAGAATTGGGTAGATGGATGGATGGGTGGATGGATGGATGTGTAGAAGGATGAAGGGATGGGTGGATGGATGGAGGGTTGGATGGACGCAGGTGCACTGCGATGAAGGGGTGGATGGATGTGTGGAGGGATGCATGCATGGATGGATGGATGGACAGACAGTTGGATGGACGCAGGTGAACTTGAATGGAGGAATGGACAGATGGACGGATAGATGTGTAGAGGCATGGAGGGATGGATGGATGCTCAGAGGGATGGATGGATGCACAGAGAGATGGCGGGATGGATGGATGAGTAGAGGGGTGGGTGTATGGATGAAGGGTTGGATGGATTCAGGTGTACAGGGATGGAGGGATGGATGGACAGACAGATGGATGCGCAGAGGGATGGAGCGATGGATGTGTTTGGAGACTGAGGAGTAGCCTGGACTCTGTGGTTGCCGGTGAGAATCTTTCCATTGACATTGGTGGAATGTGGGATCCTGTTTGCAGACATGCCCCATCCGTCTGTCTGTCTGGGCCCAGCTCTTCTTCCCCGCAGCAGGATCCGGCCGTGTCCTGGGGCCTCTGCCTGGGTCTCCCTGAACCATCCCTCATTTAATGCTCACTGCAGACCCTCTCTGGCTAGGAATAGCCTGGCCCTGGAAGGCCCCACTGAGCCTCCAAGGGCCCTGCAAGGACCCCAGCTGCACCCTTCACCCCCTCTCTGTTCCAGCCACGGCACCACGGGAGGAACCCACCCCCCAGCCCAGCCTAGGGGAGCTCTCGGCCTCTGACATCACCCACAACTCCATCCTGCTCTCCTGGACCGTCCCAGCTGGGGACTTCGACTCCTTCCTCCTCCAGTACAAGGACGCGGAGGGCAAGCCCCAGGCGCTGCCTGTGGAGGGGGGATCCCACACGGTCACCATCCCCAACCTGGCGCCTTCCCACCGATACAAGTTCAACCTCTACGGCGTGTCCGGCCGCAAGCGTCTCGGCCCCGTCTCCACCGACGTCACCACAGGTCAGCGGCTGCTCCTGGGGCACCGGCCCCTTCCCTGGAATAAATTGCCTCGGGGGGTTGTGGAGTCTCCGACACTGGAGATGTGTAAGAGCAGGTTGGACAGACACCTGTCAGGGATAATCTAGATGATGCTTGGTCCTGCCATGAGGGCAAAGGACTGGACTTGATGACCTCTCGAGATCCCTGCCAGTCCTTGTGTGGTGGATGGGAGGGGTGGTTGGGTGGAGCAGTGGAGTGCGTAAGGATGGATGGAGAAGGTGGAACCGGCTGGGGGTGATGTGGGTCACACAGGTGGGGGTGGGGGTGATCCTTGTGCCAGGAGACAGCTAGAGGGGCTATGATGGGTCTGATCATGGATGCCTGGTGAGATGGACGTGACTGGGCATGTCGCTGCCCCCACCCCAGCTGCACCCATTACACCCATCTCTCTGTTCCAGCTGCGGTGCTGCGGGAGGAACCCACCCCCCAGCCCAGCCTGGGGGAGCTCTCGGCCTCCGACATCACCCACGACTCCGTCCTGCTCTCCTGGACCGTCCCAGATGGGGACTTCGACTCCTTCCTCCTCCAGTACAAGGACATGGAGGGCAAGCCCCAGGCGCTGCCCGTGGAGGGGGGATCCCGCACGGTCACCGTCCCCAACTTGGCACCTTCCCGCCGATACAAGTTCAACCTCTATGGCGTGTCCGGCCGCAAGCGCCTCGGCCCCGTCTCCACTGACGCCACCACAGGTCAGCGGCTGCTCCCGGGACGCCGGCTCCTTCCCCTCCTGCCCTTTTTCTTTTCCACAGTGGCAGAGGAAGTTATGTGTTAAAATGTCTCCATAGAGGCATTTCATAAGGTGGACAAATGGGTGGATGGATGGAGGGAGGGACGTCTGAATGGGTTGGTGCGTGGATGGATGAGTGGGTGGGTGGATGAATGGAAGGATGGAAGACAGATATGCAAGCTGAATGCAGTATCGTGGATGAATGAGCGGACGGACGGACAGATGGACAGATGGACTGAGGAATGGTTGGGGCTGAATGGGTGCCAGTTAGTATTTTTCCACTGAAGTTGGTAGCTTTGGCTGCCCCATTCTCTTTCTTCTTAGTTCCTCCTTCCCTCTCTCTCCTCCCATCTGAGCTCGGCTCTCAACCAAGGTGTGTGCCAGTGGCTCCGGGCCAATTGGTCTACAGAGCTGGGGTGGCTGTGGGGAAGCCAGGAATGTGGGATTCTCTTTGCGGACATGGCCCATCTGTCTGTCTGTGCTCAGATCTCCTTCCCTGCAGCAGGATCCGGCCGGGTCCTGGGGCCAAAGTCTGGGTCTCTCTGCACTGTCCCTCAGCTAAACCTCTCTGCAGGTCCTCTCTGCCCAGGAATAACCTGCCCCTGAAAGGACCCAGCGAACTGACCCCTTGCAAGCTGCACCCTTCACCCCCTCTCTCTGTTCCAGCTGCAGCACCACGGGAGGAACCCACCCCCCAGCCCAGCCTGGGGGAGCTCTCAGCCTCCAGCATCACCCACAACTCCGTCCTGCTCTCTTGGACCGTAAAAGAGGGGATCTTCGACTCCTTCCTCCTCCAGTACAAGGACGCGGAGGGCAAGCCCCAGGTGCTGCCCGTGGAGGGGGGATCCCGCACGGTCACCGTCCCCAACCTGGTGCCTTCCCGCCGATACAAGTTCAACCTCTACGGCATGTCTGGCCGCAAGCGCCTCGGCCCCGTCTCCACCAACGCCACCACAGGTCAGCGGCTGCTCCCAGGACACCGGGCCCCTTCCCTTTGTGCCCCTTTTCTTTTGCACAGTGGCAGAGGAAGTTATGTGTTAAGATTCCTGCATAGAGGCGTATCAGAAGGTGGATGGATGGATTGACAGATGGATGGATGGATGTGTGGGTGGTTGAATGGATGGACAGGTGGGTGGGTAGATGAAGGGATGGATGGATGGATGGATGGATGGACGGGTGAGTGGGTGGGTGGATGGATAGATGGATGGATGGGGGTGAGTCAACAGATGGACGGATGCATGGATGGATGGACAGATGGGTGGGTGGGTGGGTGGAAGGATGGCTTAGTGAGTAGATGGATGCATGGATGGGTGGACAGATGTATGGGAGGTGGATGGGTGCGTGGGTGGACAGACGGATGGATGGACAGACGAACAGACAGATGGATGGGTGGGTGGGTGGGTGGGTGGGTGGATGAATGGATGGACTTATGGGTGGGTGCGTGGATGGAAATATGGATGGGTGGATGGATGTATGGGTGGGTAGGTGGGTGGGAGGATGAATGGATGGGTGAGTGGATGGATGGATGGACAGACGGGTGAGTGGGTGGATGGGTGAGTGGGTGGGTGGATGGGTGGGTGGACGAATGGATGGTTGGATGGGTGGGTGGATGGATGGACGGGTGAGTGGGTAGATGGGTGGATGGATGGATGGGTGAGTGGGTAGATGGATGGGTGGATGGATGGATGGGTGAGTGGGTAGATGGATGGGTGGATGGATGGACGAGTGAGTGGATGGATGGGTGGGTGGATGGACGGGTGAGCGGGTGTGTGGATGGATGGATGGATGGATGAATGGATGGACGAGTGAGTGGGTAGATGGATGGATGGGTGAGTGGGTGAATGGCTGGATGGGTGAGTGGGTAGATGGGTGGGTGGATGGATGGATGAACAGGTGAGTGGGTGTGTGGATGGATGGGTGGGCAGGTAGATGGGTGGGTGGATGGATTTGTGACTGGACGGAAGGACATTTGGCAGGCTGGAGGAGTGTGTGCTGGGACGAATGGCAGGAGAGCTGTTAATGGGGTGGATAGACAATTTTGGCGCGGACGAATGGCTGTGTCTTGCGGGTGTCTGGGGAGGAAGGGGTGGAAGGACGGATGGATGTGCATACCCAGTGGTGGGTCGAAGACTATCTGAGGATGGATGGCATACATGGTTGGGCGTGGGGTATAAGTGGGTGTGGGGGGGAGCGCACGGTCCGATGGAGGCAGGGGTGTTTAGCGGGGTGGATGGATGCCTGCCTCTGTATGGGGACAGAAGGGTGGACGTGCTTGGGAGTGAAGGGACGGTCAAAGAACGCATGAGGAGAAGGACAAGTGCACTTGCTCTGGAAGGAACTCAACCCCTGATCCAACCCAGGCCCCTTCCCCCATGGCCCCATCTCTGCCCCAGCTCTTCCTGCCCCTGGCTCTGCCTGCCTATTCTCTATTCCACCACTTCCACAAGCACCTCTGGCACCCCACAAACAGCTGTTCGGGAGGGAGGGGGAGGAGTTGTTTGCTGGGGCAGCCGAAGGACAGGAGGCTCTGGGGGGGCAGAGAGGGAGTCGGCTACTGGTGCAAGCTAGGAACCCACTGATGGTTTCCTTGGAGAGCCCCGCAGCTGTATGGGGCTGGAGGGGTGTCACTAGGAATCTGTCCATTGATGTTGGTGGCTTTGGTTCACCCTTTCTTTCTCTCTCGTTTGTTCCTCCTCCTCTCTCGCTCCTCCCGTCTCAGCTCAGCGAGGTTTGTGCTGCTTCTTCTGGGCCAACGGAGGTGGGATGGTCGGGGGGAAACTGGGCAATGCAGACTCCCCTTTGCAGACATGCCCCATCCATCTGTCTGTCCCCAGCTGTCCTTCCCAGGAGCAGGACCCAGCTAGCTGTGCCCTGGGGCCGGTCCCTGAGGCTCCCGCCATCTCTCTGCAGGTCCCCTCTGGCTGGGAATATGCCAGCCGCCCAAGGACCCAGCAAGCCGCTCCCTATCCCAGTGGCACCCTTCACCCCCTCTCTCTGTTCCAGCCGCGGCGCCGCAGGCAGTGGAACCCACCCCCCAGCCCAGCCTGGGGGAGCTCTCAGCCTCCGACGTCACCCACGACTCCATCCTGCTCTCCTGGACCGTAGAAGAGGGGACCTTCGACTCCTTCCTCCTCCAGTACAAGGACGCGGAGGGCAAGCCCCAGGCGCTGTCCGTGGAGGGGGGATCCCGCACGGTCACCGTCCCCAACCTGGCGCCTTCCCGCCGATACAAGTTCAACCTCTATGGCGTGTCCGGCCGCAAGCGCCTCGGCCCCATCTCCACCGATGCCACCACAGGTCAGCGGCTGCTCCCGGGACGCCAGCCTCTTCCCCTTTAGTTCTTTTCTCTGGAGCTCAGCGAGGACACTGGCCACTGGGCCAGCATGTTCCCAGAAAGATAAATCCCAGCCTCCGTAATATGGTCACCAGGCAATCAATGGATAAATAGATTGGGGGTGGGGTCAGATGGAAGATTAGAGTTGTGGGTGGATGCGTGTATGCGAGGAAGGAAGGAAGGACGGCCGGACAGACGGACATGTGTAAAGAGTTATACAAGAGTGAGAAGTGGGAGGGATTGGTGGATGAGTTTGTGGATGGTCTGTGTGGGGACGGATGGACAGGTGGGTGGGTGGATCCATGTGTGGATGGACAGATGGATAGGTGGGTGGGAGGATCCGTGTAGGGATGGACAGAAGGATGGACAGGTGGGCGGGTGGATCTGTGTGGGGATGGGGCTGTGGGAAACCCCGCTTGTGGGATCCTCTCTGCAGACATACCACATCCATCTTTCTGTCCCCAGCTCTCCTTTGCAACACAGAATCCAGCAGTGCCATGGGGCTGGGCACTGGAACCCTCTCCACCTTCCCCCTGCAGACCTCCTCTGTCTAGGAATAACCCAGCCACCAAGGCAGCCCGGCAAGCCGCCCCCAACCCTGGCCTCACCCTTCAACCCCTCTCTCTGTTCCAGCCGCGGCGCCGCAGGAGGAACCCACCCCCCAGCCCAGCCTGGGGGAGCTCTCGGCCTCTGACATCACCCACGACTCCGTCCTGCTCTCCTGGACCGTCCCAGCCGGGGACTTCGACTCCTTCCTCCTCCAGTACAAGGACACGGAGGGCAAGCCCCAGGCGCTGCCCATGGATGGGGGATCCCGCACGGTCACCGTCCCCAACCTGGCGCCTTCCCACCGATACAAGTTCAACCTCTATGGCGTGTCCGGCCGCAAGCGCCTGGGCCCCGTCTCCACGGACGCCACCACAGGTCAGCAGCAGCTGCTCCCGGGATGCCAGCCTCTTCCCCTTTAGTTCTTTTCCCTGGAGCTCAGCGAGGACACTGGCCACTGGGCCAGCATGTTCCCAGAAAGATAAATCCCAGCCTCCGTAATATGGTCACCAGGCAATCAATGGATAAATAGATTGGGGGTGGGGTCAGGTGGAAGGTTAGAGCTGTGGGTGGATGGGTGTATATGAGGAAGGATGGAAGGATGGCTGGATGGACGGACATATGTAAAGGGTTATACAAGAGTGGGAAGTGGGAGGGATTGGTGGATGAGTTTGTGGATGGTCTGTGTGGGGATGGATGAACAGGTGGGGGGGACCGATGTGGGGATGGACGGATGGACAGATGGGTGGGTGGATCCGTGTGGGGATGGATGGATGGACAGGTGGATGGGTGGATCCATGTGGGGTTGGATGGATGGATGGACAGGTGGGTGGATGGATCTGTGTCAGGATGGATGGATGGACAGGTGAGTGGGTGGATCCGTGTGGGGATGGACGGATAGACAGATGCTGGGTGGATCCATGTGGGGTTGGATGGATGGATGGATGGACAGGTGGGTGGGTGGATCCGTGTAGGGATGAGGCTGTGGGAATCCCAGCTTGTGGGATCCTCTCTGCAGACATACCCCATCTATCTTTCTGTCCCCAGCTCTCCTTTGCAACACAAAATCCAGCTGTGCCATGAGGCTGGGCCCTGGAACCCTCTCCACCTTCCCCCTGCAGACCTCCTCTGTCTAGGAATAACCCAGCCCCCAAGGCAGCCTGGCAAGCCACCCCCAACCCTCGCCTCATCATTCACTCCCTTTCTCTCTGTTCCAGCCGCGGCGCCGCAGGAGGAACCCACCCCCCAGCCCAGCCTGGGGGAGCTCTCAGCCTCTGACGTCACCCACGACTCCGTCCTGCTCTCCTGGACCATCCCGGCTGGGGACTTCGACTCCTTCCTCCTCCAGTACAAGGACGTGGAGGGCAAGCCCCAGGCGCTGCCCGTGGACGGGGGATCCCGTACAGTCACCGTTCCCAACCTGGCGCCTTCCCGCCGATACAAGTTCAACCTGTACGGCGTGTCCGGCCGCAAGCGCCTCGGCCCCGTCTCCACCGACGCCACCACAGGTCAGCGGCTGCTCCCAGGGCACCGGCCCCTTCCCCTTTAGTTCATTTCCCTGGAGCTCAGTGAGGACACTGGCGACTGGGCCAGCATGTTCCCAGAAAGATAAATCCCAGCCTCTGTAATACAGTCACCAGGCAATCAATGGATAAATAGATTGGGGGTGGGGTCAGGTGGAAGGTTAGAGTTGTGGGTGGATGCGTGTATGCGAGGAAGGATGGAAGGATGGCCGGAGGGACAGACATGTGTAAAGGGTTATACAGGAGTGGGAAGTGGGAGGGATTGGTGGATGAGTTTGTGGATAGTCTGTGTGGGGATGGATGAACAGGTGGGGGGGGAACCCATGTGGGGATGGATGGATGGACGGATGGATGGATGGACAGATGGGTGGGTGGATCCATGTGGGGTTGGATGGATGGATGGACAGATGGGTGGGTGGATCCGTGTGGGGATGGACGGATGGACAGATGGGTGGGTGGATCCGTGTGGGGATGGATGGATGGATGGACAGGTGGGTGGATGGATCTGTGTCGGGATGGATGGATGGACAGGTGGGTGGGTGGATCCGTGTAAGGATGAGGCTGTGGGAATCCCAGCTTGTGGGATCCTCTCTGCAGACATACCCCATCTATCTTTCTGTCCCCAGCTCTCCTTTGCAACACAAAATCCAGCTGTGCCATGAGGCTGGGCCCTGGAACCCTCTCCACCTTCCCCCTGCAGACCTCCTCTGTCTAGGAATAACCCAGCCCCCAAGCCATCCCGGCAAGCCACCCCCAACCCTGGCCTCATCATTCACTCCCTCTCTCTCTGTTCCAGCCGTGGCACCGCGGGAGGAACCCACCCCCCAGCCCAGCCTGGGGGAGCTCTCGGCCTCCGACGTCACCCACGACTCCGTCCTGCTCTCCTGGACCGTCCCGGCCGGGGACTTCGACTCCTTCCTCCTCCAGTACAAGGACGCGGAGGGCAAGCCCCAGGCGCTGCCCGTGGATGGGGGATCCCGCACGGTCACCGTCCCCAACCTGGCGCCTTCCCGCCGATACAAGTTCAACCTCTACGGCATGTCCGGCCGCAAGCGCCTTGGCCCCATCTCCACCGACACCACCACAGGTCAGTGGCTGCTCCTGGGGTGCCGGCCCCTTCCCAGGAGTAAATTGCCTGGGGGGCTTGTGGAGTCTCCGACACTGGAGATATTTAAGAGCAGGTTGGACAGACACCTGTCAGGGATAATCTAGATGGTGCTTGGTCCTGCCGTGAGGGCAAAGGACTGGACTTGATGACCTCTTGAGATCCCTGCCAGTCCTAGTGCTCTAGGATTGTGTGGTGGATGGGAGGGGTGGTTGGGTGGAGCAGTGGAGTGCGTAAGGATGGATGGAGACGGTGGAACTGGCTGGGGGTGATGGGGGTCACACAAGTGGGGGTGGGGGGTGACCCTTGTGCCAGGAGACAGCTAGAGGGGCTGTGATGGGCCTGATCATGGATGCCTGGTGAGATGGACGTGACTGGGCATGTCACTGCCCCCACCCCAGCTGCACCCTTCACGCCCCTCTCTCTGTTCCAGCGGCGGCACCGCGGGAGGAACCTGGGCCCCAGCCCAGACTGGGGGAGCTCTCAGCCTCCGACATCACCCATGACTCCGTCCTGCTCTCCTGGACAGTCCTGGCCGGGGACTTCGACTCCTTCCTCCTCCAGTACAAGGACGTGGAGGGCAAGCCCCAGGCACTGCCCGTGGAGGGGGGATCCCGCACGGTCACCGTCCCCAACCTGGCGCCTTCCCGCCGATACAAGTTCAACCTCTACGGCGTGTCCGGCCGCAAGCGCCTCGGCCCTGTCTCCACTGACGCCACCACAGGTCAGCGGCTGCTCCCGGGACACCGGCCCCTTCCCTGGAATAAATTACCTGGGGAGGGGGGTTGTGGGGACTCTACCCACTGGTTAGGACCTTCCCAGATAGATGCGTTGAAGCCTCCCATCTGCAGAAACGGGTTGCCAGCTACAGAGTGTGGCTGGCCGGATGTGTCTGGCGAAGGAGGGATGAGGAGGTTGGAGGGGTGGACGGAGGCGTGTGTGGGGATGGAGGGAGAGAGCACTTTCTGGGATTGGTGGGTGTCCGGCCCTGTCTACACTGAGCGAGATCAAATTTAGTCCGGTTGATTGTCAGCACCCGATTTGGCAAAGTCGAAGGAACATGTCCCCAGGGCGTGCAAGAATTTGTCTCCGTTCGAAGTAGCGCATCTCCCAGAGGGTGGCTGCTGTCGACTTGGACAGCACTGCACTGTGGGTAGCTGTCCCACAGTTCCTGCACCCCTTTGCACTCTGGGTTAGGCTCCCAGTGCATGCTGGGACCCAAATGGTACAGCCGGTGGCTCTGGTTACAAGTTGCCAGCATCCCATAATGTGTTCGTATTCTTCGTCCCCCTGCTTGAGGTGTTTTGCGCCCCATTCCCCCGGTTAGTCACGAAGACACCGCGTCAGGGTGAGCGTGGAACCCCGCAGGGAATCGAAGCCCTATGCTAATGAGATCAACCATGGTGCGGCTAATGCTGGGCCACGTCCAGAGCACATGCAGGGCCCGCCAGCATGAGGCACAATTTTGAGAGGCCATGAATGTTCTCTTCTGCGAAATCTTTGGATTGAGCCATTTGGAAAATGCCGCCGGCGTTCGCTCCTGTGCCCATGTAAGGCCACTTCCATGGAGGCTGGTGATGCTTTCGCCCGCCCTGAAGCGCCGGTATATGACAATGACCATGGAAACGCAAGTGTCTGTCACCCTGTGGAAGCCTGCAACGCCACTGTGACAACGCAGTTGGGGTTCCCCCCAATCCTGCACCCCCGTAGCAGCAAGAACAGACTCCACCAGCCGGTAGAACAGAGGGGGTTTACTGCTTCTCCAGGATACAGCACAGCACAGATGTGATGTGTCTATAGGAGTCTGGGCCAGGACAGGGGCAGCCCGTGAGCCTAGGCAGAGTAGGCGGTCGCCTAGGGCACCGCCGGCCCGGGCGCCCAATGATGATGTCACGGTCATTGACGGCCGTGCAGGTGGGGGTGCCGATCGCGCCTTCCGCCTGAGGCACCAGCTGCTACAGCCGACCTCGGGCTGCTCCTGGGCCAGGATGTTTCAGACCCCTTGGGTTAGGGTCTATCACCCCCTTAGCCCTCAGCCCCAGCACCCTCAGTCTGTCTCCCTCATGGTTCCAGCCCCAGACGGCCCCTTCCCCCGAACACTCACTTCCCTAGGTCCCTCGCTGCCCCAACTGGTCTGGCCGGTTGGATCTTTGTCCAGTGACTCAGGCAGCCCCCCTGCTGGGCAGCGCTCACAGGCAGAGGCCAGTAGGGGTCAGTCACAGCCCAAGCACCGCAACCAGCCAGGTACTGACACTCCATCACCACGTGTGGGGGAGTCAGCGGGAATCACACCTCACCGCGCAGGGGGACCCTGGGTTACGGAGCAGACAGCCCCCCGCTACGCCACAGCCAGACAGCCGCCAGTCAGCTGGGAATTGACTCAGAGAGGGGAAATCTACAGCGGGGACTGTGACCCAAGGCAATCAATACCCTTCTGCTATGGGCAGCAGTGACTCTGGGAAACGTGGAGAACAATGTGCAGGGCTTTGCTGAGATGGGGTTCCCGAACGGCGGCGGAGCGACAGAACACACATCCCTATCTTGGCCCCCAGCCACCAGGCCAAGGAGGACATGAACCCCAAGGGGTACTTCTTGGCGGTGCTAAATGGATCACAAGAGCCATTTCACCGACATCAACGCAGGATGGTCAGGAGAGGTGCCTGACACACAACATCTTGAAGGATTTCTGCCCCTTCACAAAGCTGCAAGCTGGATCTTTCTTCCCGGACCGGAAAATTGACGTTGGTGGCATTGAGACGCCAGTTGGGATCCTTGGCCACCCAGCCGACCCCTGGCTGCCGTGGCTCACGAAGCCATACACGGGCCGCCAGGAGCAGTCTGGCTGCAGGCTGACGAAGTGTAGAACGGCTGTAGGATAGGCTGTTGGGCATGTAGAGGGAAGGTTCCGCTGTCCGCTGGCAGGGTTGGACCTCAGCGGAAGCAACTTTCCCATTGTCGTGGCCACCTGCCACATGCTTCATAATATCTGTGAGCGTAAGGGGGACAGCCAAGCGGGGGAGCAGGTCTTGAGACAGTGCCCAGATGGTGGCTTGGTGCAGCCAGACACCAGGGTGATACAGAGAGCACAGGGAGGGGTGCTGCAAATCGGAGACAGCTTTAGGAACTGAAGGAGGTGTCTCTGCTTTCAGCATGCTTGCCTCTAAACCCACCCTTCAATGCCAGCAATGGAGAGCCTGCTGAGCAGAAGCCATGTGGTTTTACTTAGGGAGCACAGCAGGGAGAGGAAAGGAATCCAGGGCGTGTGTGTAAACACAACTGTGCTTCGCGCTGCCCCCCCCCTCCACCAGCGCATTCCTCCGCTGGCTTACGCGCTCCCTGGCCAAGTGGGCGGGCGGCGTGTGCTCCTTTGCACTGTCATCCCTGGTCCATCTGCCTGCCGACGTGTGCCAGCGGGTGGAGCCGAGGGAGCACGCAGCGGGCCCACTGCAACAAAAGGCGAGGGGCAGACTGTCCAGGAGCTGCGTTGTGCAGCGGGTTGCCGTGGGCGGGATCCGCCTTCTCCCAGTCACACCCAGTGGCAGGGAGTGGAGGCTGCCTTCATGTGGCCACACACCTGAGTCTTATGCTGCAATGCTTGGCGCTGCCGTGATGCCAGACCCCTCGCGGCCGGCTTGGCGTGGGAAAGCATCCTGGCTTGGAGGACAGAATAAGGCAGCCTCCCCAGACACCCTCGGGGAAGGTGTGATGTAGTGGGCAGGCAGTACACTCTGTTTGGGCAGGTTGATATATAAAATCATGAGTGGTGTGGAGAGGGTGAATAAAGAAAAGTTATTTATTAGTTCCCATAATAGAAGAACTAGAAGACCCCAAATGAAATTAATGGGGAGCAGGTTTAAAACTAATAAGCGGAAGTTCTTCTTTACACAGCACATAGTTAACCTGTGGAACTCCTCGCCAGAGGAGGCTGTGAAGGCTAGGACTATAACAGAGTTTAAAAAGAAGCTAGATAATTTCATGGAGGTTAGGTCCATAAAAGGCTATTAGCCAGGGGGTAGAAATGGTGTCCCTGGCCTCTGTTTGTCAGAGGCTGGAGATGGATGGCAGGAGACAAATCACTCGTTCATTGTCTTCAGTCCACCCCCTCTGAGGCACCTGGTGCTGGCCACTGTTGGCAGAGAGGCTACTGGGCTGGATGGACCTGTGGTCTGACCCAGAACGGCCGTTCTTATGTTCTTATGTTGCTGTGTTTGGGCTGTGGGTGGCCCCCTATTGGCTGTATCTGTAAACGCTGCCCAGCCGGGGGGGGGGGTGTCAGCTGAGGAGTCTGAGGTCACGTAGACAGTGATCCAACTGGTTCCTACCTGTGGAGGGATGGGACTGAACAAAGGAAGTGAGAGTTTGGGGGAAGAGTCAGTTTTTGGCTGAAAAACACGAAGAGAGGAGTCTGAGCTGGGTGCTGGGGGTTGAGGGGGCGATGGACCCCCTAACCCAAGAGGTCTGAGGCATCCTGGCCCTGACTCCTGTAGCCACATCATGTCTGTGCTGGGCTGTATCCTGGAGAAGCAATAAATCCTCGCTATTCGACTGGCTGGCGGAGTCTGTTTTGGCTGCTACGGGGCTACAGGATCGGGGCGGGGGGGAACAGAAGGATCAAAGGGTCTCTCTGTGGGAGACTCATGGAGATGTGCAGGGAGGATTCTGGCTCCGGCTCCAGACACATTAACACGCTGTTCCAGGGACACACCCACCCTGTTGTGTTTGGCAGAGCGGCCACCAAAGGTCGCACCCAACTGTCCCAACCCACTTGTAGCAAAATGAAAAATATGAACTCACCAGAAGCGCCCTCCCTGACGTCCGGGCCCGGCGGCGAGGCATCCCGAGAGGAGGGGATTGGCTCCGAAGTTATGAAAAGCGCCTGGCTCTTGGTGACATCAGTTGCCCTGATCGTTCTCCTCCTCTTCATCATCCGTGCTGTCCTCCCCGCTGCTGCCTGAGGAGTGTCTTGGGAGGAATCCACGGCCTGGCTGGAGAAGCTGGCCGGGTCCCCCTCAAGGATCACCCGCAGCTACTCACAGACATGGCATGCTTGCAGCGATGATCCAAACCATCTGCTTGCTTCCTTTGTCTTCTGGCATGACAGCACCAGCTCCTTTGTTTTCACTGCTGGGCGTCCCTGGCGGATCCTTCCTCCTCCATGCACTATGCAATCTTGGCATGGAGATCCATGTTTCTTTGGCTGGTTCGGAGTTCTGGGAGAACGGAGTCCTCTCCCCACATAGCAATGAGGTCCAGGGTCTAAGGCACGCCCCACGCTGGAACTCATCTGCAACCCCAGGCATTTGTGGTCAGGTGTGCTGCTGGGGTGGGCTGCCGGGCCTGAGGTCTGCTCGCCACACCGGCCACATGGGCAATGAAATTAATATGTTCCCGTGGCTTTTCCTGTTCCCCTGCCAAGCAGTAGCGTTGAAAGTCCTAGCCAGGACAGTCATCGCGGGGCACTTTGGGACATTTTCCAGAGGCCAAGAACATCCACTTTCACAGCAGTGTGTCTGCACGACTATAAAGTCGACGAGGCCTGGCCAAATATAGCGCAACTCCTCGTGAAAAGCTGGCGTATCGAAATCAACTTCAGCGGTCCTCCGAGTCAGCAGACCGTACTTGGTGGGGTGGACTCATTGCGTAGAAATTTGACCTACTGCGGCTAAGTTCAACCTAAATTCCCACTGTAGACCGGGCCCCAGTGAGGTCTGTGGCTTTGGTTCACCCCCTTCTCTTTCTCTCCTTCTGTCTCAGCTCACCGAGGTGTCTGCCGGTCGCTCTGGGCCGTCCCCTCCATGGGGATGGGATGGTTACCGGGAACCCGGGAATGTGGGAACCTCTTTGCAGACATGCCCTGTCTGTCTGTCTGTCCCCAGCTCTCCTTCCCAGCAGCAGAATCTAGCTGTGTCTTCAGGGGTCCCTGTATCCTCCCCCCGTCAATCCTCTCCACGGATCCCCTTGAACTAGGATTAACCCAACGACCTGCCAACTGGTCCCCCACCCCAACTTCACCCCCGTTCTCTGTTCCAGCCACAGCACCACAGACGGAGCACCCTGCCCCCCAGCCCAGCCTGGGGGAGCTCTCGGTCTCCAATGTCACCCACGACTCTGTCCTGCTCTCCTGGACCGTAGAAGAGGGGACCTTCGACTCCTTCCTCCTCCAGTACAAGGACGCGGAGGGCAAGCCCCAGGCGCTACCCGTGGAGGGGGGATCCCGCATGGTCACTGTCCCCAACCTGGCGCCTTCCCGCCGGTACAAGTTCAACCTCTACGGCGTGTCCGGCCGCAAGCGCCTCGGCCCCATCTCCACTGACACCGTCACAGGTCAGTGGCCGTATCAGCATTGCTCGGGTCCTTAACATAATTAATTTGAAAAAATTAAAGGAAAATGTTCATGATTTATTGAAATGATTGTATTTTTTTTTTAAAAAAAAGCAGTGTTATTTTTACAAAGTTAATTTTAATAATTTTTTACATGGGCATTCCAACAAGTGTATTTTTTCACCTCTATAAAATCTTCTCATTCTCTGTGTTTTAACAAGAAAAGGGCTGTAGTCAATTCGGTTTCCAAGAACGTTGTTTTCTAGTTTTCAAACCTTAAGCATTGACTTAGCTGAGCTAAAACAGAGCACGACTCCACATTTCTCTTTTCTGTAAGGTTTCTTGAGAACCAACCCTCTTCCCAGTTCATCCTATTTTTCTGGTGCATCTTGGCTCAGTCTCTCAATATTTGTTCAGTCCTGTCAGTGCTAAGGACTGTACTTGCTTTGGCAACTCTCTCTCTTTTCTGTTTGGTTTTCTGAGAACCAGTTCTATTCCAGGCACATCCCATTTTCCTGGCACAACCAAAGCCGGACGTTGCTTTAAGTTATGATCAGAGGCAGCTGTATATCCAAGTCGGGAGCCTTCGCTCTTACTGTTTAGCAAGAGTTCTTGATCAAACAAACAGTCTAAAACAGTGTTTCTCAATCAGTGGTACGAGTACCCTTAGGGGTACTCAAGAGAAGTCTGGGGGGTACGTCAACACAACTGAAACTTGGAGAAAACTGAATTTTTGTTTTAAGTTTTCCAGTGCTTTATTATTTTTGTACTTTTTACACCCCAAAATTTCATCGCCCGCCCAGTTACAATTAAGCTGTTTAAACAAATGTGTTGCAATAGTAGAAAAAAATTGTGTGTGTCTGAGAACTGTAGGTACTAGGGGTACTTACAATTTTTTTTTTTAAAAGGGGTCCTTTATAAAAAAAAGGTTGAAAAACACTGGTCTAAAATATATAGCAGATGAAAAGTAGTATTTAAGAGGCTGTAAATAACAGCACACAGAACAAAGTCAGATACTAAGTAAAATAAAACCAAACACACCAGCTAAGCCTAATGCACTAAGGGTATGTCTACACTACAGCGTTATTTTGAAATATCTAATTTTGAAATAGTTATTTCGAAATATCTTATTTCAAAATAACACGTCTACACACAAAATGCATTTTGAAATAGCTTTTTGCTATTTCGAAATAGCGTGTCCACACTGATTGGATGCTGAATCGCATTTAAGGCCAGCCGGAACTGGTTCCAGCAGGGCATCAGGTCAGAAGTTACCTTGTGGCCAGGGCGGCCAGCAGGGCACCCTGGGAAGAGCTGGAGGTCCCCTATTTCGAAATAAGCGTCTACACAGCGCTTATTCTGAAATAGCAATTTCGAAATTGGCACTATTCCTCGTGGAATGAGGTTTACCAATTTTGAAATAAGCCCTCCGCTGTTTCAAATTAATTTCAAAATAGCAGTTGGCTTGTGTAGACACTAGTACAATTATTTCAAAATAACGGCTGTTATTTCGAAATAACTTTGCTATGTAGACATACCCTAAGAAACTGGTCACATGGAATCTCTCACCCTCGGTTATTCTGATTAGCTTCTTTCGCAGTCTGGTCCGCCTCCCGATTTGGACTTGATCCTTCCCACATCTGGTTTTAGATGTGTCCAGACTTGTATACCAGGACCCCCAAAATCTAACACCCCAGGCCCATAGGAGAGGGAATCCAGCCCTGAACACCTGACCTGTTGGTGAAAGTAGGTCAGCTCCTGGACGCCCGGTGTGTTCTGCTGTGTCCTTAGCCAGGGCCATACTCACAGAGAACTCTAAGCGTCTCTTTGTGTCGCTAAGTGCGAGCTGGGCGTAGGGAGACGAGTTCCATGCTACGGCGCACGGCCCCGTAAATCCCATTTGTGGGTGGGTGAGCAGCCGTGATGCCAGGAGGCAGCTAGCCATGACTGGACAGGACTGGCTGGGTGGAAGGGAGCGTATGAGGATGGTGCGAAGGGCGGTTCTGGGGCTGGAGAGGTGTTTGTGGGGATCTTCCCCTTGACAGTGGCTTTTGTTCACCCCCTTCTCTTTTGCTCTTCTTTGTTCTTCCTTCCCTCTCTTCCCTCCCATCCCAGCTCTGCTCTCACCGAGGTTTCTGCCGGTTGCTCTGGGCCAACCCCTCCATGGAGGTGGGATGGCCACGGGGAACCCGATGCAGTATCCTCTTTACAGACACGCCCCGTCCATCTGTCTGTCCCCAGCTGTCCTTCCCCACAGCAGAATCCAGCTGTGTCCTGGGACGGATCCCTGGGGCTCTCTGCGCCCTTCTCCAATAAACCTCCCTGCAGGTTCCTTTTGCCTAGGAATTACCTCGCCCACAAGGACCCTGTGAGCAGCCACCCCCCGCACACACACCCTGGATTAACCCCCTCTCTCGGTTGCAGGTGCAGCCCCGCAGGAGGAGGAACCCACCTCCCAGCCCAGCCTGGGGGAGCTCTCGGCTTCTGACGTCACCCACGACTCCATCCTGCTCTCCTGGACCGTCCCGACCGGGGACTTCGACTCCTTCCTCCTCCAGTACAAGGACGCGGAGGGCAAGCCCCAGGCGCTGCCCGTGGAGGGGGGATCCCGTACGGTCACCGTCCCCAACCTGGTGCCTTCCCACCGATACAAGTTCAACCTCTACGGCGTGTCCGGCCGCAAGCGCCTCGGCCCCGTCTCCACCGACGCCACCACAGGTCAGCAGCTGCTCCCGGGGCACCGGTCCCTTCCTCTCTGTTTTCCTTGGCCTGCAGCACAGGAACAGAGCGGCTGTTGGGAAGATGCTCTCATCCCACCCTTCCACCTTCCCGGCACTCTCTCTCGCCCCATTGCCCAGCAGTGTGGGGGACCCAGATTCTGTTTCCATTCCACTTGTCTGAGTCTCCCCCAGTCCCTCTTTCTTGGATGGTCTATGGACCTCTTCATGCTGCCTCTACATGACTGTGTACTTCTCCATCTATTCTCTGCATGTATCCACAACGCCATCTGTCCATCCATCCATCCATCCCCGCATGTCCATCCATCCATCCATCCATCCTCTGCATATACCCAGATCTCTGCTCATCTGTTTATCCATCCCCCATATGTACCCACACCTGCATCCATCCATCCGTCCATCCGTCCATCCATTCCTCGTATGCACCTACACCTCCATCTGTCCATCCATCCCTCCCTCCATCTAGGATACACAGAGGGGCATCCACGCTCTGTCTCTAGGTCCCATCTCTCATATTTGCTGCCTTGCGGCCTCACTGGTTAACTCTTCACTCCCTGCCAAGTCCATGGGTTATGGGGTAGGAGATCCCGGCACCCCCTGTCCCTGCTCTCTGTGGCTCATTGTGCCTCGTTGGACTCAGCGAGTAGCCGCACTCTTCACCCCCATCTCTCTTCCAGCCATGGCGCCACGGGAGGAGGAAGTCAGGACACAGCTGCGCCTGGGGGAGCTCTCAGCGGCCAACGCAGCCCACGACTCCCTCGACCTCTCCTGGACCGTGGAGGAAGGGACCTTCGACTCCTTCATCGTCCAATACCGTGACGCAGACGGCAACCCCCGGGCCCTGCCCGTGGATGGCACCCTGCGCTCCCTCCACCTCCACGACCTGGCGCCTTCCCGCCGATACAAGTTCAACCTCTACGGCGTGTCCGGCCGCAAGCGCCTCGGCCCCATCGCCACCGACGCCACCACAGGTCAGCGGCTGCTCCCGGGTGCTGGGTCTCCTCGGCTGCTTTGGGGTCTTCGAGCTTCACATGTCTCTCCGGCACTGCTCATACCTGTTGCTCACTGCCCCAGCCCACATCACGCGTGAGCACCGTGTGCACATCCGTGCTCATCCACTCGGCCACCAACTGGTCCCCTGGGTCCGGGGGCACTGTTCTCCTTCATACTTCACCGGCCTCCAGCTCCTCGTTCTCTCCCTCCACCCACCTTCCGTCTGTACTGCTTGCTTCTCTGCAGCCCAGGAAACCGGCTCTTCTCTCTTTTGTCCATCGAATGTCCTTCATTTATCTCTTTCCCTCTCCTGCACCTCCCTTCTGGCTCCCTTTCTGCCTCCTCAATCACAGTATCTTTGTCCATCCTCTGTGACACCTCTTGCCTTCTCTCTCCTTTCCGTAATTGGTCTACTCCTCTTTTCTCTTTCTCCTCCACCTTCACTTGCTGTCCATCCACTCCAGCCAATTCTCGCCTCTCTTTCCTCCAGGCTGGTTTTTCAACTTTCCTTCCCCATCATTCTTCTGTTTCCTCCTCCTGCATGCTTTCCTCTCTCCTTCCCTTGCTGACTTCCCCTACCCCACATCCCTTGGATTTTTCCTTCTACTTTCCTTCCTTGGCTTCTTCTTTCTTCCTTTGCTGCTTCCTCCCTTTTCACTTGTCTGTTTCCTGATACGTTTCTCCTCCTGCCTGATTAATTTGTTCTTTCGCTCACTTTCAAGGTTTTATTTTTCCTCTCTTGTTGATTCTCATCCCAGACAGCAATCGGCACCCTTCATCCCCTGTCTCTGTTCCAGCCACAGCACCGCAGGAGGAGGAACCCACTCCCCAGCCCAGCCTGGGGGAGCTCTCAGCCTCTGACATCACCCACGACTCCGTCCTGCTCTCCTGGACTGTCCCAGTTGGGGACTTCGACTCCTTCCTCCTCCAGTACAAGGACGCGGAGGGCAACCCCCAGGAGCTGCCCGTGAACAGGGGATCCCGCACGGTCACCGTCCCCAACCTGGTGCCTTCCCACCGATACAAGTTCAACCTCTACGGCATGTCCGGCCGCAAGCGCCTCGGCCCCGTCTCCACTGATGCCACCACAGGTAAGCAGCAGCTGCTGGTCACCAGCTCAGTGTAACCCTTTGCTTTGCAGTATCATAGGGACATGTTCACCATTCCAGGAGCATCCCAGGGAGACACATCTGAGCATCAGGCGTCCACATGCATGGCCGTGGATCGGCCAACCAATAGAGAGTAGGGAGGGATGTCTGGATGTATGTATGGGGGAAGGGAGTGTAGGAGGGAGGAAGGAGGGGAGAGAAGGAGGGGTGGATGGATGGAGAGGTGGCTGGATGGATGGGTGGATGGATGGAGGGAGAAAGGGCGGGGTGGAGAGGTGAATGGGTGGAAGAATGGAGGGGTGGATGGATGGGTGGAGGATGGGAGGGTTGGAGGAACGATTGCAGAGGGGTGTGGATGGACAGACAAGTTCACCTAGGACTGTATGGGATCACTGACCAATGGATGGATGTGTTTAGCAGGACGAGCGTGTGGAATGAATGGCTGGATAGAAGGTCATGGCAGTGGATAGATGGCCGCTGGGTATTAATAGAGAGGGATGGATGGATGGATGTCTATGGGAATGGGTGGATGGATGGATGGATGTCTATGGGGATGGGTGGATGGATGGGGGGAGGATGGACGGATGGATATTTATGAGGATGGGGCTTTGGATGGAGGAATGGTTGCTGATGGGTGGGTGTCCATGGGGATTCCTTCCTCCCCCCCCATATCTTTCTCCTTGTTTGTTCTCACTTCCCTCTCATGCCTTCCGTCCCAGCTCAGCTCTGAATGAGGTTTGTGCCAGTTGCTCTGGCCAACCCCTCCACAGAGGTGGGACGGCCACAGGGAACCCAGGACATGGGATTCTCTTTGTAGATACACTCCGTCTTGTCTGTCTGTCCCCAGCTCTCTGTCCAGGCAGCAGGATCCAGCTGTGTCCTGGGGCCGGTCTCTGCAGCTCTCTGCACCCCCTCCCCCATCCTCTCTGCAGATTTCCTCTGGATGAAACCCCATGGACCCAGCGAGCTGCTTGTTACCCCGGCTGCACCCTTCACCCCCTCTCTCTGTTCCAGCCACAGCGCCGCAGGCAGTGGAACCCACCCCCCAGCCCAGCCTGGGGGAGCTCTCGGCCTCCGACATCACCCACGACTCCGTCCTGCTCTCCTGGACCGTCCCAACTGGGGACTTCAACTCCTTCCTCCTCCAGTACAAGGACACGGAGGGCAAGCCCCAGGCGCTGCCCGTGGATGGGGGATCCCGCACGGTCACTGTCCCCAACCTGGTGCCTTCCCACCGATACAAGTTCAACCTCTACGGCATGTCTGGCCGCAAGCGCCTTGGCCCCATCTCCACTGACGCCACCACGGGTCAGTTGCTGCTCTGAGGACACCAGCCCCTTCCCCTTAAGCCCCCTTTGCCTTGCAGTGTGACATGGATGCCAATCAATGGGCCAGGACCTTGCCATGAAGATACTTCTAACCTTTCAACCTCCACAACTAGACTGCTGGCTGTAGAGCGTGGGGATGGGTGGAGGGAGGAGAGGTGGGTGGCTGGGTGGATGACAGACAGCAGGATGAGAAGATATGTATGGGGGTGGATGGATGGGTAGACGGATGGAAGATTGGGTAGATATGTATGGTGAGAATCGACAGACAGAAGTGTGGGTGGATATGTGTGTGGATGGATGAAGGGATGGATGGAAGGATGAGAGATATTTATGGAGCTAGAAGGACAGACTGACAAAAGGATCATTAGATATGTATGACAGATGCAAGGATAGGTAGATATGTATGGGGAAGGATGGAGGGGCGGATGGAAGGATGGGTAGATATGTCTGGGAGTGGAGGAATGGCTAGATGAAAGGGTGGACAGATACGTAAAGGGATGGATGGATGGATGGATGGACAGAAGGCAGTGTAGATATGCAGGGGGATGGATGGACAGATGGAAGGCACAGAGTGTAGATAGGTAGGGGGATGGATGGACAGAAGGAAGTGCAGATGTGTAGGGGGCTGGATGGACAGAAGGGAGTGAAGATATGTACGGGGCTGGATGGACATATGGACAGCAGGGAGTATAGAGATGTAGGGGGTGGACAGACAGACGAACAGAAGGGAGTGTAGATATGTAGGCGGATGGATGGACAGATGGAAAGCAGGGGTGTAGATATGCAGGGGGATGGATGGACAGACGGACGGAAGGCAGTGTAGATATGTAGGGGGATGGCCAGGTGTCCGGGGGGGATCTTTCCATTTACGTTATTGGCTTTGGTTCATCCCCTTCTCTTTCTCTCTCCTTTGTTCTTCCCTCCCCCTCTCTGCTCCTGTCCCAGCTCCGTCCTCCCTGGGTTCTGCGCCGGTTGCTCTAGGCCAATGCCTGGGCAAAGGCAGCGTGGTTGTGGGCAGCCAGGGATGCAGGATCTCCTTTGCAGACACGCCACACCTGTCCGTCTGTCGCGATCTCTCCTTCCCTGCAGCAGGACCCAGCTGTGTCCTGGGCCAGTCCCTGGGCCTCCCTGCCCCTCCCCCCATCAATTCTCTCTGCAGGTCCCTTCTGGCTTTGAATTAACAGGCCCTGAAGGACCATCAAGGCACCTTCCCATCCTGGGTGCGAGCTTCACCCCCCTCTCTCTGTTCTAGCCGCGGTGCCACAGGAAGCAAAACCCGCCCCCCAGCCCAGCCTGGGGGAGCTCTCGGCTTCCGACGTCACCCACGACTCCATCCTGCTCTCCTGGACCGTCCCGGCTGGGGACTTCGACTCCTTCCTCCTCCAGTACAAGGACGCGGAGGGCAAGCCCCAGGCGCTGCCCGTGGAGGGGGGATCCCGCACGGTCACCGTCCCCAACCTTGCGCCTTCCCGCCGATACAAGTTCAACCTCTACGGCGTGTCCGGCCGCAAGCGCCTCGGCCCCATCTCCACTGACGCCACCACAGGTCAGCGGCTGCTCCTGAGGCACCAGCTCCTTCCCCTCCTCCCCCTTTGCCTTGCAGTGTGGCATGGATGCCGACCACTGGGTGAGATTTGCCCCTGGAAGATGCTTCTAAACCTCAGGCATCCATGACCCTGTTCAATAGATAGTGGGGGAGTGTGGATGCATGGACAGATGGAGGGAAGGAAGCAGTGGGGAGGCACTGTGTGCATGGATGGGTGGATGGATGGATAGATGGAAGGACGGACGGGTGGGTGGGTGAGAGGGTGGATGAATGGAGGGATGGGTATGCGGATGGGGCATGAGGGGATGGATGGGTGGATGGATGGACAGACAGGTGGATGGATGGGTGGACAGGTGGATGGATGGGTGGACGGACGGACAGACGGATGGGTGGGTGGACAGACGGACGGGTGGACGGATGGATGGACGGGTGGGTGAGAGGGTGCATGGATGGGTGGACGGATGGACGGACGGATGGATGCGTGGACGGATTGATGGATGGATGGGTGGGTGGATGGATGGGTGAGAGGGTGCATGGATGGATGGGGGGATGGATGGGGGGATTGGGGGAGGAATGGAATGAGAGGCAGGTGGGTAGAAGGATGGGTGTGTTGGGAAGGACGGAAGGAAGGGTGTGTGGGGATGGGACGGATGGACACCGGGTATTAGTGGAGATGCATGGATGTGAGTGAGAACGGGTGATGGGGATGGAGGGGCGTGTTCAGGGCTAACCAGGTGTCCATGGGGATCTTTCCATTGACGTTGGTGGCTTTGGTTCACCCCCTTCTCTTTCTCTCTTGTTTCTTCCTTCTTCCCCTCCCTCTTCTCCCGTCCCAGCTCAACTCTCCCCGAGATTGCTGCCAGGTGCTCTTTTCCAACCCCTCCACAGAGGCAGGATTGTGGTGGGCAGCCAAGGATACAGGATCTCCTTTGCAGACATGTCCTGCCTGTCCATCTGTCGCTAGCTCTCCTTCCCTGCAGCAGGATCCATATGTGTCCTGGGCCAATCCCTGGGCCTCCTTGCCCCTCCCTCCATCAATTCTCTGCAGGTCCCTTCTGGCTTTGAATTAACAGGTCCTGAAGGACCATTAAGGCACCTTCCCATCCTGGGTGCGAGCTTCAATCCCCTCTTTCTGTTCCAGCTGCAGCACCGCAGGAGGCAAAACCCACCTCCCAGCCCAGCCTGGGGGAGCTCTCAGCCTCCGACGTCACCCACGACTCCATCCTGCTCTCCTGGACTGTCCCGGCCGGGGACTTCAACTCCTTCCTCCTCCAGTACAAGGACGCGGAGGGCAAGCCCCAGGCGCTGCCCGTGGAGGGGGGATCCCGCACGGTCACCGTCCCCAACCTGGCGCCTTCCCGCCGATACAAGTTCAACCTGTACGGTGTGTCCGGCCGCAAGCGCCTCGGCCCCGTCTCCACCGACGCCACCACAGGTCAGCAGCTGCTCCAGCCCCTTCCCCTCCTGCCCCCTTTGCCATGCAGTGTGGTATGGATGCCGACCACTGGGTGAGATTCACCCCTGACAGATGCTTTTAAGCCTCAGGCATCAATGACCCTGTTCAACAGATAGTGGGGGAGTGTGGTTGCATGGACAGATGGAGGGAAGGAAGCAGTGGGGAGGGGCTATGTGTATGGATGCATGGATGGATGGGTGGGTGGGTGGATGGGTGGATTGGAGGGTGGATGGATGGATGGTTGGTTGGGTGAGAGGGTGGATGGAGGGATGGGAGATGGATGGACCAATGGGTGGGTGAATGGACGGACGGATGGATGGATGGTTGGTTGGGTGAGAGGGTGGATGGATGGGTGTGTGGATGGGGGATGGGGATGGATGGGTGGATGGGTAGATGGGTGGGTGAGAGGTTGGATGGATAATGGATGGTTGAATGGATGGATGGATGGATGGGTGGACAGACGGACGGATGGATGGATGGGTGGACGGGTGGATGGATGGATGGGGGATGGATGCAATGGGTGGATTGGGGGAGGAATGGAATGAGAGGCACGTGGGTAGAAGGATGGGTGTGTTGGGAAGGACAGAAGGAAGGGTGTGTGGGGATGGGATAGATGGACATTGGGTATTAGTGGAGATGCATGGATGTCAGTGGGAACAGGTGATGGGGATGGAGGGGCGCGTACTAGTCTGGCCGGGTGTCCGTGGGGATCTTTCCATTGACGTTGGTGGCTTTGGTTCACCCCCTTCTCTTTCTCTCTTGTTTCTTCCTCCTTCCCCTTCCTCTCCTCCCGTCCCAGCTCAGCTCTCTCCAAGGTTTGTGCCGGTTGCTCTTTTCCAAACCCTCCATGGAGGCAGGATGGTCGTGGGCTGCCGAGGATGCAGGGTCTCCTTTGCAGACACGCCCTGCCTGTCCGTCTGTCACTAGCTCTCCTTCCCTGCAGCAGGACCCAGCTGTGCCCTGGCCCTCCCTGCTCCTCCCCCCATCAATTCTCTCTGCAGGTCCCTTCTGGCTTTGAATTAACAGGCCCTGAAGGACCACTAAGGCACCTGCCCATCCTGGGTGCGAGCTTCACCCCCCCTCTCTGTTCCAGCTGCAGCACCGCAGGAGGCAAAACCCGCCCCCCAGCCCAGCCTGGGGGAGCTCTCAGCCTCTGACGTCACCCACGACTCCGTCCTGCTCTCCTGGACCGTCCCGACCGGGGACTTCGACTCCTTCCTCCTCCAGTACAAGGACGCGGAGGGCAAGCCCCAGGCGCTGCCCGTGGAGGGGGGATCCCGCACGGTCACCGTCCCCAACCTGGCGCCTTCCCGCCGATACAAGTTCAACCTCTACGGCATGTCCGGCCGCAAGCGCCTTGGCCCCGTCTCCACTGATGCCACCACAGGTCAGCGGCTGCTCCCGGGGCACCAGCCTCTTCCCCTCCTGACCCCTTTGCCTTGCAGGGTGGCATGGATGCCGACCACTGAGTGAGATTCACCCCCAGAAGATGCTTCTAAGCGTCAGGCATCCATGACCCTGTTCAACAGACAGTGGGGGAGGGTGGATGCACAAACAAACAGAGGGAAGGAAGCAGTGGGGAGGCGCTGTGTGCATGGATGGATGGATGGACTGGTGGGTGGATGGATGGATGGATTGTGGACAGATGGATGGATGGACCGATGGGTGGGTGGATGGACGGATTGGTGGGTGGGTGGATGAATGCAGTGGGTGGGTAGGTGGATTCATGGATTGGCGGGTGGATGGATGGATGGATGGGTAGGTAGGTGGGTGTGTGAGAGGGTGGATGATAAATGGATGGACGGACGGATGGGCGCGTGGATGGATGGATGGATGAAAGGATGGATGAATGGGTGAGAGGGTGGATGGATGGGTGGATTGAGGAATGAATGGAATGAGAGGCACCTAGGTAGAAGGATGGGTGTGTTGGGAAGGACGGAAGGAAGGGTGTGTGGGGATGGGACGGATGGACACTGGGTATTAGTGGAGATGCATGGATGTGAGTGAGAACGGGTGATGGGGATGGAGGGGCGCGTTCAGGGCTAACCAGGTGTCCGTGGGGATCTTTCCATTGACGTTGGTGGCTTTGGTTCACCCCCTTCTCTTTCGCTCTTGTTTCTTCCTCCTTCCCCTCCCTCTCCTCCCGTCCTAGCTCCGCTCTCTCCGAGGTGTGTGCCAGTTGCTCTGGGCCAACGCCTCCACAGAGGCGGGATGGCTGCCAGGAACCCCAGACATGCCCCATCCATCTGTCTACCCCCAGCTCTCCTTCCCAGTGACAGGATTCCTCTATGCCTTGTGGCTGGTCCGTGGGGCTCCCTGCATCCTCTCCCTGCTAATCCTCTCAGCAGATTCCCTCTGTCTGGGAATAACCTGGCACCCCATGGACCCAGTGAGCAGTCCCCATCCTGGCTGCACCCTTCACCCCCTCTCTCTGTTCCAGTCGCGGCGCCGCAGGCAGAAGTACCCACCTCCCAGCCCAGCCTGGGGGAGCTCTCAGCCTCTGACATCACCCACAACTCTGTCCTGCTCTCCTGGACTGTCCCAGCCGGGGACTTCGACTCCTTCCTCCTCCAGTACAAGGATGCAGAGGGCAAGCCCCAGGCGCTGCCTGTGGAGCGGGGATCCCGCACGGTCACTGTCCCCAACCTGGCGCCTTCCCGCCGATACAAGTTCAACCTCTACGGCATGTCCGGCCGCAAGCGCCTCGGCCCCATCTCCACCGACGCCACCACAGGTCAGCGGCTGCTCCCGGGGCACCAGCCCCTTCCCCTCCTGTCCCCTTTGCTGTGCAGTGGGGCAACAACACTGGGCAATGGGCTGGGTCCTTCGTAAGAAGATAGGGTATGGCTACACTAGCCACCCTAGTTCGAACTAGGGTGGCTAATGTAGTCATTCGAACTTGCAAATGAAGCCCGGGATTTAAATATCCCGGGCTTCATTTGCACATTCCCGGGCGCCGCCATTTTTAAATGCCCAGTAGCTTGAACTCCCTGCCCGCGGCTACACGCGGCACGGGCTGGGTAGTGCGAATTAACACTCTTAATACGAACTACCATTACTCCTCCTGCAATGAGGAGTAATGGTGGTTCAAATTAGGAGCTTTAATTCGAACTACCTAGCCCGTGCCGCGTGTAGCCGCGGGCAGGGAGTTCGAGCTACCGGCCATTTAAAAATGGCGGCGCCCGGGAACATGCAAATGAAGCCCAGGATATTTAAATCCCGGGCTTCATTTGCAACTCCGAATGACTACATTAGCCTCCCTAGTTCGAACTAGGGTGGCTAGTGTAGACATACCCATACTTTGCAGACTCAGCCTTCGTGGCCCAGTTTCTGGTGAATCTGCCTTTAGAGAGGGATCCATGCGGGAATAAGAGGAAGGGTGGCTAGATGGATAGAGAGGTTAAGTAACGTGGGTGGGTGGGTGGGTGGGTGGATGGACGGAGTGTGGATGGATGGATGACGGATAGGCAGGCGGGAAGATGGATGGATGGATGGACAGACGGACCGGGTGTAGATGGATGGAGGGATTCTTGGGTGTCCATGGGGATCTTTCCACTGATGTTGGTGGCTTTGGTTCACCCCTTCTCTCTCTCTTCTCCCAGCTCAGCTCAGCTCCCATGGAGGTTTGTGCCAATTGCCTTGGGCTGCCCCTACAAGGGCAGGATGGCTGTGGGGAACTGGGGAAGGTGGGGTCCTTCTTACAGACATGCTCCATCCATCTGTCTGCCCATTCCCAGTTCCCCTTCCCCACAGCAGGATCCATCTGTGTCTTGGGCAGGTCCCTGGGACTCCCTGCACCCTCCCCCCCACCAGTCCTCTCTGCAGGTCCCCTCTGACTAGGAATAATCTGGCTCCCCAGGGATCCAGCAAGCCCCCCCTTGGCCATGCCCTTCACCCCCTCTCTCTGTTCCAGCCGCGGCACTGCAGGAGGAACCTGGGCCCCAGCCCAGCCTGGGGGAGCTTTCGGTCTCCGATGTCACCCACGACTCCGTCCTGCTCTCCTGGACCGTCCCGGCCGGGGACTTCGACTCCTTCCTCCTCCAGTACAAGGACGCGGAGGGCAAGCCCCAGGCGCTGTCTGTGGAGGGGGGATCCCGCACGGTCACCGTCCCCAACCTGGCGCCTTCCCGCCGATACAAGTTCAACCTCTACGGCGTGTCCGGCCGCAAGCGCCTCGGCCCCATCTCCACTGACGCCACCACAGGTCAGTGGCTGCTCCCGGGGCACCGGCCTCTTCCCCTCCAGCCCCCTTTGCTGTGCAGTGTGGTAAGAACTGGCCTCAACAGCTGGCACCTTCCTGGGAAGAGGCTTCCGAGACTCCAAATGCCACAAACCATCTGCTGGGCATTCAACAGAGAGAGGAGTTTGGATGGATGGATGGATGTAGGGGTACATGTGAGGGAGCGGTGGGTGGATGGGTGGATAAATGGATGGAGATAGGGGCACATTTGGGGGATGAATGGACGGATGGACAGGTGGACGGATAGGTGGATGGATGGATGTGTACATGTCGGGGATGGGAGGGTGGGTGGGTGGATATAGGGTACATGTGGGGGATGGACGGGTGGATGGATAGGTGGGTGGGTGGATGGATGGATGTGTACCTGTGGGGGGTGGGTGGGTGGATGTAGGGGTACATGTGAGGGATGGACAGGCAGGCATGGGCATATCTATGGGCATCAAAGGGGATGCAGAGGACCTATGGGGTGGGCAGATGTGTGAATGAGTGGGCAGGGAATGGATGAAGGGGAGATTGGGGATGGCCGGGTGGCATTGGGGAAGTTTCCATTGATGTTATTGGCTTTGGTTCATCCCCATCTCTCTCTTGTTTGGCCTTCTTTCCCTGCCTCCCCTCACGTCGCAGCTCAGCTCTCACCAAGGTGTGTGCCGGTCACTCTGGGCCAACCCCTACACAGAGACGGGATAGCCATGGGGAATCTGGGAACATGGGATCCTCATGCCCCATCTGTCTGTCTGTTCCCAGCTCTCCTTCCCAGCAGCAAGGTCCAGCTGAGTCCTGGGGCTGGTCCCTGGGGCCCTCAGCACTCTCCCCCCACTAATGCTGTTTGTGAATCCCATCCCTTGAAGGACCCAGCGAGCTGTCCCCTACCCTGGATGTTCCCTTTATCCCCTCTCTCTGTTCCAGCTACAGCACCGCGGGCAGAGGAACCCACCTCCCAGCCCAGCCTGGGGGAGCTCTCGGCCTCCGACATCACCCATGACTCCATCCTGCTCTCCTGGACTGTAGAAGAGGGGACCTTCGACTCCTTCATCCTCCAGTACCAGGACACAGAGGGCAACCCCCAGACGCTGCCTGTGGATGGGGGATCCCGCACGGTCACCGTCCCCAACCTGGTGCCTTCCCGCCGATACAAGTTCAACCTCTACGGCGTGTCCGGCCGCAAGCGCCTCGGCCCCGTCTCCACTGACGCCACCACAGGTCAGCGGCTGCTCTCGGAGCACCGGCCCCTTCCTCTCCTGCCCCCTTAGCTGTGTAGTGTGCTGGGATAGCGGTTGCCAGCCGGGACCTGCCTGAGACTTGCTTCCCAGATTGCAAACTTCATGGCACATCTACTGGGCAGTGAAGAGAGGAAGGGATGGATGGAGGTGGGAGGGTGGATTGAAAGACAGGCAGATGGATCAGTGTTTATGAAGCAGACTGGATGAAAAGGTAGATGAGGAAGGAAGGAAGGAATAGAAAGATCTATAGGTGTCAGTGGGGGTGAATGTATGGGGAGTGCTTTCAATGGATAGATGAATGAATGTTTCTGGGGAAGGGCAGATGGAAGGATGGACAGATGGAAGGGCAGGTGGATGGGCTGATGGATGGATGGATGGACAGATGGAT